>CM060926.1:231404578-232004578 GCA_030737875.1 Allium sativum
CAAAGGTAATCTTAGCTAGCGTAAAAGTAGTTGAAGAAAAGTTTATATAATAAACATAATGACTCTCATTCTCCTAATCATTGTTTATGTTGCTGGCTGCGGTGCATTCAGAAACAATAGAAGAATGGACAACGATGAACCTTATGGTGAGAGTAGAATGTCAAAGCCAAGGTCCAATAGGCTTCACTTTTAGATGTTGTTATTTCTGTGTATAATGAAAATGAAATCGTATTTGGTATGCTTAATTATGATTGTTCGAATTTAGATTTCGTTTGATGCTTGGAGAGAAAACTCTATTTCAAATTTTTGGTTTAAATTTCCCTCTATATGCACAATTGGAAATCGTTTTTTGCTGCTTTATCCATTATTCTTTTATTTAACTAATTTTCATGCTTTTGTAGAGAATCGGACTTAGGGCGAAAAATGCTTCAAATTGAGTAATGATGTGTGAAAGACTACTTTTCTATGACACGAAGGTTGTGGTGCTTACGGTATACATGTAGAATCATCTTTCTAGCTTTCCAAAAAAAGGAAAATGTTATGATGCTTATTTGATATTTATCATTTGTATGAATTTATTTTTATTCAATTAAAATATAATTACTACTTCAATTTTCTTTTGTCAAACAATATTATGTATGCTATTAGCATAATTTTTTTACTAAAGCATATATGATGGATAAATTTAATCAGCTTGATAAATAATTTAACTCTTATAAACGTAGCTTCAAGTACCAATAATCATTTGATAATTTTTTTTACATTATCATGTAAAAATTAGTATTAATCGAACATGTGCTAGAATATTGGACTGGGCAACAATGGTAGCATGCGTTTTCAACTCGACGTGTTCACACACATTAATGATTTACAATGCAACATTTTTATTTAAATATGTGAAACAATTGATTTAGATGTACGAGCTCAAAAATGTAAACAATCTATTAACATAAACCATTCATTATGGTAACTGAAATATTCTATACATTTTCAATTTTGTTTTCATTAGCCTATCATATATATAGTACTGTTAGTGATGTTTTGACTATTAAATATCTTGATTTTTTTCTTAAAAAAATAATTTTTTGTAATTTATACAATATATAAAATAACATATCCTCAAAGTTTTAAAAACATGCTTAACCAGTAAGTTTATGCTTGGAAATAATCAACATTTATTACACTAAAAAGCTACGTACAAAATGTGTAACAGCCTGCATTTTACGTATGGAAGATCGTAAATTATTTTTATTTTATTCCCTGAGGGTTGGATCATTCTTATATTTTTAATATGTTGCTTATGAGGATGTGAGACATGTCCATAATTTTTACCAATTTTGTTTGTGACCATTTTGCCCTTTTCAGTCTTGTACGTGGCATAGCTTTTGACTCAGGTCGAATCAAGTGTTGAGACATGTGCCATTAGAAAGGAAATTATGTTTCCCTTTCCATAGAGTGGTCATATTAGAGATTTGGCTTAGCGGTTTGGGACGAATTGTCTTTTTAAGGTTTAACAGTTGGCCAGGTTTTAGGAGCCTTAATGGGCTGATTGTAGAGGCCCATTAGTGGGCTAGTGGAAAGCTATGAATAAGGGGTGAGAGGTATGGAGAATATTTTACTTTCTCTATTCTCTCATTTGGTGGCTTTGTGTTCCTCCTTCCTCTAACACCTTTCGACCATTAAAATCGAAATCTAAGGATGGGAATCCAAGATCTACACCGTTTGAAGGTAGATCTATCACATTTGAAGTGAGAGTTCATCGAATCAAAGGGTTTGGATCAAGTTCTTTGCTGTCCGGAATCTAATTTCACCATTTTTGCTTTGATTTGGAGAATTGGTGAGTGATATGCATCTCTCACACGGATTCAATCAAGTATATGAATGTTTGAACATGTTTTTCATCAAATTTAAGTCGTTTTCCTTAGATCTACATCATGGTAAGCTTAGTTTCATTTGAATCACCATTGGATCTAATTTAGCAACTTAAAACCGGTAATTTCTATGATGTATCATATGTTTAAGTAAATTAGATCCATAATTTAGTTCAATGTTCATTTATCATGATTTTGGTGGGAATTGTATAATTTTGGTGAAAATCGTTATATTCATGTTGTTAGTGATTTCATAACGTACTTCTGGCTGTATTGGATGAATCAGATGAGTTGGTTTCATCGAACTGGTCATTTGGCGAAGTTTTGGTTGAATTCGGGGGTGAATTGGGTATGTCCAGGTATTGGGTCGGTCGGGTTCCTTGTGGTCGGTCTGAAGCAGGTCGGTCGGTCAAAATGTGGCTTGAGAAACAAGTCAGGGACCAGGTCGGTCGGGTTCTATACTGGTCGGTCGATCACAGTGTTGAAGACGGTCGGTCGGTCAAAATGTGGCTTGAGAAACAAGTCAAGGACCAGGTCGGTCGAGTTCTATACTGGTTAGTTGGTCACGGTGTTAAAGAGGGTCGGTCGGTCAGAGGGGTGAGTAGGACAGATTGTTGGTTGGTCAGGAGGGATCGGGTCAGTCCGAAGTGGTCGGGTTAGTTGGAGTAGTTTCTGGACGGTCGTTTGGAGTAGTTTATGTTCGGTCGGTTGGAGCAGTGATGTAATTTTCGAGGGTAACCCCCCAAACCCTAGCCGCAGCGCAGTGATGTAATTTGGCTCAGTAAGGGTGACTTCGAAGTAAATTCAAGTAGGAAGGTTCGAAGTGTTGAAAGGTGTTCGTTGATCGGTGTAGAACAGCGAATGAGGTGACAACTCAAAAGTCGTGAGTTAGTGGATGATGGTTGCTTGAGAAATATAAAGTTGTCGGGTTGGATGACTATGGATGTGAAGGCCGAGAGATTATCGTTATCGTAAGTTCTGGCAAGCTCGAAGCAGGGGTACACTAGACACGTCTAAAAAGACAGGTTGTAGGTCGAGTACCCTGGGTATCATTGAAAGGCCTAGTTGTCAAGGTTGGACAAACATACATATCGTTGAAAGGCGTATGGAGTTTATGCTAGAACTGGGGTTACCATTAGCCCTTGACATACGCAAGGTTGGCCGTCATACAATTAACGGTGGTTTCAAAGAAGGATTGGCGGTGATAGCCAGAGTCAGTCATGGATGATTGGTTGCTCTGTTTGGATCGTCTCATGTAGATTGTCCAATGTCGAAGGAGATGTTCCTTGGGTGCTTGTCTGTTATTGGTTTAGGCCTCTGAGGCTTGTGCCTGAGGGATGTTGAGTTCGATTAGGGTGATTTACATGAGATATATATAAGTTGGATGTCATAAGTGCTTTGCTATAATTAAATGGGTGTTCTGGTTTCCATGAATGTAAGGTTGAAATGTTATTGTAAAGGCTATCACTGTCCGATGTGGGGAAGATAGTGTTGAGCTCTTCTCTGGTGTTGTGGGTAGATTAGTATGTTTATCTGTCCATTCCCTTCTTCTTTATTGTTGATGTTTGTTAGATGTATTATTGCTTACTAAGACTATTGTCTGACTCAAGGTTTTATGTTCCCCTCTTATTACCTTGGGTTGTTCATCCTGTTGTGGATGGGCAGAATAGGTGGCAGGTGATAGCTTAGTGAGGACGATGTTGCAATTCTGAGGCGAGCCAGAGGCTCACATACCAATTTTATTACTATCTAGTATTTGTATTTCCGCTGTTTGTTATTCTTCTCTAAGTGATGTAGTGATGCAAAGTTGTATAAACACTATTGTTGTTATCCACGTGTATGGATATTACTTTCTAGTTGTTTTGGAAGTTTGGTGTTTTCTGCTTCGCTATTAATACATGTTGTATATGTTCTATTATATTTTATCCTTGTGCTATGAGTTACGACAGGTTCCGATTGTGTTATCATACTTTGATGACCGTCCATAATTGTCTGGCACACTTTTTAGCGCATTATTCTTCTATATAGCGAAGGGGTTGTGGGCGGTCGTCACATTGGGTATCAGAGCTCTGGTTAACGATTTTAACCAAAGTTCGAAGATGTAATTACATATGAGAGACGTATTTGTAGATTTCAGTTGAATGTATACTATATGATATTATATAGTATAGTAGCGGTTGTACTTCTTTAGCATCTTTTTCTTGCAAGTGGCTAATCATTCTAATTTGCAGATTTAGAATGAGTCGACGTGCTTCAAGACATACTGCTAGAGAGGAGGTTGTGCCTAGAGGGGAAATGGCGTTATACAAGATTACCCAGCCATATTTGAAGCCATGGCAGAAGCATTCATGCAAAGGGTACCCGCTCCAGTGGCAGCCATGGTGGATGTAGGTGTGCAAGTTTCTAGAGTAGTGGATTTCGCAAAGCTATGCAAGAAGTTTACATCTCTATGAGGGAAACCATTCAAAGGAATTGAGCCAGCTAAATAGGTTCACAGGTGGATGGATTCTTGTGTTCGTATTTTTGGAGACTTGGGTTTAGATGATGCAACTAAGAGAAAGCTTGCGTCAAGGAAATTGCAGAGTAGGGCCATGGAATGGTGGAATTGAGTTCTCCAGAAGAGGAAATAAATTGGGGGCAGTTCCAAGTTAAATTCAAGACAAAGTTAATCTCCGCTGCTCAGAAGTCTTCTTTGTTCAAGAAGTTCGTAGAGCTTAAATAATGGTCAATCTGTGCTTGATTATGTTTCTGATTTCGAGGCTTTGTCCAAATATGCTAGTTCATACATTGACACACCCTATCAGAAGAACGAGAAGTTCGTCATGGGTCTGGATACCTATATTAGACGGTCGTTGGTGGATCATCTTGGTGATTAATTTGAGAAGATTATGGAAAAAAGTTGTTCTCCATGAGAGCTTGTTTCCTAAGAAAGCAAATGTTGTCGCTGCAACCAAGAAAGTTTAGAAACCACAGCAAGGTGATAATAATAAGAAGAGTAAGCAGCAACAGCAGAAAGGAAAAGATGGCAACAAGAAGCCTAAGAGTGAGGTGGTTTGCTTTAACTGCCAACAGAAGGGTCATTACTCGAATGAGTGCAAGAATCCAAAGCTGAAAAAAGTGCTTCAAGTGTGAAAAGCCTGGGCATGAGAAGAAAGATTTTCCAAAATCAGCTAAGGGCAAGAACGTTGTGAAGGCATATGCTTTGGAAGTCGTTCCATCTTCTTCGAGAGCTCCTACTGCAGAGAAGAAGGAAAAGAGTGTCGTCGTCCAAGGTACCCTTTCTGTCCGAGGTGTTTCAGTTTGAGTTATGTTTGATACTGGAGCATCACATTCATTCATTTGCAATGAGCTTGTGTGCCTCTTGGGTTTGGAACCCGAGGTTTGTGATAGCCTTTCGTATTGACTAATCCAGTTAGGGTTTCGTCCAATCTTTGTATGATTTGTTGTGGTCTAGTGTTGTCGAGTCATGATTGCTCTTTTGTGTGTGACTGCTTTGTGTTGAACTTCGCTGAGTTTGGGATCATCTTGGCATGGATTGGCGTAAGAGTTATGCGGCAAGAGTGAATTGCAAGAAGCTAGAGGTAAGGGTCGAGGATGTTCAAGGGCGAAAGGTGTTGATTAGATGTAAGCCTGAAGATGGCGTCTTCATAAGCTATCTATATTCGCTTCTGATTCCACAAGAAGACTTTTCATCTGTGTTAATCGCTAATAAGTTTGAAGATGTCTTTGACGAGGTCAAAGGGTTGTCACCGCGTCGTGAGATCAGGTTTAGGATCGATTTGGTCGATGGTTCTAGACCAATCGTTATGCCTCTTAGGCGGGTGGCACCTAAGGAACATCGAGAGTTGGAGGTACAAGTTCATGATCTTTTGGGAAAAGGATTCATTCGTAGGAGTGTCTCTGAATGGGGTGTAGCTGTCGTGTTTGCAACCAAGCCAGATGGCTCGTTGAGATTGTGTGTGGACTATCGTGAACTGAACAAAGTAACCAAGAAGAACAAGTATCTGTTGCCAAGGATAGATGACCTGTTCGATCTGCTTTACGAGACCAAAGCGTTTTCTCAGATGGATTTGGCAACGAGGTTTCACCAGTTGAGGGTAGCAAAGGATAGTGTGCGAAGACTGCTTTCAGGACACCATACGGTTTCTTCACATGGTTGGTAATGCCATTCGGGTTGACTAATCCGCGAACGTATTTCATGAATCTTATGAATAGAGTTTTCAGAGATCAGTTGAACAAGTCTGTGCTTGTGTTCGTGGATGATATTCTGGTTTACTCTCGGAATGAGGAAGAGAACAAGACATACTTGCGAGTTGTGTTGGAAATCTTGCGAAAGCATCAGCT
Source organism: Allium sativum (assembly GCA_030737875.1). NCBI lineage: Eukaryota > Viridiplantae > Streptophyta > Magnoliopsida > Asparagales > Amaryllidaceae > Allium > Allium sativum. Next base: position 231,410,794 of record CM060926.1, read on the forward strand.
GAAAGCTAAATTTTTGAAGTGTCACTTCTGGAAGAAGGAAGTAAGGTTCGTAGGCGATGTTGTTTTTGGAAATGGGATAGCGGTTGACCCAGCTAAGGTGGCAGCAATCCAGGACTGGGATCTACCAAAGAATGCGAGGGATGTCCGGAGTTTCCTTGGGTTGGCAGGTTATTACCGACGGTTTATCAAGGATTTCTCCAAGATAGCTGCACCGTTGACAAGATTGACGAAGAAGAACCAAGTGTTCACATGGGATGCAAAGAGTGAGAAAGCGTTTGGAATCATGAAGGAGAAACTGTAACACCCCACATCCATTAATGTCACTCACAAAGGGAATGCATTAACTTCTATGGGGCGTTTTAAGTGTGTATAGAACAGAAACTTATTAACAAGACATATATAACAGTACTTAAAAATTTAAAATTTTATTCATTGTAGCGGTAAACACATAGGTTTGATTACATCATCAAAATCAGAGTCAAAGTACATAATATCCATCTTGACTAAATCAGAGTACATAAATTGAAAGACATAACCCCAACACAAAATAGCCATAAATAAGATAGGCTGAACTTTTACTTCGGCGATTCAAGCAACTTCTAAAAGCAAGAGATACAGCTGTCCAAAATCAAGCTCCACTGGCGGTAGTTCCACCCTGAGCACCTGGTGGAAAAGGAAGAAAAGAGTTGGAAACAAAGGGGGTCAGACATAAAGTCTGGCGAGTGCGATAACTTTAACAACATAATTATCGAAATAAGTAGGCTAAGGCATAAGTTGGAAAATAAGGAAATGACTGTGAACAATTGGGTATGGTAGAGAAAACAAGGAAATAGGATGAACAAAGATAACATTAAAGGTGCACCTAAACCATTATAAGATAATTACTATACTACACCACCACTAGTCACCCTAAAGGTTGATCCCGCCTACAGAGCTTAATAATGATAATGGTAGTTTCGTGCACCCCTAGTTGCCTTCATAGGTTCCGCCTGCCCCTATCTCCACTAGGTGTACCCATACACCCCCATGCGATCGGCTCCCTAACTCGTAGATACACATGCTAGTCCCACAATGGGGTGTATCACTCCCCAAAGTGGCAACCCGATATCACCAAGTTGCACAGCTTATACCTACACGATGCAACAACGTCTTACCTACCAGCCCGGGTCTACACACGCACATGAACCCGTTGGACTTGCGTTGCCACCGCTAACCCGTTTTGGCCTCTTACAGTCAAGCCCAATATGCGTGTCCCGTCCTCGACTTGGATCGAGCCCACAAAGATACTTATGGGTTACTGGTTGAAATGGGCCCCCATTACTTGACACAAGCTATCCACCAAAGCATGGTCCCCTCTAGTACATCCCACTTAACCCTCTTCTTATTCATGTCCACTTACATGTCTTATCTTTGGTTAAGTGTTTCTAATCGTATTTCACAAGCCACCCAAGGCACCCACTTAACCCCCATGTCCCACTATATGTTTATATGGTTAAGTGTTTCTTAATTCATTAACACCGTAACTTTGTAGAGACCTCCCACATTAGACTGGCATTTGTGGCAGCTGGATTTGCCGGGCGGATCCGGGCAGTCTTACACCACAAACAAGCTTAACCTCGTGTCTTTACAACTGTTACGCATTTAATTTATGCCTAAATCCTCCCACATTAGACTGGAATTTGTGGCAGCAGGATTTGCCGGGCAGGTCCGGGAAGTCTTACACCACAAAAGAGCCTAACCTCATGTCTTAGACGACTAATTACACAAAATTAATTATTCCCCAATTTGAATTAATTTCCCTATTCAAATTATCAATCAATTCCAAATATAACTATGTCCATAATTGACTCAATTATGTCCATCTATTTATGGTATGCAAAATTATACTGATTATTATCATAAATTTATTTTATGCCATTTAAGGCTATGCAAATTCTCAATATTAAATCCCTTCACCCCACGTTGTACGTTCGTTTGTTTAACGTGAAATATACGTTAGGGTCGAATAGTCTAACTTATGGAATAAAGAGAAAGCATCACAACATACATAGGAATAAAACTAGATCTAAACATAAGGGGTGAACTTGCATGTGTGAATAAGGTTCTTCATCTAAAACTTGCACAGGCCAAAGTCACAAACTTGCACAAAACTACATATGTCATAGATCTAAATCTAAAGGTGTAAACTTGTTTAGGTAATAGTCACAAACTTGCATAAACCATGTATGTCATAGATCTAATCATAAGGAGTAAACATGCATAGGCAATAACCACAAACTTACATTACATGATTCATACTCCAGACATATATATATATATATATATATATATATATATATATACATACTTGCATATGTGATTTATGCAACATAAACTATAATGTAAACTTGCATCTAAACATGTAAACTAGCATATAGAATTTTGTATACTAGCATATAACTCACACATGTCATAGCCTAACTTTAGATCCAATTTACACATAAAATAGATGTTATGAAACATGTAAGGTTGTATATAAAATTTTCATAAACTTGCATATGATCCATGCCTCAGTTAACATCCTAACTTGTATGTAGAATTATCAAGTTAAACTTTACATATAACTTAACATAACCAAACTAGCATATGAATTGACTGTACATAAGCCAATAATTAACATAAATTTACAAAATAACATCACAGCTTTGCAACATAGATAATAACAACATGGATAGTAGCATAACATATTTACAACATAGATAATAACATAACAGTAAATGATTCACAACATAACCATATAATCCCAAATCATAACTCAACCAAGTTAAATTGTTAATTATCTTATTAAAGAAATCGAACTCACAACTCAAAGAAGGTCTTAAGTTCTGAAATCGGAGTTCTGAAATTGATTTAGCTTTCCTTTGAAGAAGACAATTTGTTGCGGTTTAGATTAGAATTGAATTTGATTAGTTATTCTTCCTCTCTAATTGGTGCCGGCTATTCTAGGTTGCAAGGTGACAGCATGGAGGCCATGGTTCTAAATTTTAATTTGATTTTAGGTTTTGAGTCTACATATGTTTTTATAGAGTTTAGGATTAATTTTGGCCATCCGATCAACCTAGAATGAACCCCAGCCATTCAGTCAAGATAGGGTGACAAGTCAGCCCTAATGACTCAGCTAAGAGTCAGAAAATCATCATCAAACAAATCTTCCCGGGGGGGGTACGTCGACCCCCTGGTCGACCTGTGTGGGTAGGTCGACCCCCTGGTCGGCCTGGCCCCTGGCGGGAATTTTCCTGCCTAGCCCATCTGAGTTTGAAATTTGAATTTTTGAAATCTGTTTTGAATTTTAGTGAAACTTCCAATGGCCATAACTTCTTCATACGAAGTCCAATTCACGCAAACTCGGACTCTATCTCAACCAAAATTCCGAGACGAACACAATGGCACAACTCGTTTCCCTTAATTCTCACATATGAGATTAATTATTCTTTAATTTGTGAACATTAATATTGAAAATTACGGGGTGTTAGATTCTCCCCTCCTTAAAGGATTTCGCCAGCGAAATCTCCAAGTTAAGGAGAATGCATATCCTAACATCCAAACAACCATCTACTCAACCATAAAACACAGGCATCCATTGTCCTTATAAAATTCCTAATGCTGTATGAGCATATGCAAGAAGTGTGTGTATATGTTCTTTATCTAATGCAAAATCAGGCAGTCTATTGATTCAGTTGACCTCCTTAATGCAAACCATGATAGTGCCATGTGTCCATTATGTATGCGAAAGAATCCTATCGGTACATATTATTTCTACATGTATGCACAACCATTCACCAAAATGCAGCATCCATATGATAACACAACCATTATACATCCATTAACTTAAATATGCACACACATTTATATGCAATATGCAATATGAAGTGACTGAGCCGATCTAGTGCCTAAAGTGTGTGTATATGCATCCACAAGCAACTACTAGCAAACATTTGCATCCACATGCATCCATCATACATAACATGTCTCAAACACATGTTTGAACCATAGGACTACCCTATCTAAAGGTCAAAGATACTAGCGAGAGGACATACTAAAGACAAAACAAGTACAAGCTAAGCAATAAAGGAGAAATTAAAAGACATACCCTCGAAAAGAAAAGGGTACAATGAATGCATCTTCTCTTCCGTCTCCCAAGTAGCGTTGCTCTCATCATCTCCCCATTGACTTTGACTAGCTTGACCTCTAGATTCCTCAACTTCTTAATCTCCAACCCAAGAATGCACGTAGGAGCTCGTCGAATCGTCGCATCACACTCTATCTCCACCTCTCTAAGCAAGCTCGGCTCTACCACTTCCGCGGTCTCATGCAAACACTTCCTCAAATGTGATACATGGAATACATCGTGTACACCACTAAGTCTCTCAGGCAACTCCACTCTATATGCCATCTGTCCAATTCTCTCCTTAATAGGAAACGGCCCTACGAACCTTGGTGCTAACTTCCCAACGGACCCAAAGCGAATAACATTCCATAATGGAGACACCTTGACAAAGACCATGTCCCAAATATCAAACTCAAGATCTGTCCTCCTCTTGTCCGCATAAGATTTCTGCCTATCTTGCGCCATCTTCATCCTCCTTCGAATCAAATCGATCTTTTCCAAAGTCTCTCTAATCATATCGGGCCCAAGCAAGATTTTGTCTATAGATTCCCACCAACATGTAGGCGAATGACATGGCCGTCCATAAAGAGCCTCGAACCGTGCCATGCCAATGCTAGATTGAAAACTATTATTATATGCAAACTCCACCAAAGGAAGATGCTCCTCCCATGTACCTCCGAAGTCTAAAACACATAGCCTTAAAAGGTCCTCTAGAATACGATTCACCCTCTCGTTCCGGCCGTCTGTCTGAGGATGATATGCGGTGCTCAAACATAACTGAGTCCCTACCGCCTCTTGCAAGCTCTTCCAAAACTCGCTAGCAAAGATAGGATCGCGGTCGCTCACTATGCTAGAAGGAACACCGTGCAAACGAACTATCTCTCGAATGTATACGAAGGCTAACCATGGAGCAGTCCTCTTACTCTTCATGGGAATGAAATGGGCGCTCTTAGTAAGTCTGTCTACCACGACCCAAATCCATGTGTTAACCTTCCTCGATCTCGGTAACCCATCAACAAAGTCCATCGAGACACTCTCCCACTTCCATTGTGGGACCTCCAATGGGTGAAGCAACCCACCGGGCTTCTTTTCCTCTGCTTTTACTTGTTGGCATACCAAGCATCTAGCGACAAACTCGGCCACATCCCTCTTCATACCGGCCCAAAAGTAAACTCGTCTCATGTCCATGTACATCTTGTCCCCGCCGGGATGGATGGCCATCTTCGAACGATGTGCATCATCAAGAATGGTCTTCCTCAAGTTCTCGTCTCGTGGTACACAAAGTCTACCATCCCTACATAACCAACCCTTATCACCTAGGGTATACCTACTGAGATGGCTCGATGACTCCCCCCTTTTGAGCTTTTCTACCAACTCAACCAACTGTGGGTCATCTCGCTGCGCCTCACCAATCCGTCCCAAAAGCGTAGGTCTGACCTCTAAGGATGCTAGCAAACCGGGTATAAAGTCAATGGAAGGTTTAAAGTCAAACGTAGAGATGAACTCTAAGCTTCGTCGCTCAACAAACAACGGACTCAAGGACAACCTTTTCCTACTTAAGGCGTCTGCCACCACGTTACCCTTGCCCGGGGTGTATGTTATCCTGAAATTATAGGACGCTAAGAATTCCATCCACCTTTGCTGCCTTAAGTTCAAGTCCTTCTGAGAGAACAAGTATTTTGGCGATTTGTGGTCATTGAACAATTCGAATTTCTCGCCAAGAAGATAATGGTACCAAGACTTAAGCGCGAAAACAATAGCAGCCAACTCTAGGTCATGTGTAGGGTAATTTTTCTCATGCACTCTCAACTGCCTTCCTCCATTGGCTATTACCCTTCCCTCTTGCATTAGGACCGCACCTAGTCCTGTCCCACAAGAATCGGTATTGGCTTACTCCCATCTGGCAACACTAAGACTGGGGTTGTGGTCAAAGCTCTTTTTAAACATTGGACCGCATCATTACAATCTACGTCCCATGTGAAAACTAGGTTCTTCTTCGTCAAGCGTGTTAATGGGGCTGATATTTCTGCGAAGTCTTTGATAAACTTCCTATAGTAGCCAGCCAACCCTAAGAAACTCCTCACCTCGGTAGCATTTTTAGGGACCTTCCAATCTTGGATGGCCACTACCTTTGCGGGATCCACAACTATCCCTTTTTTGGAAACCATGTGCCCTAAGAATCGCACTTCCTTTCTCAGAAAGTGACATTTAGAAAATTTAGCTTTAAGGTTATGTGCTCGAAGGGTATCCAACACTTCCCTAAGATGTAGGGCATGCTCTTCCTCGCTCTTAGAAAAGGTCAAGATGTCGTCCACAAAGACTACCACGAATTTATTAAGGTACTCCCTAAACACCCTACTCATCAAGTCAACAAAGTATGCGGGGGCGTTTTTCAAACCAAAGGGCATCACAAGCCACTCGAAGAAGCCGTCCGAAGTCCTAAAGGCAGTCTTGTCTATGATATCCTCAGCCACTCTCAACTGATGGAAACTAGTGGCCAAGTCCAATTGCGAAAACACTGAGGCGCCAACTAACTGATCGAAGAGATCGTCAATCCTCGGCAGTGGGTGACTATTCTTCTTAGTAAGCTTATTATGTTCTTTATAGTCCACACAAAGTCTAAGGGACCCATCCGCCTTCGTGGCAAATACTACTGGATCCGAGTTCTCTTCTCTCTCTGGGATCCATGTGGCGCACAGGTAATGCAACTGGCTTTGCATTATCTACTAGTTATATTCGAAAGTCTATCTCACGTTTTGCGGGTAAACCCCTCACCTCATCGAAGACATCAACATATTCACGGAATATACGAACAGAATGTAAATCATCATCGGATGCGTCAAGGGATTCTAAGTAGCTAAGCATTAACGGACCTCTAGGGTCATAAGAAATCATAAGAAATATCAAGGGTCTTTCCAATACGAGTCAACAATCTAACTACCCTTCTTTCACAATCTAGGATGGCCCCGTATCTAGTTAGTCAATCCATACCTAGAATCAATCTGTAGCCCATGAAGCCAAGAACAAAGGCGTTGCATTCAAACCCAACGCCCAAGATAGACACTCTCAAATCTCGAAAAATCATAGAAAGATGAGCCGAACCACCAATAGGATTTGAGACTACTGAGGGATCTATAACTAAACTAGTATTTAGGTGCAGTGTTTCAACTAATGATGTAGAGATAAACAAATGTGATGCGCCAGAATCGAATAAAGTACGGAAAGGATGATCAAACAGAAAAACTAAACTTTCAACGGAAATTGCTCTACCTCGTTCTTGCAGCGGTGGGACCATGAGAGTCTGAACTTGCCCCCTTGCCTGCCCTGGTGCCATGAGAGCCTGCACCTGTCCTCCCGAGTTAGACCCTGCCCTCTGCCCTTTCCTTGGGCAGTCCTTAATCAGATGTCCCGCTTCGCCACAATGGAAACATCCAGTCTTCTTTTTCTTCCTACAATCTTTGCTTAGATGCCCTGGTGTCCCACAGTTAAAGCATCTTTTCTTTCCCTTACCATTGTTGCCTTTACCACCATTCTTGTTTTGTTGTTGCTGTTGCGGTTTCTTTTGATACCCTTTCTTCTCGGGTGCCTTGTTAGCATTGGCGCCCTTCTCCTCTTCATGCATAAGCGCCATGTCAACTAGTCTCTCAAAGGTAGCTCCCATAGGGATGTGGGTCATAGCTAACCCATGAAGCGGCTCGTTCAAACCCTTAACGAACCTCAGGGCCTTCTTCTCTGGTGTATTCACCAAGTCCAAGCCAAATCTCGCCAACTGATTGAACTTGTTGACGTATTCTTTCACTGATAGATTCCCCTGCTTCAATGCCAAAAACCTTTCCATGTATAGATTCTCTTCAACTCGTGAGAGAAACTTTGCCTCAAATCTACGCCTGAAATTTAGCCATGTATCAACTGAACGCTCTCCATTAGTGACCTCCCATCAAAACGAGGCCTCATCCTTCATTAGTCAGGCAGCTAACAGGACCTTTCTTCCATCTTCCACTTCAAAGATCCCAAACAATTCTTCCACCTCCTTTAGCAGATTTCGAGCTTCAACAAATGTCTCTGTCCCGTGAAAAGGTTTTCCACCCATTGCCTATAAGTCCTTACATATCTTTGCAAAAGTATCGACACGAGGAGGAGGAGGAGGAGCATTTGCTGGGTCAGCGACATTTGCCCTAGTTTCCAAATAATTCCTAAACCATCCTGGTATCTGTATCCCCTCGGGTATCTCGGGAATTCTAGACATGCTGAAACGAAAAAGGAAAGATTCAATACAAAAGAACCGAAGGAAAGGTTTATGGCACTTGGGGTTATGTTTTTAAAATAAGCTTTTCTCTTGAAAATACTTTCCTAAAAACATACCTTTGAAAGTATTTCTTTATAAAAATGATTTTGAAAAATAATTTCTCAAACTTCATATTTGTTCTGGTAACCTTCAGCTCTGATACCACGTGTAACACCCCACATCCATTAATGTCACTCACAAAGGGAATGCATTAACTTCTATGGGGCGTTTTAAGTGTGTATAGAACAGAAACTTATCAACAAGACAGATATAACAGTACTTAAAAATTTAAAATTTTATTCATTGCAGCGGTAAACACATATGTTTGATTACATCATCAAAAACCAGAGTCAAAGTACATAATATCCATGTTGACTAAATCAGAGTACATAAATTGAAAGTCATAACCCCAACACAAAATAGCCATAAATAAGATAGGCTGAACTTTTACTTTAGCGATCCAAGCAACTTCTAAAAGCAAGAGATACAGCTGTCCAAAATCAAGCTCCACTGGTGCTAGTTCCACCCGGAGCACCTGGGAGGGGAAAGGAAGAAAAGAGGTGGAAACAAAGGGGGTCAGACATAAAGTCTGGCGAGTGAGATAAATTTAACAATATAATTATCAAAATAACTAGGCTAAGGCATGAGTTGGAAAATAAGGAAATGACTGTGAACAATTGGGTATGGTAGAGCAAACAAGGAAATAAGATGAACAAAGATAACGTTAAAAGTGCACCTAAACCACTATAAGATAATTACTATACTGCACCACCACTAGTCACCCTAAAGGTTGATCCCGCCTACAGAACTTAATAATGATAATGGTAGTTTTGTGCACCCCTAGTTGCCTTCATAGGTGCCGCCTGCCCCTATCTCCACTAGGTGTACCCATTACCCCCATGCGATCGGCTCCCTAACTCGTAGATACCCGTGCTGGTCCCATAGTGGGGTGTATCACTCCCCAAAGTGGCAACCCGATACCACCAAGTTGCACGGCTTATGCCTACACGATGCAACAACGTCTTACCTACCAGCCCGGGTCCACACACACACATGAACCCGTTTGACTTGTGTTGCCACCGCTAACTCGTTTTGGCCTCTTACAGTCAAGCCCAGTATGCGTGTCCCGTCCTCGACTTGGGTCGAGCCACAAAGATACTTATGGGTTACTGGTTGAAACGGGCCCCCATTACTTGACACAAGCTATCCACCTAAGCTTGGTCCCCTCTAGTACATCCCACTTAACCCTCTTCTTATTCATGTCCACTTACATGTCTTATTTTTGGTTAAGTGTTTCTAATCGTATTTCACAAGCCACCCAAGGCACCCACTTAACCCCCATGTCCCACTACATGTTTATCTGGTTAAGTGTTTCTTAATTCATTAACACCGTAACTTTGTAGAGACCTCCCACATTAGACTGGCATTTGTGGCAGCTGGATTTGCCGGGCGGGTCCGGGCAGTCTTACACCACAAACGAGCCTAACCTCGTGTCTTTACAACTGTTACGCATTTAATTTATGCCAAAGACCTCCCACATTAGACGGGCATTTGTGGCAGCTGGATTTGTCGGGCGGGTCCGGGCAGTCTTACACCACAAAAGAGCCTAACCGCGTGTCTTAGACGATTAATTACACAAAATTAATTATTCCCCAATTTGAATTAATTTCCCTATTCAAATTATCAATCAATTCCAAATTTAACTATGTCCATAATTGACTCAATTGTGTCCATCTATTTATTGTATGCAAAATTATACCAATTATTATCATAAATTTATTTTATGCCATTTAAGGCATTTATGCCAATTCTCAATATTAAATCCCTTCGCCCCACGTTGTACGTTCGTTTGTTTAACGTGAAATATATGTTAGAATTGAATAGTCCAACTTATGGAATAAAAAGAAATCATCACCACATACATAGGAATAAAACTAGATCTAAACATAAGGGTTGAACTTGCATGTGTGAATAAGGTTCTTCATCTAAAACTTGCATAGGCCAAAGTCACAAACTTGCACAAAACTACATATGTCATAGATCTAAATCTAAAGGTGTAAACTTGTTTAGGTAATAGTCACAAACTTGCATAAACCATGTATGTCATAGATCTAATCATAAGGAGTAAACTTGCATAGGCAATAACCACAAACTTACATTACACGATTCATACTCCAAACATATATATATATATATATATACACACACACACACACACACTTGCATATATGATTTATGCAACATAAACTATAATGTAAACTTGCATCTAAACATGTAAACTAGCATATAGAATTTTGTATACTAGCATATAACTCACACATGTCATAGCCAAACTTTAGATCCAATTTACACATAAAATGGATGTTATGAAACATGTAAGGTTGTATATAAAATTTTCATAAACTTGCATTTGATCGATGCCTCAATTAACATCCTAACTTGTATGTAGAATTATCAAGTTAAATTTTACATATAACTTAATATATGAATTAGTCCCACAAACATAACCAAACTAGCATATGAATTGATTGTACATAAGCCAATAATTAACATAAATTTACAAAATAACATCACAACTTTGCAACATAGATAATAACAACATGGATAGTAGCATAACAAATTTACAATATAGATAATTACATAACGGTCAATGATCCACAACATAACCATATAATCCCAAATCATAACTCAACCAAATTATATTGTAAATTATCTTATTAAAGAATTCGAACTCACAACTCAAAGAAGGTCTTGAGTTCTGAAATCTGAGTTCTAAAATTGATTTAGCTTTCCTTTGAAGAAGACAATTTGTTGCAGTTTAGATTAGAATTGAATTTGATTAGTTATTCTTCCTCTCTAATTGGTGGCGGCTATTCTAGGTTGCAAGGTGACAGCATGGAGGCCATGGTTCTAAATTTTTATTTGATTTTAGGGTTTGAGTCTACATTTTTTTTATAGAGTTTAGGATTAATTTTGGCCATCCGATTAACCTAGAATGAAACCCAGCCATTCAGTCAAGATAGGGTGACAAGTCAGCCCTAATGACTCAGCTAAGAGTCAGAAAATCGTCATCAAACAAATCTGCCCGGGGGGGTAGTCGACCCCCAGGTCGACCTCCTGGTCGACCTGTGTGGGTAGGTCGAACTCCTGGTCGACCTGGCCCCTGGCAGGAATTTTCCCGCCTAGCCCATCTGAGTTTGAAATTTGAATTTTTGAAATCTGTTTTGAACTTTAGTGAAACTTCCGATGGCCATAACTTCTTCATACGAAGTCCAATTCACGCAAACTCGGACTATCTGAACCAGAATTCCGAGACAAACACAATGGCGCAACCCGTTTCCCTTAATTCTCACATTTGAGATTAATTATTCTTTAATTTGTGAACATTAATATTGAAAATTACGGAGTGTTATAGAAACTGACTAGTGCTCCGGCGTTGACTATTCCAAGTGGGAATGAAGAGATGGTGGTATACACCGATGCATGTTGCACTGGACTTGGAGCAGTGCTAATGCAGAATGATAAGGTTGTGGCCTACGCGAGTCGATAGCTGAAGCCGCATGAGAGAAATTACCTAACTCATAATTTAGAGTTGGTAGCGATTGTGTTTGCTATGAAGATGTGGAGACATTACCTGTTAGGAGTTCAATTCGAGTTGTTTACGGATCACAAATCATTGAAGTATCTTTCCTCCTAAAAGGATTTGATTCTTCGGCAGCAATGGTGGTTAGTTTCTGGCATCATATGACTTTGGTATCGCCTATACTCCTGGCAAGGGAAACGCAGTGGCTGATGTGTTGAGTCGAAGACACGCAAGTTTGGGAGCGATGTTTTCAGAATGGAAGAACCTTGAGTACTTGGCGGGGTTTGATTTTAGGCCAAGGTATGAATTGGAACCTGAAATGTTGGCAAACTTATCTATAAGACCTACTCTCATCGAAAGGATTGGCGAGAGCCAAAAGAAAGATGCAAAGCTTGTTGAGTTTATCCAGAAACTAGAACCAGAAGATAAAGAGTTCAAGGTCGATCGAGAAGGTTGGCTTCGAAAGCAAGGACGACTGGATGTTCCTGATATTGACGGATTAAGAGATGGGGTTCTAAGGGAATGTCATCACTTGAAGTTGACGATACATCCCGGCGGTAATAAATTGTATCAGGACATGAGGTGAGTTTACTACTGGGAAGGGATGAAAAGAGATATTGGAAAGTTCATTTCCAAGTGTATGAACTGTCAGTTGGTGAAAACTGAACAGAAGAAGCCGAGTGGATTGCTTCAGCCATTGGAAGTTCCGACGTGGAAGTGCGAGCAGATATCAATGGATTTTATCGATGGACTACCTAGAAATAGGACAAGAAACGAAGGGATTTGGGTCATCGTGGATCGCTTGACCAAAAGTGCAAGGTTCATTCCTGTCAAGTTGACTAGGACGGCATCGAAGTTGGCTGAACTTTATATGAAATGGATAGTTCGATTCCATGGTATCCCAAAGAGCATAATGAGTGAACAAGATCCATTGTTTACAAGTGGATTTTGGAAGAGCTTGCAAGATACTTTAGGAACCGAGTTGCGTTTGAGTATGGCTTATCATCCCCAAACTGATAGTCAAACCAAGAGGGTTAACTGAGTTTTGGAAGACCTTCTAAGGGCTTGTGCGTTAGACTTCGAGGGATCGTGGGATGACCATCTACATCCAGTTGAGTTTGCTTATAACAACAACTACCACTCGAGCATTGGGATGGTACCATACGAGGCGTTGTATGGTAGACCATGTAATTCTCCAGCATGTTGGTTAGAAACTGGAGATAAGTTAATACTTGGGCCAAAGATGATAAGAGAGACATCAGATTGTATAGAGATCGTTCGAGAACGAATGAAGGCAGCCCAAGATCGTCAAAAGAGTTATGCTGATAAACGTCGAAAAGATTTGGAATTCGACGTTGGCGATATGGTTTTCGTGAATATTTCGCCATTGAAGCTTGTGGTTAGATTCAGAAGCAAAGGGAAGTTAGCTCCTAGGTTTGTTGGACCATTTCCGATAGTCGAGCGAATTGGAAAGCTCGCATATAGATGAGTTACCCGAGAAGATGTCGAGTGTGCATAATGTGTTCCATTTGTCGTTTCTACGGAAGTTCGTGCACGATTCGAACGTGGTGGTATATCCAGAGCAGTAAGAAGATCTAGAAGTAGAGACCGTAGTTGCGAGACCTCGTAAGCCACTCCGTGGTGTGGGGAATGACACGAAACAGCTTAGGAGGAAGACGTTTAAATTAGTCAAGACACAATGGAGTGATGATGGCGATGATTGTACGTGGGAGACGGAAGAGAGAATGAAGGCGACCCATCCAGAACTCTTCGTCGTTATGACCCGTTAGTATCGTACCGCCTTACATCATTATAACTTGTGCTATGGTTGTTTTACAATTCTGTGTGCTAGGATAGGGCTATGGATGCATGGTCTGATGGTTGCTAGTTTGGATGATAGAAGTGGCTGCACATGAGTGATAGACATGCATAATTGTTGTGGTTCCTTGTGTTCATTGGAATTTCAAGGGCGAAATTCCTAAGGGGGGGGGATGTAACAGCCCGCACTTTACATATAAGAAGATCATAAAATATTTTTATTTTATTCCCTGAGGGTTGAATCATTCTCATATTCTAATATGTTGCTTATGGGGATATGAGACATGTCCATAATTTTTACTAGTTTTGTTTGTGACCATTTTGCCCCTGTCAGTCTTATGCATGGCATAAATTTTGACTCAGGTGGAATCAAGTGTTGAGACATGTGCCATTGGAAAGGAAATGATGTTTCCCTTTCCGTAGAGTGGTCACATTAGAGATTTGGCTCAGCGGTTTGGGAGGAATCGCTATTTTACGGTTTAACAGGTGGTTGTTCAGGTTTTGGGAGCCTTAATGGGCTGATTTGTAGATGCCCATTAACGGGCTAGTGGAAAGCTATAAATTGGGGTGAGAGGTATGGAGAATAGTTTACTTTCTCCGTTATCTCATTTGGTAGCCTTGTGTTCCTCCTTCCTCTAACACCTTTTCACCATTAAAATCGAGATCTAAAGAAAGGAATCCAAGATCTACACCGTTTGAAGCTAGATCTATACCAAAATCATAAACTCAAGAGTTAAGGTCACTACGACTCAAGGTTTCTATATTGGGGATTTCACGGTTCGAGACGACTATGAGGAAGATATTGTCGTACTTCAAACTCCAAGGATTTATGGAATAATTTCGGCGCTCTCTCCCACCTCACCCCAAACCTGATTGTAAACATCTTTTTTCTAGACACAAATGACATGGATTACTGATCATTGCAAATCTAGACCACAAACGACATGGATTACCGATCGTTTTTTGTTTCTTATCCATTATTCTTTTATTTAACTAATTTTCATGCTTTTGTAGAGTATTGGACTTAGGACAAAGAATGCTTCAGATTGAGTAATGATGTGTGAAAAACTACTTTTCTATGACACGAAGGTTGCGATGCTTACGGTATACATGCAGAATCATCTTTGTAGCTTTCCAAAAAAAGGGAAAATGTTATGATGCTTATTTGATATTTCTCATTTGTATGACTTTATTTTTATTCAATTTAAATATAATTGCTACTTCATTTTTCTTTTGTTAAATAATATTATGTATGCTATTAGCATAATTTTGTTACTGAAGCATATATGATGGATAAATTTAGTCAGCTTGATAAATAATTTAACTCTTATGAACGTAGCTTTAAGTACCTATAATCATTTAATGATTTTTTTTACATTATCATGTAAAACTTAGTATTAATCGAACATGTGCTAGAATATTGGACTGAGCAACAATGGTAACATGCGTTTTCAACTCGACTTGTTCACACACACATCAATGATTTACAATGCAACATTTTTATTTAAATATGTGAAACAATTGATTTAGATGTACGAGCTCAAAAATGTAAACAATCTATTAACATAAACCATTCATTATGGTAACTGGAATATTCTATCCATTTTCAATTTGGTTTTCATTAGCCTATCATATATATATAGTACTATTAGTGATGTTTTGACTATTAAATATCTTTCTTTTTTCTTTAAAAAATATTTTTTTGTAATTTATACAATATAACATATCCTCTAAGTTTTCAAAACCTGCTTGACCAGTAAATTTATGCTTGGAAATAATCAACATTTATTACACTAAAAAACTACGTACAAAATGCGTAACTGTGACAACCCGGGTTCTGACAGACCGAATTTTTCAAATTCTATCTATCGAAACCCGAGTTGGGTGCTTTGGTATCCTGCAGAAAAAGACAGAGATAAAGAAACATGTCAGAATTCGTAAAGCATCTCACAGCGGAAGGAAATAAAGTATAATATTCAAATATTGCTTTACCTTATTAACAATACTGCTAAACCAGTATCCAAAGCTATACCATCTCTGTCATGAACCTAACCTGGAAGTATGTAATGAGGAGGGGGTCAGAACATAAGTTCTTTGTGAGTGGACTTAGAATAAACTTCTTTATAATCCTACATATACCGTTCAGTTATATTTTCTTGCTTATTAGGTTATTCGCGATATTATCTCTCTAGGCTATACTCATGTCCCACTAGTAGGTTAACCTAATACGACGTATATGTAGATACCCCCAACTCGTCTAATCCTTTCCATGTATATATACAGTCCCTTGCCGTATGTCGTACGGGCTTCATCATGTAAATCTATACTACTTTAGTGTAGTGCCACCATTCTCAAAATCATTTGGACTGCCACTCTCGATCTTGCTAGATCCCGTGTGTCATCTAGATCTGATCTAAGGTTTACTATCGAGCACTTCCTAGATTCAACCAGGGTTTACGCTACCCAGGGCCACTAGGGTTTATGCTACCAATTGAACGCTTCTCGGATTTAAGGTTTACGTGATCAAGGTCCAACTAGGGATCATGCTACCTATCGAATGATGCCCCCTAGTCTAGGACACACTACCTAGAGCGATATATGTTCCTAGACTTTCCCCACGTACGTGTCATGGTACGTTATCGATGTCTAGTTGCACATGTCCTCTATATATGCGGCCCGAGTCCCGTGGCAGGGCTAATCAAGAAACACAGAACTCGGTCGGGAGCTTTAAGTTATCTGCCGATGCAGATGCTAAGGTTTGTTTTTATCTGTATGTGGCTATGGTTCCACTTGACCCCTCCCTCAACTAATGAAAGGCACCCAAGAAAATCAAGAATGAGAACTGTACGCAGGCCCTCTATGCCCCCACAAACCTATTGGCCAACCTCACCGATAACTAGATAGCAAAGTATATGGTCTTTTGGAGTTCTCCACCTTTCCGCTTGCGTATCATGATTGACTCAAGATGGTAGGTAGACGACGACGTGCTATCACAGGGCTAAACAAGATATCGCCGCTTCACGCTGACTCATCCTAGTCTTTAGGTTGCTTATATTGCAACCAAGGCATACCCTTGGCTCTTCTAACGCAGACCTTAACCTCTGTGAGCCCAGGAGGATCGTTTGCAACCTCACAGAGGGATACCAAGAGTACCCTCACGTCCCCTCGAAGCCGCGTGCTTCGTAACCTAATTCGTTGGAGCCTTCTTCATGATCAGATGGATGTTCGCTCCTCCTCGTGTTCTACTTGGCTTTCTTGACTAAGGTTTACTACTTAGTCCTCTTAACTAAGGTTTACTACTTAGTTTCCTGAATCGTTAGCTTTCTTAACTAAGATTACAACTTAATCCTCTAAACTAGGGTTTACTACTTAGTTTCCTGAATCGTTAGCTTTCTTAACTAAGGTTTACAACTTAGTCCTCTTAACTAAGGTTTACTACTTAGTTTCCTGAATCGTTAGCTTTTTTAACTAAGTTTACAACTTAGTCCTCTTAACTAAGGTTTACTACTTAGTTCTTCTTAACTAAGGTTTGATACTTAGTTTTTGTTACTTAGTTCTCTTTAACTAAGGTTTGTTACTTAGTTCCTTTTAACTAAGGCTTACCAATGAATCCAAGCATGACTTAAGTTCTCTTTATCAAATGATAGCATACGGGTGTTTTTTCCACATTTCCAGCTTAGATTAACTTATTTCATGGTATAAGTCGTCCCACCCTTCGAGTCTTGTATTACATCTTAAGTCATATTCATTTCTTATCCCTAGGATAAGTTTATTTATTATTTAATCTTATCATTCCCCACTTTTCCTTACTTTGATATTGGTTAAGTTCGCCCATGTGTCCAAGTTGACATAACCCCCAATCACGTATTCAGTTCAACCCACGTACCATGCCAAATTGATTAAGTGTTCTCTATCAGTTCATGTTGACTTAACCCACCCATATATCATGTCAAATTGGTTATGTGTTATCTAGCGGTTCACGTTGACTTAACCCACCAATATATCATGTCAAATTGGTTAAGTGTTGTCTAGCCATTCACGTTGACTTAACCCACCCATATATCATGTCAAATTGGTTAAGTGTTGTCTAGCGGTTTCACGTTGACTTAACCCACCCATATATCATGTCAGATTGGTTAAGTATTGTCTAGTATTTCATGTTGACTTAACCTTACCATACTAGCATGTGTTATTAGCATTAATTAATTATTAATGCCCAACCTCTCACATTAGACCTATTGTTGTGGTCACTGGATGTGCCGGTTGGTTCCGGGCAGGATTACACTACAACTCAATCTAACCTCGGGTTTCAAGCACGTTATGACTAACTTCTCACATTAGAACCTATTGTTTGCGGTCACTGGATGTGTCGGGTGGTTCCGGGCAAGATTACACCGCAAACTCATTATAACCTCGAGTTAGCCATGTTTCATGTTTAGACAATTAACAATTCATGTCTATTCTAGGTGTCCTAAGCCAATTATAAATTTACAAGCATGTTCATGTTCATTCTAGATATAAAATGTCAATTACCAATTCACAAGCATGTTCATGTTCAAATTATGCCACTATTATCAATTTCATGTTATGTGTTGAGTTCCATAATTACTTATAAAAACATGGTTTGTCCAACATATTCCATTTTTAATTATGTTTCTAGGATCTTAACGGCATATCCAATTTTCAAGTCTCAAATTCAAGCTTTACCCAAAAACCCCTATTTATGCGCATGCTTATAATCTCGTTAATAGGCTATACCTATTATTCCAATTCAATTTATAATTTAAACCCTCAATCCATAATATTGAGATTTGAAATAAAACACCTTTTTCCCAATCCTATCCCACATTCAACAATTCCAATTAAATTTACATAATTTCGTGTTAACATCATAAATCAGAATTCATGATTATGCGCTATTCACGTTCCCAAATCATATCCAAAGATTCACTATGAATTACGCTCCAAAATTACCCATTTACAAGCTATATCATAATGATTTCCCAATATTTGCAATAATAATTGTTATGCCACAAACTCCAAATTACAGATTATGTTCCTCGATTGCATAAAATAGATTATGCCGAATATTCCCCTATTCCAACCGTACGTATGTATAATAAGATTTTTGTCTAGGTTCGAGATAACCTAGTTCCAAAATTAAAAAGGGAAAGGTGAATAAAAGAACAATTATTATAACATTAATCTTGAATTGAATTTATAACTAGGAATGATGAACGATAATAATACTATTATGCAACAAGTTTATTGTAATCCCACTCATAGTATTTTTTGCGCTCCAATTCGTAGATCTTTGGTTTTCTTCTTCGATTCATGAATTTGATTTGACTTTGATTGATTTCATGCCCCAATTTATAGATTTGATCTTCCTTTGATTTCCTTTCATGGCGTAGGTTGCGGATTTGAATCCCTTCTCTTTTCTTGCGCGGTATTTTAGATCTAAATCTCTCTTTTGTTATATTTGCGATAGTTGAAATCCTAAATCACATTCTTTTTAATTTAGGAATAGATTTGTGAAGAGAGAAGATGGATCTAGGATTTGGTAGAGAAGAAGAATTGTTTAGATCCATTGAGGAAGAAGAAGAAGGAAATTCTCTTTAGATTAGGTCAGAGTGGAGGTGTAATGGAGTTGTTCAGAGAAAGCACTAGGTCTAGGGGTGTATATATAGGTACGAACCAACGAATCTAGTTAGAAATCGCGTCCAGGTGCGAAAAAGTGAATTCTGCCCGAATCTGGGGGTAGGTCGACCCCCAGGTCGACCTGCCTGGATATTTTCCTATGTAAATTCGTTGAATCTTCCGAAGGCCATAACTCTTTCATACAGAGTCCGATTTTCGAAAACTTAGACTCTATTCCAAGCAGAATTCTGAGATGAACGCAATGGGGATGTCCATTTTACTTGATTCCTGATATTTAAATTAAGTATCCTTATTTTATTATCTTCTCTGTTACGTACACTGTTATTGAATTAATTTTTCCTTCTCTTCCATATATTAATAAATTTTCATTGTACATCACCATTATTTACCTAGCTATGCATATATACATATGTTTACATATTTTTAATTATATTAAAAATACGGGGTGTTACAGTAACAGCTCGCATTTTGCGTATCGGAATATCGTAAAATATTTTTATTTTATTCCCTGAGGATTGGATCATTATCATATTTTAATATGTTGCTTATGAGGATATGATACATGTCCATAATTTTTACCAATTTTGTTTGTGACCATTTGCCCTTGTCAGTCTTGTACACGAAATAACTTTTGACTCAGGTCGAATCAAGTGTTGAAACCTGTGTCATTAGAATGGAAATGATGTTTCCCTTTCCGTAAAGTGGTCACATTAGAGATTTGGCTCAGCGGTTTGAGATGAATCACTGTTTTAAGGTTTAACAGTTGGTTGTTCAGGTTTTAGGAGCCTTAATGGGCTGATTTGTAGAGGCCCATTAGTGGGCTAGTAGAAAGCTATAAATAAGGGGTGAGAGGTATAAAGAATAGTTCACTTTCTCCATTCTCTCATTTGGTGGCCTTGTGTTCCTCCTTCCTCTAAAACCTTTCCACCATTAAAATCGAGATTTAAGGATGGGAATCTAAGATCTACACCGTTCGTAGGTAGATCTACATCATTTGAAGTGAGAGTTCATCGATTCGAAGGGTTTGGATCAAGTTCTTCGCTGTTCGGAATCAAATTTCACCGTTTTGCTTTGATTTGGAGAATTGGTGAGTGATATGCATCTCTCACACGGATTTGATCAAGTATATGAATGTTTGATCATGTTTTTCATCGAATTCAAGTCGTTTTTCGTAGATCTACATCATAGTAAGCTTATTTTCATATGAATCGCCATAGGATCTATTTTAGCAAATTAAAACCGGTAATTTCTATGTTATTTCATATGTTTAAGTAAGTTAGATCCATAATTTAGTTCATATGTTCATTTATCATGATTTTGGTGGGAATTGTATAATTTTGGCGAAAATCGTCATATTCATGTTGTTAGTGATTTCATAACATGCTTTTGGCTGTATTGGATGAATCGCATGAGTTGGTTTCGCCAAATTGGTCATTTGGCATAGTTTTGACTGAATTCGAGGGTGAATTGGGTCTGTCCAGGTATTGGGTCGGTCGGGTCCTTTTTGGTTGGTTTAAAGCTGGCCAGTCAGTCAAAATGTGGCTTGGGAAACAAGTCAGGGACCAGGTCGGTCGGGTTCTATACTGGTCGGTCGGTCATAGTGTTGAAGGGGGTCGGCCGGTCAGGGGTGGAGGAGGACTGATGGTTGGGTTGGTCAGGAGGGATCGGGTCGGTCCGAAGTGGTTGGATAAGGTTGGAGTAGTTTCTGGTCGGTTGGAGCAGTTTCTAGTCTGTCGGTTGGAGTTGTTTCTGATCATTCGATTGGAGCGGTTTCTGGATGGTTGGTTGGAGCAGTTTCTGGTCGGTCGATCAGAGTAGTTTCTGGTCGGTCGTTCGAGACAAGGAGCGGGTCAGTCAAGATGCATAGGAAGGGTTATGATGGCTCGATCGTCCAAGATGATGGGTTGGTCGCACAAGGTCATTTCTGAAAAATTATATTTCTCGAGTACGACCCAGATTTGAACAAAAGAGCTTGAAAAAAAATCGAGGGCAAACCCCCGAGTCCTAGCCGCAGCGAAGTGATGTAATTTGGCTCAGTGAGGGTTACTTCAAAGTAAATGCAAGTAGGAAGGTTCAAAGTGTTGAAAGATATTCGTTGATCGGTGCAGAACAACGAATGAGGTGACAACTCAAAGGTCGTGAGTTGGTGCATAATGGTTGCTTGAGAAGGCTTCTTGAGCAATAAAAAGTCGTTGGGTTGGATGACTAGAGATGTGAAGGCCGAGAGATTATCGTTGTCGTAAGTTCTAGCAGGCTCGAAGCAGGAGTACATTAGAGACGTCTAAAAATACCGGTTGTAGGTCGAGTACCCTGGGTATCGTTGAAAGGCCTACTTGTCAAGGTTGGAAAAACATACGTATCGTTGAAAGGCGTATGGAGTTTATGCTAGAACTGGGGTTACCATTAGCCCTTGACATATGGCAAGGTTGGTCATCATACGATTAATGGTGGTTTCAAAGCAGGATTGGCGGTGATAGCCAGAGTTAGTCATGGAAGATTGGTTGCTCTGTTTGGATCGTCTCATGTAGATTGTCCAATGTCGAAGGAGATGTTCCTTAGGTGCTTGTCTGATATTGGTTTAGGCCTCTAGGGCTTGTGTCTGAGGGATGTTGAGTTCGATTAGGGTGATTTACATGAGATATATATAATTTGGATGTCATAAGTGCTATGACATGATTAAATGGGTGTTCTGGTTTCCATGAATGTATGGTTGAAACGTTATTGTAAAGGCTATCACTGTCCGATGTGGGGAAGATATGGTTGAGTTCTTCTCTAATGTTGTGGGTAGATTAGTATGTTTATCTATCCATTCTCTTATTCTTTATTATTAATGTTTGTTAGTTGTTTTATCGCTCACTAAGATTATTGTCTAACTCAAGGTTTTATGTTTCCCTCTTATTACCTTAGGTTATTCATCCGGTAGTGGATAGGCAGATTAGGTGGCAAGTGATAGCTTAGTGAGGACGATGTTGTAGTTCGGAGGCGAGCGGGAGGCTCACACACCAGTTTTATTACTATCTAGTATTTGGATTTTCGTTGTTTGTTATTCTTCTCCGAGTGATGTAGTGAGGCAAAGTTGTATAAACACTATTGTTGTTATCCACGTATTTGGATATTACTTTCTTGTTGTTATGGAAGTTTGGTGTTTTTTGTTTCACTATTAATACCTATTATATATGTTCTATTATATTTTATCCTTACGCTATGAGTTATGACAGGTTCCGACTGTGTTATCATACCTTGATGATCGTCCATGGCCGCCCGACACACTTTTCAATGCATTATTTTTCTATATAGTGAGGGGGTTGTTGGAGGTCGTCACGAAATGTTTAAAAATCTACATGTAGTTGTTACAAAAAAGTTGTTTGCTTGGAAATAAATTAGTGTTTGATTTGAAAATTTTCATATCATGTTATGTAGGTTTACTATATATAATCCACACATGGGTAAATTAATGCATACATATTATGATTATATACAAGCCCAACTAATGCAAGCCCACCTGGACGTGCCTATATACTCGTATATATAAATGAAAATGCATATATTTCTTTAATATAACATTTTATTATAACAAAAACTACTAAATATTGAAAAAATAGCTTTATTTACCCATATACTTTTCCCAACATACAAACTCAATAAGATCATCTAGCAATTAACGAACCCCTACTTTTTAATAAGGATAAATTTTCAAAATAGCCTTGTTTTTGAAACTAATAGCGGATTTAGGTTGGTTTTGAATTTACTTGCAGAAATAGGCTTGTTTTGCCCACCACAGCGCTGAGCTGGCCAGTTGTTTTAAAAAAAATACACGTGGGCGCACTTGTGAAGTGCGCCCGTTATAAAAATATAAGGGACAAATTTTCAAAATAAGCTTGTTTTTAAAACTAATAACAGATTTAGGCTAGTTTTGAAACTATTTGCAGAAATAGGCTTGTTTTTGAACAACTATTGCCAAAAACAAGCCTATTTCTGCAAATAGTTTCAAAACTAGCCTAAATCTGCTATTAGTTTTAAAAAAAAGCTTATTTTGAAAATTTGTCCTTTTAATAATTCAAATGGAGCAATCATGAACCCATGCTTCGTACATATATTCAAAAATTGAAGTAATGACCATGAACTTACACTATCAAAAGACACACACTCCTTGACATTTTAAGTACTTGCCATTTCAAAATAAATTTTTCCACTAAACAAAAACAAATCGAACAAACATCACTAATGTTATAATGGTTAAATAGTTTAAGTTTTGTGCTAAAGTTTACAAATTAAAAACTTAAGTAATGTAATTTAAATAAATATCGGCATTTGAGCACAATTTTAATACTAACTTCTGATATTTAAAAAAGCAAGTACTAAACTATTATAAATCACTAATTGAACATTCAAAATAAATTTAGTATTAAAAAATTTATAAGAAACATTTTAAATAACCTAATGACTTGTTTGAATAAAAAATAAAATTTCCAATAATAATGTTCATTTTCCATCACGCTGCTTTTACTTATAACCAAAATTTAGAATTAATCTTCAATAATCTAATAGAGACAAAAAACTATATTATTAAAAATTATTAATTAAATAAAATAATTTAAATATTAACAAATTAATATGATAATGAGTTAAGGACAATGCATCATTGTAGAAAATTAAAATAGCAAGCAACTTGATATGGCCAAAGTAATAAACCGACTGCCCTTCTAAACAATATTTGGATTGTGTTTGCCTGAAAAATAGAAATACCATTGAAACTAAAACAACGGATGTTGAAGATCTTAAGATCTTCACATTCAACAAGATGCAAAATAGACTGCTCTTAGAAAAATAACTAAATTAAAGATATCAAAATTATCTGTAATACTAATTATTACTTTTATATATAAATTTTCATGCTTTTGAATCAGTTTATGTAGGCGTGTTATGGATCATCTATATAATAAAATTTCTGGGTAGATAAATAGAAGACAAAGAATGGTCTAGATTTAACTTCACCAAGAAATCACACAGACTTGATCTTACCTTGCACTGATAAAACAAACGCACATTTAAACTCCACTAACTAATCCCGTTAAATTTTCAACTTCAGCGGTTTAATCTCATTTCTACAACTCCACTAGCAGAACGGTTACAACTTACAACCCTCATCCCCTCTTCTTCCACTTCTTTTCTTCTACCAAATTCCTTATTTATGAATTTCCTTTCTTGCCTCCTTCAACTCTCTTCTGTGTCTCATTTTCACTGGTTCTACTCGCACCCCAAAATAAAGTCGAAAACTTAAATTTGTTCTTTCACTTCCTCATGAAAAGAAGTGGAAGAAGCTAAGAAGAAACTTTGGAGAGTGGAAGCAGAAAGGTTACCCATGTACTTGATTCGGTTCGAGTATTGCTTTAATCGACTTCCAAATTAAGTTCTTCAATACTAATTATATGTTTTACTAACAAGGTTCTATACTAAATTTATTTAAAAAATGAAGAAAAATGATTTTTAAGGAATGCATCCAAAGTGAGATTATGAATGATTTCCCATTTATATTGGATTTTGTTCGTAGTTACCAGGTTAGGTTGTGTTTTCTGATTATAAAAGCATCATGCTTTATAATATAAAGGTCGCTTCTCTATAGGAGGTTACATTTCTGCATTGTGTTTGGAGATTCAAAACCTATAGTTGTAAGGTATGTTACATATGCTCATATTTTCAACGATAATTGCATCTATGAATTACAGACTTTGTTATATTGATATGTGAATAAGCACTGCCACATGCTTCGGTTTGTGTTGCAATCTCATTTGCATTCCCTTTTCTTTCTATATAGTAACTAAAAATATAATCCTCTAATTTTTAAATTTCTTCAAAAAAGACAGGAAAATAGAGCGGGAGAAAACTAAAATGTCACATATGCATAGTCTTAATTTATGACTACATGCTTTTCTGACCCGTCAATCTCTTGGCCAGTTATAGAAAGCTGCTCTAGGAATGGGAATTGCAATCGGAGGGAAAACAACATGTGCTACCCCTTTCACTACGCCTTATATTGATGTTATTACAGAGCAGTTGCACCACCTGAAATTCCAAAGATGGCTAGAGAGTAACAAACGGGAAAACAGGCACCCTAATGAAATCCATGATCTTCATCAGGCCCACTTTCAGTTTCTACCAGCGTATGATCCATATGGTGGAGGACAAAGTCAAATTCCAAAACACTAGCCCAGTTCATCTGTTGATTCGGCAACTGGTGGCCGATCGAAAAAGGTTAGGTGGAGTCAAATTCGGGAAGATTGAGCCGGACTACCTTTTCGTGCACTTAGCCGAAACAAACCTCTACGAACGACTGTTCACGGACCAGCTTCCTACCAGCGTCTGATCCATATAAAGGAGGACAAAGTCAAATTTCATAACACTGGCCCAGTTCATCCGCTAATCTGGCAACCGGTGGCCAATCGGAAGAGGTTCGGTGGAGTCAAATTCGGAAAGATTGAGCCGGACTGTCTTTTCGCGCACGGAGCCGCAGCCAACCTCCACGAGCGGCTGTTCATGCTCAGCAACTTCTCCCAGATACATATCTGTAGGACCTGCAACCACGTCGCTAATGTCATCCAAATGTCCGCCAGCAACATTATGAAGATCAAAGGACCCTATTGTGCATTCTGCAAGTCGGCCGAGAACATCGTTTGATCTACTCACCACCATACTGCATTAAGAATACACTGATTCTATTCTAAATGGTAGTAATCACTCTCACCGGTATTGTACTCAATCTCCAATATATAAACATGTCGAAATTATGTTACACAATTCTACTGCAACCGCAAGTTCGTACCTAAGAGCAACACTCCAACAAGGAATGCCAAACATAAGTTAGATTTCCTATGGTACAAATATTATTCTGCTTGCCACCCTAACATCAGCATTATTAATAGTTATTGCCCACATAACATGCAATCTGATTGGTTTATTGAGTTATTAGATGTTCTAAATATCAAATAGCTCGACGCTCTTAAGTAGCAAGTTTCAACTATCCAACAACAAGAAACTGCATGAAGAAAATGTCCTTTACAATTAAAACAAATCATGCAGTATTTTTTATTGACAAACGTTCATCCATTTCTATTACTTGATTTAACTATGGCTAATTCTGTTTATACACCAAAAACTGCTAAACATATACCAAAAATTATGATAAACTTTTATACATCGTATATTGCTTTACATACACCATTTCTTTTACTATATTATCCATGTTCTCATCTTCTTTTTCTTTCCTCTTTCAAACTTAAAACACAACTACCCAAAATTGGAAATTCTTTGCATCAAATTGAGTAAAATTTAACAAAATGAAATTTATTTCTTATACTAATATTGTAACTTTTATAAACTTTTTGAAAAAAATTCAATTTCAACAGAATTATTGTAATTCTATAAAATAAATAAACACTTCTAAATTTGACAATTATCATTGAATGTTTTCTTAATTGAAATTTAGATTTCATGATTAAATAATTCATTAACATCTTCATTAACATATCTAGTTTGTATCAAGTTTCAATACTTCTAAGAATAATTTTTTTCACATGTAGAAGTTTAAAAAAAAACTATGAGAAAAGAGTAATTTAGTAATAGAATTTTATAGAGAAAATAATGGTGTATGTTAAGTGATTTTCGGTGTATAAATAGAATTTTCCTTTAACTATATCAACCGCGAAGGCTCTACTACAAGTTTCACATGCCATATATCTAAAATACATGTGAATATAATGTTATTGTTTTAGTTTTCGTTTTTTAATTTAGTTCGATGGTTTAATTCAATATTTACTGTTCGATGTTGAGTTTTTGTGCCATTAATTTATTTCGTAGCACTAACTTTTATTTGTAAACTTCTATAAAATAATTGAATTTGGATGTTTCCATCATTTTGTTATTCACATTTAATCAACAAATGGATTTCTCTTTTTAGTTCCATTACAAGTTTTGAATTTTTCAACATCAAGTTTATCAAAGAACCATATTCTCAAATTCACAATCGTTAATAAATTGCATAACGAATTTGTAATAAGTAAAGATTGTTATAAATTGATATAGAGAGGAGAGAGATTAAACGGAAAAACACAAAAAGACTAATTTTTTATTGCTCTATTAAGTTATTGAATACAATGCTAAACCCTATATTTATAGGATCATTTATTCTCTTGAATATTCTTTATTCTCTACCATATTCCTTGACATACCTCTTGGCATATTCTCTAACATCCCCCATCAAACTCATGATGCGGAAAATCGTTAGTTTGCCAAATAGAAGCTGCAAACTGAAGAGTAGCAAGATTGAACAATCATTTCAATATTGTTAAAGTGTAACACCAAACACCAAGCATCGATTACCAAATACTCAACAACAACTTAAAACAACTCAACAATCTTCAATCTGATCGCACTACAAGAAAAACCGAGATTAGCGACAGATTTTTAGCAGCGGAAAATTCCGTCGCTAATTAGCGGCGGATTTCCGTGGGCTTTGTAAGAGAAAATATTTTGAATTTTATATGTCATCTTGTTATAAATTATTACCGTCGAATACTAATTCTGTCGCTAAATCAATGGAAATTGCAGCTCTTTGCCGTCATATAATATTTGACGCTAAATTCCGTTGCTAATAGAGTCGGATTACCGTCGACATAATTTTGAAGCTATTTTCCTGTAGTTTTCCAAGAGATTTGAAACGAACTTTTATATTTTTTATTTATTAAATGTTTTAAATTTGTGTTATTACTTAGTAATTAATTAGTAAATTTAAATTTTAAATAATCAATGTTAATAATACATTAGTAATTAATAATAAATAATAACTATTAGAAGTAAATAAATTTCAATAGTTAATGCTGATTTTTTTTGAAAATTAATGTTGATTAGTTATTAATTACTATATAATATCAAAAAGAGGTAATAGTAATTAATAAAATACATTGTTGTTCGATGTTTAGTAAATTTGTTTTGATAATCAATGATTATTTAATAGCCTTTAATACAATTAATTAAATTAATATCAAGAAATTATTAATACATATTTGCTTTTAAGAAATTGATTGGTACGTATTATTTGATAAATAATTAGTAATTAAGAAAAACAAAATGGTCAAAGTTTAAAAATAAGAAGTTAAATAAATATTAAAGAATTTTTGAAATTCAAAAAATTCAAACATTACCATACAAGTTATTATTTACATGCATATTAATGTACTATTAAATAATTAATAATTGATATGTGATAGTTAATATAAGTATATAATAGTTATTATAAATTAATATCTACTATTAAGAACTAATATTAAATAATTAATACTATTAAATAATTGATGATTACTATTAAATTTTAATAATTAATATTTAATAACGAAAGATAAATATTTAACATATTTCACTAATCTACAATTTAATAATAATTATTTAGTAATTACTATAGTTTAATTGTTGAAAATTGATATCAATTATTATTGGTTAATTTACTATTTAGTAATATATTCAATAATTAGTAATTATTGATTTGTAATTTACAATTCCTACAATAACATGTATGTAATAACCAACATTAGTTATTAGATTATCCATCAAATTTGATTAGCACAGGCATGTTTCTGGTTTCCCACCGTGTTTTTGTCCTCATTTTCGTTCCCGCTTACCCATTTTCCTTTCCCGCTTACCCATTTTCGTTTAACCTAAGTTACCGCTTTCTCCATTTTCACTTAACCCTAAATATCGTCCGTCGCTTACCTTTCCTTCCCTTTCCTTTTTTTTCCATTAGCCTCCGATTTCAGATCTCCATCTAAATTTTAGCCGACTTTAATCTTTTAATTCACTCTAGCAGATCAATCGCTCGATTTTCAACTTTAGCACATCCCCAGTTTCTGTTCTTTTAACAAATCAAGCCATCAGAGATCTGGGTCTTCGGTGAAATTGGTTCTGGTCTATAACATCTTATGCTGAAATTCTTCCGCTTCTCCTAACCGATGCTTCAAAAGTTCAGATCTGGGAGGTCGTTCACTTCTATTCGACTTACAAAGGGTAAGAAACCTACAACTGATTTCAAATAATAAGATTTGGGGTTTTTCCATTTATTTGCCAAAGAGTTTCATTTATCTATTTTCTGGGCTTATATCATTTTAATGGCGAATTGTTTACAACGTCTGATTATATGCCGACTACTAGAAGATGGATTGCTCATAGAGTTACAAAATAAAATTTTTCTTGGGGCTTTATTATCACTACAGCGACACTGATTCAGTACTACTATATGTGATTCTCTGCTTGATTTTTAGAGGTACCACCAGTTTTAATTATCGATAAACTGTCAAGGGTAATTGTTATGTATTTGAGATTAAAAAACAAGAAGAATCAATGTTAGTATTTGAGCTTCATCCTTCAACTGTAGATTAAAAACATGTGTACCCTTTTTACGACTTTGAGATGCAGTTTTGGAATATTGCTTAGATGAAGGTTGTTTTGTTTCTTGTACGGAAATTAACTTGATGTTTCAGCAGCATTAAGTCTATTAGAAAATCAACCAGCGTTACCAGCAAGAAGAAGTGTAATGACATAACATGCTATCGTCAGAATAAGGTTAGCTTTAGTTTGTGTGGTAAATTGAACATTTGGTAAAGCTATGTCAAAGTCATCATCCTCATATATGATCTGAGTGCATACTGCACGCAACTAAAAACTTCTGGTAATGGCCGATTATAGAAACTTAATATTGTTCAAGTTAGGATTTTTTAGGCAGTTTTAATATAAAACTAATTTTCCTCTTTAGAACATACGAGTTGAAGGCGAATAAATTAGTGATATATTGGTATAGTCTATAATTGTTAATAAGAGTGATGCTTATTCTACTTGTTACTGAAATGTATTCTATGTATAAATCTTCGAAACATTGATCCAACTTGCTCCTAAATTTATCCAAATTATAATGTCAATTTTTTTAATTACTTTTTTACTTTTCAGTGTTCTATTTTTTAAGAAATTTATTATATATTAAATTTTGTTGTTGTAGCAAAACAGGGAAGTCTTGGGACTATGAACGGAAAGATTTTGTTGACGTTGCCAGATATGACCCATCCAAAATAAATCTATGATAAGCTTAGGTATCCTCTTCATTCTGTTGCTTTCAGCTTAAGATGAATTTTTGATTTCTTGATTTTAAGTAGCTATTTTAAGGTGACAAAACAGCCGTGTATCACTCAACCTATCAACGTGTCAATGGTACAAGTCATAAGAATGATATATGAATGAAATGGCTGGTACTATGTAACAAATAAGCGAGCAGCAAATTATTTTAAGTATCAAGGTAACTGGATAAGATTACTTGGATGTTAAGAACGTCCAATTGTATCAGAAGTTAAGGTATAACCTAACATGTAATGAATTTAGTATAATCGATGTATAGCTCAAACCATTCAATCTAGTTATGTAGCTATTAGAAATATAAACAATGAGAAGAACAGAACTGACCAACTATGTTAACACCTAGCCTTTCATATATTGGACTAAAAAATCCATCAACAAATTGGATAAACCACCAGGTGATGAAGAACGTGACTGCTACTGGAAATAGCACTACGCTGCAATCCAAAAATTCCACATAAGTATTGTTTGAAGTATGTAAGTAAGCTGAACTTCTAATGGGAAGGACAAAACCATACCATCCAGTCATAAACTTTTTGGATACCCAACTCTGAAGAACAGCACAGCATGCTAGGTCATATGAAAATAATTAGTTACTGACAAAGGTTTTCTCTTGGAATCTTATAAAAAGTGTTTGCACCATTTTTTTAGGCTGTGGGACTATTATATATTTTATACTAATATATGTCAAAACATGAATGAAACTAGAGTCGAAAAAATTTTAATTAATAAATGCAGAATATAGTGGGAGTGCAGAACTATTATATCGTTTATATAGTTTAAAATATATGTCAATACATGTATGAAACTAGAGCCGAAAGGTTTCAATTAGTAGATGTAGAAAATATGTCTGATATTACCAGCTGGATGTCATTGTTTCTAAAAAAACAATGCAGCACAACTCACTTCCATGAGAAAAACATACTCGCTAGTTGCTTCTATGAATCACAAATTCATGACCAATGAACTCCAGATACTCATATTTTTGTTTTAGAGACAAAATATCTGCTGAAAAGGGGGGGGGGGGTGGAAGAGAGAAAATAGACATGCTTTCAACATAGACAGCTTTCAACCATGTCACCCATTGGTTTTGATCATCCTGATAAGTTTTGAGCTTAATGTTTATGACTAGCAATTATGTCATTACTTAACTTTCGTTGATTTGTTTCAACTGCTTCCACCGTTGTGACTACTGCTGTACCGCTCTCTAGTAAGCCTTTCCATTCGTCTCCAAAGCAGATCTTTCCGCCATGGCGAAGGCCATTGCCGAATCTGGGTTTACGACTATCAAGAGATTGAGTAGTGCACCTGCCCAAGGGTGTGCTTCTAAAAAGTTAAAATTTCCGAATCTCAGGTCACTGTCATCACAGAAGGAGAAGAAGGCGATGTAGTAGTTAATAAAGCTCCGGAAACATCCACTAGTGATGCTCAACCGATTGTCGAAAGCGAGGTCCGGACGGAGGCTCTTACTACGAAGCACGACTTCCCTCCACTTATTACGATTTCTAATTCTCCAACTTCACTGAATTAAATGCAGTAGGAATTGTACATTCCTCCTCCTCTTGATTCCACCTTCCTAGCCCCTCACTTCGCTGTCTATGTTTATATATGGTAGGATAAATTTCACAAAGCTATTGCTGTGTATGTAGTTGCCATTGAACAAAATTAGAAAAATTGTTGATAGAGTGAATAAGATTACAAACAAAAGAATTAGAGTTATCTAAAAACTATTTTAGCAGTACTTATGTCTAGCTAGTCCTTTTCATTTCATATAACATAATGCTTGATTTTTACATAGCAACTTCAGTATGACATACAGTAATCCTTGTATGCAGGTTTCAATAGTTGCCGATGTAGGCAACTAGTATGGGTCGATTGGGTCAGTGAGAATTAAATATGGTCAAATGGTGAACTAAGTATGATTTCAATGCAGAATGGTCTAATGCATGTTTCTTGTCGGTATGTTATTAGTGCATGTGTACAGTGTACTTAACCGATTAGTTGGAAATGTAACTAGCCATGTTTGGTATACGGAAATCTTTGCAGGTGGAAACATGATAAGGTTTCTTGTTGATAGCTACAACAAGCCAATTCCAGCAATATTGGAGATACCGTCGAAAGATCATCCATATGATCCGACATACGACTTTGTGCTTTCTCGAGTCAAGTACTTGTTTTCAAATGAATCCGTGGCATCTGAGAGGCGCTGAGCTGCTGAGGGTTATTGCTTAAAATTCTTTTATTGTATGAAATATACATTGTCTTTTGTTATTCCATAATTGTTATAGAAGTATTGGTTATGTATTGAATTTAGCAACTTAATTTATATATTTTGTTTATATGTTAATTGATATTCTATGTCGTTATTTGATTATGAATGGTGTTATTTTTGAGTTTATATTAACTAAGTATTTTAATTTACATTGGCATTCGTCAGATGTAAATTAGTATTTCATTGTAGTAACATTTACCGATGGAATAGAAAGGGAACCTTTGCTGAGTTTGAATCGGTATTCCGAGGCTAATTTGAAAGATTTTACCGTCCAATTACCAATAAAAATGCAATATACCCAATATAATTTCTGTCGCTAATCCTTTGCTGAATTGAAAGGGTTTACCGACAAAACTAAAAACCTGATTGTCTTTGTGAAATTTTTTTGTTGCTAATCCCTTGGTAATTAGCAAGGGTTTACCAACTACTTGTGTAATAAATATTTTATTATAATTTAATTATCCATCGGTAAAAAGTCAGTATAAAAATTTAAATTAAATTGAAATTAAATTAATAAATAAATTTTATTTTTATTATAAAATTAGTAAAATGTCGGTAAAATGTCGGAAGCCTCTTGCAAATTTCCGTCGCAAAATCTGACACAGATACCTTCATGGTTTTTACCGACCACCAAGATACGTAGGAAATCCGTCGCAAAGCCTGTTTAGCGACGGATTTGAAGCAGATTTTTCCGTTACTATTTGCTGTTTTTCTTGTAGTGTCGGTAAGCAAAAGATCTGAGCGACCAAATGACAAAAATGGTCTCGAATGCGTTTGTATGTTTGCATCCCCCAGACATACAAAGAAAACAAAATAAACCAAAATGGGATGAGTTTGCATATGTTTGCATCCCCCAAACATATCAAACGAAAACAAAACCAAAACCAAATTGATAGGGATGAATCAGCATATGTTTGCATCCCCCAAACTTACCTTACAGCACCACCAACTACCTTCAATCAACGTCAATTTCCCTTCTAATAAACAGGGTTATCTATACAGACATCAAACGAACAATAAACATCTTCAAACTAATGTTACTCTCTAACAACTCAATCATCCCATCACCTTTACCAAATTGTCATACTCGTCGTTACAAAACCAAACTACTTCTACTTGGAACAATCCACCAGCAGCCTGCCACAAGGCATCATACTTCTACTTCACCAATACTGCTAGTGCCAAACAACAAAAAACTCCAATTCATCTCCTTCAAACTGAGCACCAAAAAACACAAGCTGTTACTTGCAATTATCATGACACAACAGAAACCACAAACTGCCCCCCAAACAACCATTCAAATTGCACCTTCGTTCAACCATCTGTAACCGGTCGCCAAAGCAACATCACAACAAAACAGTAACACTTTTTTTTAAAAAAAAAAAAATCACTAGCAATCCACACCACTCTCGTTGTCCCAGCTTGCTATAACTAGAATCCATTATAAACTACACCCGAATATCGCTAACCCAAACACCTGAATTACACGCCTGCACCAAGTTGCAACTTTAATCGCCAAATTCATCCCTTGAACAACCACCGGAACTCACAAGAACCCAACCATCTTCAACATCTCACAATTAAACATCTCGCAACACCAATCTCACAAAACCACACCATCCACGCACGGTCAAACCACTGATGATAAATATATCTTCCCCAACATCAATCTTCAGTCACCAAACATCAATCATTAACTGTATTTCCTGTCCGTACCCAATGACCAAGCCTCACCATAATAGAACAAACAACCATCACAGTTCAAAATCACCATGTTTTTACCAATATCACGGCAAACCCACATCACCAACAACATATTCAATTCGCAACCATCATGTCTTCATGACCTATACAAACTCTTCTTCAGAAAACCATCTCTTAAAAGTCACCATCATACCCACCCTCGTACAACAACAAAAAATCTCTCAAACACAATTCACCACGACCCTGAATCGTAGCCCTTTACCCATCGAAACCTACAACGCTTGAAATCGGATTCTCGAAACCGAATCGCAAACCCCAAAATTCCTCACTCGATCCCCCCTACTGAATTCGACCTGGCACCCTAAATCGACCTTCACCAACGTCGCTTTCTGCTCCAGGTGATCGAAGTCACTCCAACACCCACTGTCTTATGTGCTCTGTCACCAAGAGTGCCTCGCCACCACACATTCAACCCAGCTCCGCCCTTATTTATTCCACGCCGAAGCCCTAGCTGTTGTGCTAAATACCGAGCTCCAAGAATCTTCGTCGCACCAAAATCCAAGAACGCAGATGTGAAGCTCTTTAGTGTACGAGTCCAATAAATCCAACACTAACCGATTTCATTGAGAAATGATACCGATTTAATTCCTTGAAGATTTTAGAGGAGGCACCTCTTTTTCTACGGAAGATTGAACGATGATTTTTTTATATATATATATATATATATATATATATATATATATATATATATATATATATATATATATATATATATATATCCTTCCTATAACCTAGCTCTTATACCATGTTAGAATTTGATATAGAGAGAAGAGAGATGAAACGGTAAAACACAAAAAGACTACATTTCTATTGCTCTGTTAATTTATTGAATACAATGCTAAACCCTATATTTATAGGGTCATTTATTCTCTAGCATATTCTTTATTCTCTAGCATATTGCCTGGCATATCTCTTGGTATATTCTCTAACACAATCGTTAATAAATTACATAATAAATTTGTAATAAGTAAAGATATGAAAACTAGCTTAAATTGGTTTAATTTTCAAAAGTGCGTATCTTTTGTATGTTAAGCTTTGTAATTTAGCATACGGTTTCAATTTTATATTTAATTATAAGACTTATTGATGATAATTGTAGTCTGAAGAAGCGTTATCAGCGATGGATCAGGCCTATCCCAAGAGGGCCAGGAAGGGTGAGACCACCGTCCGTCATTAACCTTGCTGCAACATAAGGCATTGTCAATGAGTCGGATCATTTAGGAATGCAACCCCAATTGGATGGTAAATTTTGACCAAGGCTAAAGAGCGGCGAAAGACGGATAGCTTAAAAAAAGACAGGTTGATGCTTTTAGATTGATAATTTATACAAACTTTTGTGCACCAAAGGATGGTACTATTGGAAATCGGTATGGCGGCTATAAATATGTGTTTCCAACACAATTATTAATGAAGATAATAAAATTAATGTAAATCGGTATAGCGTGTTTTTGATGAAAATTTTAATCCCGTTAAATTGGGTAGAAAATTTTAACCCAATTAGGTTGTTTTGAGGGATTATAATTTTGTTTCATTTGTACCCTAATTTTATTGGAAAGTTAATCTAGATCCGTATTTATGTTGATTGCTCATATGTGATATAAGTTTTAAGCTAATATTTGTTTGGCATGTCCTTCTCCTTTTCAAATTCAATTTAGGTTAAGTTTTATAATAATGTAGTTCGCAAGAGTGATACATGTTTTTAAATTCAATATTCACAAGAGTGATACATGTTTTAAGGTAATATATATTTGGTTTGTCCTTCTATTTTTCAAATTCAATAATAATATAGAGCTACAAAAAAATTAAAATTAAGAGTACGTTGTTCCTTATTATATAATGTATGTGCTTGTAAATGATACATATCAAAACATTGATAGCAAATCCTCGGTACCAAGCTGGTTTACATGTATAACCCTTGGTGTAATTGGATTTACACTTTTACAATTGCTTTTATTTTCCAGAAAAAATGCAGTCATTTTTTTAATTAAAATCATAATTTAAAAAAAATTAACAAATGGTTTTTTTCTATTATTATAAGATTTAACGATCGGTTTTCCCACCGTTGTGCAGTAATACTAGTACCCGTTGGTGTCTAAATTTGTCCTAAAAACTTATAGTTTGAGGTTCAATCTTCAATTCAACAAAATAAAAGACATTTGCAAAGACCCGTTAGCGCCCCTTTTTGGCCTATTATTTTGAATTTTGTATACCTCCGAAAAACTAGATTTTCGAGGAAAAAAAATCAAATGACAAAATATCTAGCAGTTCGAAATCATCCCATCCATACTAACTGTTTCTTCTCTATCATCATCGCGAGCTATTCTGATCAAGGTATGCACTTTCTTTCTTTCTTGACGTCAAATTTTGAACTATATTATACCAAGTATAAAAACGTTGGCTTGCTTTATCATGCATTTTGTGATTTTGGTATTAGTTCACGTTTTTCATTTACTTTTACGATCAGACAATTGCTAAACTAGGTATTTTCATAAACCTGTTTTCCATATGGCTAAACCCCAATTTATATTTTGAGTATGCTCTTTAACTACATTTGAGAACTGTATTTAGTATATTATGGTTTAATTTATTGAAATTGAACTGAATACAGAGCTCAAAACTCATTGTAGCAGTAAGTAGGCTATACTAATAATTTATTTTGTAATCCACATATTTTGAAATTTTATTTTACGGTTTTAACTCTGTGGTCACTTTAATTGTGATTTGTTATAGGTTATAATTCATTTGTATGAAGTTTACTTATATTTGGGTTTAATTCATACCATAAAATCTTCTTTTGTTCTAATCAATGAACTGATAGTGTAGATTTGTAATTACTTGCACCATCCATAATACATTAATAGTATGTTTTCATGTTACACGTCCTTTTACCAAATGGATTCCATTAGTTCTAAAAATTTCTATAGAAAAACCATTAGTATTTGAACATTAACTAACAGTAAGAAGAATATCTTATTATTATTTATATGGAATGTGGTGTATTAATTCTTCAATGGGAAGCTATACTAAACATGTTCCTCATGCATTCTGTATTTTAGGTGAAAAATAGTTTGTATTGAGCACGAGCAACAGTTAAAGCAACCTTGGAATGAAATATTTGTGTATGTGTGTAGCATAAGTAATAAGTAATTCAAAGTTCATCACATTTTTATTATAATAAAATAACCACAAGGACAAAATTAAGGGTTTTTTTATTCATAAGGACAGCCCATTAAAAATTTAATCAAAAAGACAATACACTAATTACATTTTTATAACCTTAAATCACGTGCGCTATTTCCTTCTTCGTCGTCAATTATCTCTCATCAAACAATTCTGTGTCTCACCGCCATTGAATCGCGATTCTTATTCTTGCATATTTTGAAGTCAAACTTTCTCACTGATCGCGTTAATCCAACGAGATTACTAGATATTGATCGAATATCGTAATTGAACGCACAATTCTGAACGAAAAATCGATCTCACAAGATTCATATCGGAAAATCAATCGAACACTAGGTTTATTTCTGTTTATATCGATTCAATTTGTGTTTATTCTTACAATTCCTATACTTTAACGTTCATAATTTCGAATAGGTTTTACTGCTTTGGGAAGGTGATCCATGTATTCTACTGGTAATACAACCAAGTATTAGTTTTTAATTTTTTTCAGATATCAGTTTTTTTTAATTAATCACTTTTATATTCGTTCAGACTATTTTTTTATGTCGTATTTGGTTTGTAATTGCATTGTTGAATTAAATCTGCTTTAGATTAGAACTTGCTTTACTTTAATCAGTTTAAAATGTTATTTTAATTGTTTTTGCGTTAGTATTTTTTTCAGGAAAATATAACTAAATCAGTTTTTTGGTATCATTTTGGTATTTTTTTAAGGTATCACTTTTTTCTTTGAAAGTACAACAGTTTATAGGTACCATTCTAATATATTTTTTAGGTACCATTTTTAATTTATTACCCAGGTTTTATTGTTTTTAGGTATCTGTTTGCATCTTTTTCAATGGCTAACTGATTTTTACACATTATTTATTTCTTCCAGTCGTGAAGGTACTCTTCTTATCGTAGTTATCTTCAACGATACCTCTTCCAGTACTCGGTTGTCGGTTAATTGCTCATTGTATGATTTGCAAAATGAAATATGTCGGTATTGGTCTCAACTTACTCTTAAATCAATTGAAATTAGCTATGTGCTTGAGGAACTAAAATTGTTGAGAGTGACTCTGATCTTCAAAGTATCGTTTTATTTCAATTACATAAGAAGACTGCTTTTTTTGTTTTGATGTTAAGTTGAAGGATTTTCTATTGGAAAATGTGATTGATGGTTCTTTTGCGCTTTCTACTAATGTTGAAGTTCCTTCATCTTCTGATCGATGTTTGGGTGCGAACATTGTCATTCATAGGAAGAGTTACTTAAAAGATTTGATGAAAAGAGGCTCCACATTAAAAATTTCTGATTTTATCAGTTTTTGTTTCGTAGGGACCAATGACTTTAGAGAATTCTTAATGGCCTATCAAATTAAATCAGGTCATGAGTTACATTATCTTAAGAACAGTGATACTAGGATCATAGTTGTTTGCTCATCGTCTTCTTCTAGATGTATGTTTAAAGTGCATGCTTCCTATGATGTTGGTCAACTCAGTAGGTTTTTCATTAGAAATTTAGTTGTTGAACATTCTTGCGGTGGTAGTCTAACAAATTTGAATATCCTAATCTATCTAGCTCATTTGTTAAATCATTGATAGTAGATGATATTAGAGATCATCCGAGTAAGAACCGAAAGAAATCATGGTTGGTTTTCGAAGAGAGTTTAATCTACATTTGTCTTACTCTTATACTTACCACGGAAAGCAACTAGCTTTAATGGAATTGTTTGGTAATGATGCAATGTCGTACAATGATTTATCTTGGTATTTAAGTGCACTACAGACTCACAATCCGGGTTCTTATGTCGCTATGGATGTTAACTCTTCTACAAATCAGTTTAAGAGAGTGTTTGTTTGTTTAGGTGCTTCTATTCTTGGCTTCAAACATTGTCGGCCTATGATATTTTTAGATGGTACCCATTTGAAGGGGAGGCCAGGAGTCTTGATGGGTGCTACGGCGATTAATGGCAACCAAGGTATGATTTCAAAATAATTTGCTATGTTGTAGAAATACATATTGTATCATTTGAATTCTATGTGATCAGTTTTCTCTAGTATATTTTCTAAGGTATCAGTTTACTATTTTTTACGGTATCAGTTTTTATTTCTACAATTAATAGGTAGCAGTTTTTATGCATTAAGGTATCAGTTTGTTGTCCGTTGTTACTGGGTAGCATTTTTGTATGACTGAAAGTATCATTTTTTAGTGTACAGTTTATAGATAGCACTTTAATACATATTTAGGTATCAGTTTTTATCACACAGTTTTTAAGTATCAGTTTTGAATGTTTGCAGGTATCAGTTTGTATTATACAGTATTTAAGAAGCTTTTTTGTACGTCTAAAGATATCATTTTTTTCACTCATGAATTCTTTTTGAATTTTTATTCTTAATTTTTTTGCAGGTTTCTTCCCTCTAGCTATGGCCATAGTTTCAATAGAAAATGTCGACAATTGGAGTTGGTTTTTAAATCATTTAAAGGAAATGCTTAAAGAAGATCGTAATTTGGTTTTTATTTCAGATCAACATCAAGGTTTGATTTCTGGTCTTTACCATGTTTTTCCTACATCATACCATAGTTATTGCTACCTTCACATGGAACAAAATTTGCTTTCTGCGGTTAAGTCCAAAAATGCAAACATTTCAATTGTGGAATTGTTCAGGACTTGTTCTCGAGCATCTAGTTTTTATGAGTTTGTTTAGCAGCTCATTCTAAGTTTTTACAAATTGGTGGTCCTGCAGCGGTTAATTTTTTTAGAGACAAACCGTTTGGTAAATGGGATGACTTGTTCTTTCGAGGTAAATGGTATGGTGAGTATAGCTCTAACGTGGCTGAAAGTTTCAATAGTTGGATTTTAGATGAGCGGGCATTGCCAATTACATCTTGTTTGGATGGAATACGAATAAAAATCATGGAGCAAATGACTAAACGTAGAGAGGAATCCCATTTATGGACTACCATTTTATGTCCAACCATGGAAAATCGATTAAAAGACTTGGCTAAAGAAGGTTTTGGTTGGGATGTATTCAAGGCTTCTGAATTCCTTTTTGAAGTGAAATCACCAATTTCTCATCGTGTTGATCTTAAAAATTGGACATGTAGCTGTAATCAATGGAAAGTGAAGGGTTTTCCATGTGCTCATGCGATAAAATGCACTAATAAGTGAAATTAAATGTGTATGATTTCATTGAGCACTATTTCACCGTGGAAGCTTATCGCTCTTTATACAGTAATACAATTAATCCTATACCTACATATGACAATCCTGATGTTGATTCAAGTAGTTATGTAGTAATTAAGCCACCTAAGGATAGACGTGGAGCTGGGAGACCTTCATTAAAAAGAAATGGAGGATTTGCATATCTCCAAAACAAGCAAAACAGATGTGGAGTGTGCAATGAATATGGCTATAACAAGCGCAATTGTCAAGCTTCCAAAAATAATAACTGATTTTTATTTCATTTGTTTTTTGGAAAACATGTATTTGCATATATATTATTCAAATAAACCTGTACACGTTAGCATATTAATTTATGATACATTGGAAATGTGCACAATAATCTGTATTTTTAATAATAATTCTTCATAGTTTATTGTGTTTCTGTTTTATTTTTACATCGATGTGTTGTTGTTATGATGTGATATCATGTTGTTATGATCAAGGAAATTCGATCTGCATGCTGAATTTCAGTTTTAAACTCTAGCATGTATCGATTTAATGTGTTATTCTTTCTGTTTCAGCTATTGGTTATCAGTTTTGTGTCTCTGCAGGGATCAATTTTGTGTTAAATACATATTTAGAATTTTGTTGGTATCAGTTTTGTAAGTTGGTAGGGGTCAGTTTAAGTTTTTCTCATCTTCACAGTTCATGGGTATCAGTTTTTGAATAGTGTAGTTATCAGTTTTATGTTACATTTTTAACTTTAGATTTTGGGTATCAGTTTGTGTTCATTGTTGGCATCGGTTTTTTCATTGTTCAGTTTTTAATTATCATTTTTATACTGTTGTAGCTATCAGTTTTTATATTTTGTTTGCGCACAGTACTTAGTTATCATTTTTATGACTAGGTGGGTATCAGTTTTTTAATTTATGTTTTCTGCAAGTTTAAAGTATCATTATTAAAGGGTTTTAGGTATCATTTCTTGAATGAGTCATTTTTGCTTGACTGTGAGTGTACAAATACTGGAAAAAAATTGATATCAATTCAGTAATTTCCCATCCAACTCGGCAGTGTAGCAATATAAAAATTCAATATCATGTACATAAGTAAGATTTGTATTTATTACATCAATCCAGTCATTACTGATGTGCAAAACATTTTCAACTGCTTGCATTTAAAAATGAAAAAAAAACTTTGTTCTCAAA
The DNA here is from genome assembly GCA_030737875.1 of Allium sativum. Lineage (NCBI taxonomy): Eukaryota > Viridiplantae > Streptophyta > Magnoliopsida > Asparagales > Amaryllidaceae > Allium > Allium sativum. Next base: position 231,453,018 of record CM060926.1, read on the forward strand.
CCTAAAACAATATACAATACTGTTCTAGTCATTTATTTCAATCATTTTTTTGCACTCTTTTTGCTCAAACCAGTGATGAATCTAACCAAATTCCAGCAGCAAGCATGATTGGCTATGATTTCGCGCACAATTAGTGCTCGTGTTTTATCTATATTCTCCTTTGTTACCTTCATCGGAATTTCAGCTCTGTTGTCTGATATCATATTTATCATGACGAATATTCCGCAGTCCGCTCTGTACGAATTAAAAGTATTGATGTTTAGAAACAATAACAAAGAAACGACTGTCATTTTTGTGTAAAACGAATACTGCTTTTTGCTGGTTACAAACATTAATCACTGTAAATTGCTACTACTTTTTATTCAGAAAGAAAACTTACCTATCTGAATGCTGCTGTGCATGGTAGTTGATAAATATCTGTTTCTTCAATCTTCTTACCTATAATATTATTCTCCACCCAAAATTGCTGCAGAATTTCTTCTACTTTCCTTCGCTGTAATTAACATATTTTAGTACCACTTTACCAAATAAAAAGCATAAGAATTTCGCTTACCAGTTCATATGATTCTCTCAAATGCATGTTATTTAATTCGCTTGATCTTCTTGGCCTCAAAGAATCATAGTGGGACCATTGCATGTTTGCATATTGTAATGTCAACAGTGTCTAATGATTGTTAAAATGTATTGGGAAGTAAATCGTTTATGTAAATTTGTTCAACGCTGCTTCTTTTAAGAAAGAGGTAACCAAACGTGTAATAATTGAACTTCTTCCTTCCATAATTCTTTGTTGGTCAACTCAAAGCTTATTTGAATAAGTATTAAGGACATGAATAATAGAAACAATAAATTTTTAGCTATCGTAATAGAACTTACTGTCATCACTGTAGACATTGCATAATTGTTTTTCACTAAATCACATTTAAGGCTGAACCAGTCGATAATCTGATTAAAAAATAAAAACAGTACATTAAATGATCTATATTGTCATGTTATAAGTTAGTATAAAATATTTGTTGTATTTATTATTGATAGATATTTTTTTGGTATCAATTTAATATTACTTCCTATTAATATGTATCACTTTTTCTTATTTTACGGTATCAGTTCTTTTAGATACATGAACTAGGTAGCAGTTTCATGTATACAACAGTATCGGTTTCCGTATGGCATGTGCTGAATCAAGTAGCTTTAGGTTCTGAGAATCATTTTGACATTTTTGTAGGTATCAGTTTCTTATTGCTTGTACTTATCAAATATAATATAAAGATTTTGGGTATCATTTATTAATATACATGGTTATTACTAACAAAATTTGGTAAATATGTTCAACTGCCCATCTGTTAAAGAACCTAGCAGCAAATCCATCAGCATATCTTTTGTAATAATACATCCTCCCCATGATAGATCCTCATCTTGCCAAGTAACGGAACTGTTAATTATTTAACAAAGCAAACAGTTAATATAACTATTAGTATGTTCTACAAGGACAAATTTTAATATTATTCTTACTTTTGTTCAGCTATTGACATTGAATAAAATTTTCTTACAATCCTTCCTTCCTCGTCATTTAGATGTTTTGTCATGTTTTTTCATTTCGACAAGCGTAAGTCTTCCCATGTAGGTTCTTCGGCATTTATTGGCTCTAATTCATTTACAGTTTGTTCTTGTTCTTTTCATCTTCATTCGTTTGTTTTTTTACATTTTTCTTCATTCTTTCGAATCAAAGACAGCTGAAAGACAGCTGAAGTTATTCCTCTTTTCCTTCACATGAACCATCATTTTCCTTCTCTTCTATTTCGTGTTCTTTTTTTCTGTGCTTCTTGAAAAGATCCATACTCCTCGTTCCTTTTTTGTATTCTACTTCTTGCTTTCATTCTTACATTGTATGAAGGTGGATCGACTTTTGATGGCTTAATGGCTGATTTTTTAATTCTTTGTTTGCCTTTTGTTTCCCTATTTCCTTCGTTGACTTTTATGTTTGAAAATTCTTGAGTCATACCCAAACTAAAGCCTGGAGAATCGACGTCTTCAACTGATTGCACTTTTTTTTTCAATTCTGCCACTATCATTGACAGTATCAGTATCCAACATTGGCGTTGTTTCATTTTCTTTTCCAACCGACTTGTCTTCTTTTCCAAAATACTTTTCATCATCGTTTAAAATACTTTCCTTCTGTTTATCTTGGTCTGCATCCTCCTTATTCAAATCAATTTTAATTTTTTTAGGGCTTTCCTCTTTGTCGACATTTGGTGAATCAATCAAAGTTGCTTCTGAATCACCTCTATCATCTATTTTGTCACTTTCAAATTCTGTTTTATGCTCTTTCAATTGGGGTCTAAGTTTAAATAGCTCATCCTCTGTTATTCTTCTCAACTTTCTTTCTTCATTCAACTTCTTTTTTATCTCTTTTTTTTCCTCCTCAAACTCTAAGATGTGATAGTTTAGAACTCTGTTTTCCACTTGTTCTACCTGCTGACCACACCTTCTTTTTTTGTTTGCGCAGCTTTTCTTTTTGTTGAAGTTGAAGTTCTTCTTGCAAAACTATCTTTTGTCTTCAAAAAGATACCCTCATGTGGCTCAATATTTGCAATATCCTTAATCTGCATATGTTTAAACATAATATGAATCAATTTTTATATTGCTGAGTTGGATGGGAAATTACTGAATTGATATCAAATTTTTTCAGTATTCGTACTCTCATAGTCATGCAAAAATGACTCATTCAAGAAATGATACCTAAAACAGTTTAATAATGATACTTTAAACCTGTAGAAAACATAAATTAAAAAACTGATACCCGCCTAGTCAAAAAAATGATAACTAAGTACTGTGTGAAAACGAAATATAAAAACTGATAACTACAACAGTATAAAAATGATAACTAAAAGTGAACAATGAAAAAATAAAAAAAATAATGCCTACAATGAACACAAATTGATACCCAGAATCTGAAGTTAAAAATGTAACACAATACTGATAACTACACTATTCAAAAACGGATACCCATGAACTGTGAAGATGGGAAAAACTTAAACTGACCCCTACCAACTTACAAAACTGATACCAAAAAAATTCTAAATATGTATTTAACACAAAAGTGATCCTGCAGAGACACAAAATTAATAACCAATAGCTGAAACAGAAAGAATAACACATTAAATCAATACATGCAAGTGTTTAAAACTAACACATTGTGTATTGTACCTGTCCAGGCTTAAACTTGTTTAAAAATTCCTTGTTTTCTATCTTCTTCAATTTCATCAGATCCCACCTTGCAAATCATGGGAGTTTGTTGTCAAAGTTTCTTCGTTGCGTAATTAGAGATATCTTCTTGCACATCACGTACTGCATATATAAAATTACCAAATCTATAACTAAATTCATTTTTTTATGTATACATTTAGAGTAAAGATATTCTAAAAGAAAAAAAATTACCAACGGAAGCATCGAACAACCAAACATATCCCTCGGGTTATGTATGTAACTTATTACAAACTTTGTAAAAGACAAATGAATTGTTTTCGGCCATGAAACTGAATTCATCTTCTTCACATCCAAGATGAACGGAATAAAATCCCATCTAAATTTTTGCTGGTTATTGGGAAAGAAAAAGGTAAGTAGTATTAACATTATAAGAAGGAATAACAAGTCTTATTCAAACTACTTATTTTTCTTTTCTACTTCTTTCTTAATTCTATTTTCTATTAAATTCCTCGTAATGACCATTGCATATACAAAGTTTCTTGATACAAAATCCTTGAACTCTGTTGGTATAGTTCTACACGTCATTTTCGTTTCTTATCTATGTCGGTACCTTTCAAAGGCATGTACAATATTAAACTTATATCTACCAGACATATTTTCATTCTACTTTCACCAAACACAAAACAATCTTCCTCTGTTTAGTAGCAAGAATACACTATATCCAAATTCTTTGCATGTTTCTTGTACTCCTTCAATGAATTTTTTTTCTCAAAAAAAACACAAAAGAACTCATAAAATGGCGTTCTTTTCAAAAAATCAATTTGTTTACTTGTCAAAGCTTTCTTTTCTTTCATCAAACTTATCATTTTGTACGATGCTTGCAAACTGCATCTGTAAGCCGTCTCTCGTTTTGTTTTATCCTCCACAACTAACTCTTCTTTATTTTCTACTGACATAGTCGACTTTGTTTCTCTTGGCCTTGAATTAGCAAAATCATCATCCTAGTTAATAAAGAAAAAAAACATTAATGAACATAATTACAAGGTTTATGAGTGTGACAAGTAAATGTTACACATAAAAAAATAGCAATCTAATTATCAATTATATTTACAAATTTCAGTATCTGTTTTTCATTACTGTATGCACCGGTTTTTAAGTAGTAAACTGAGTGGGTATCATTTTAATTATAAACTTACACATCAGTTTCCAAAGTGAAGTTATCAGTTTTAATATATTGAAGGTATCAGTTTTATTAATTAATTCTATTGAAGTTATCAGTTTTAATCTATTGCAGTTATCAGTTTTAACTTACAGAATTTTCTTCAATAGCTCCAGCATCCTTAACTTGAACTGTTTTTCCTTTTTCTTGCTCTTTACCCTGCATAATGAGACCATTATTGTTAGACAATATAAACAAACATTACTAAAAAAAATTCTATCAATATCAATTACCTTATTTTTATCATTTCTTCTTTTCTTTTTTGACATTTCTGCTACAAATTTTCGATCATTATACCTTTTCGAACGTGTCTCTTCAGTTATCACTCTACCATGTTTCCTCACTCTGGTATTTTCAACATTTTGGGCATCCAAATTATCAGTTTCTTTTCGAAGTTGTTCTTGTTCTTCATTTACTGTATTAACCGTATCATTTTCTTTCTCGAATTGTACTTTTTTAACATTTTGGCCATCAGCAGTACAAGTTTGATTTTCTACCATAATTTGTTCTTCCATTGCTGCATTAACCATACCATTTTTTTTTCCTCAATTGCTCTTTGATCCTCATTTTCACTATTAACAGTATCAGTTCTATTGTCTTCTGCGATTTTCCCCACTGGTTGATCCTCAATTTTCATCTGAACATCAATTGTTTATTGTTTATCAGGACATAGGGTTTCGACTCTAGACGGTATATTTTCTGTAGATTCAACTAGGGTTTCGTAAATTTTTTCCACTTCCTCCTCGATTTGATCGGTATTAGGTGTGATTATAGGGCTCGGTTGGAGATGGAGACGATCTTGATTCGGTCGACATTTCTGTTTATCAGACGAATTAAACCCTAATGCTGAACGTATTTTTTACGATTGAAAAAAAGAAAAGAAAAGGAACGATCAAAAAAATTAAGCTAATGTATGGGTTATGTTGGGCTGGGCTATTAATTGTCCTTCTCGATAAATTTCTAGCACGTTGTCCTTATGGATAAAGTATTTAAATCACTTGTCCTTATAATTCTTTTCCCTTTTTATTATTTGAGTTATTATTGAATATATTTTTTAATTACTAATACTGTTTGTACAATTGCAATCTTTTCAAAGGTAAACTTGAAGGTTCATAAATTATTATGGTTAAAATTTATACTTATCTACATCTGATATGCTATTATCAAATCTATCAATATATGCAATTACTGTAAAATATAACTGAGATGAAAATAAAACTTGATGTTTTACACATGCTAGAACCTTTTGATTTATTAAAGAACACAATCTGTTAATTGCTAAGAAAACTGTAACGACCCGACTTTTTGATGACCTCGGAAGTCATGTCATAATTTAAGAATAAGAAATAGATAGAAATAGAACTAAGAAAAACACATCAGAATCTCACGGCGGAATTTAAACAAAACATAATAGCAGATAATATTATACAACAAAGTCGTAATACATCTGAGTCATAACTCAGATAGATCCACACCATCATATCTTACAGACTTCTTAAATATACAATGATATAATAAACCAGCTTGCAGACTTTATAATTATACATGGATAAAGTAGACAAGTTGCACACTTCATAATTATATATAGACGTTATTTAGACCAGCTTGCAGAACCATGCCATCCAGCTTATTCCAAAAGATCAAGCAAACCTGGGTCACTTGTCTACTCATAACAAGAGTTATGAGTACCCAAGAGTTTAGGGAAAATACAGAAAAATAAACTTTGGGTCAGTCAGGGGACTGGTGTGAGTAAACTCTAATTAAATGATTTAATTTTAAGAAAACTCCTTTTGAATGAAAGAATAATCGTAAGATCGATCCACACATAAATACGGATGGTTTTTACCATACGATAACTCAAAACACTTTTAAAACAATAATATAATGATATTATGATAGTGTCTAGGGTTTTCAAAAGTAAATTAGAATCTAGCGGAACGCTTGCATCTCACGCTCCACATATATAGTATACAAACAAAAACGCGAGCGCTTATTGGATAATGGATTTCCCACTATGGCAAGGTATGGGACCACCTTCCGACAATGTATCTCCGGAAATGAATACATTGGGGTTCAACAAGAACATCTTGCAACCCGACTAAACATGACCGACCCCTCACTTTACTTGAGAGTACCGAATATATCATCACCACAGTTGGGGGCCCACCAACTGAACCGATAGCATATAAATAAAGGAACAACCGAAGTCATTTGATTTTTCCAAGATCAGGTAATGATATACCTTTTTGATGGGTGCTACCCACATAGCCATGTGACCTACCCGATTTTGTACCATTTCCCGGTTGTAGAGGCCTGAGGTTATACTTACCATCAGAAATATCTGGTTTATTTCACTTTGAATGCCACATCATCAAAATCCGCCAATCACTAATTGACTTCCCCAAAGATATACTGCTGGTATAAAGCTAAGAGAAACGAATTCCTCCGCCACCAATAAATACATTTGAAGAGATCAACGTACGTGATTGGTTAGGCATACTCTGTCAGACATTCGTCCATACAAGTTGTTCTGGGATTGAACAAATCGGAGACACTATTTTGTAAAACCACCTTAGGCAATTTCTACCTGGGATTTATAGTTTAGCTCTTACATAACTCCGTCTTCTATTATCTTGAATAATTTCTAATTCGTATAAATCGAATCGAAGTGGAATATAATTTCCGGACTCTTCGAAACGATTAACGTTAGTATCTTTTAGGGTCAAGTGATACTTAAAGGGAAATATATTATATTTTAAACGAGTTAAAATGTTGATTTGTTTTACTTTTGAAATCATATTTTGATTTGAAAGAGTTGTCGACACAAGTCGAATAAATAAAAGGGCACTTCAATGTTAATCACAACATTTGAGTTCATTATCGATCGTTTATCACCTTCTAGGATAACGTCTATCATATTTTACACAACGGATCTTTAAACAATATCTTGTCTAGAGAATGATTCAAATAATTTCTGTTATTTATTTAAATTTTCCACAAGAATAACTTATATTTTCTTAACATAGATCTATATATGTATATGTAAAAATATTAATGAAGAATTAATTTTGCCAATTTAGTTAAAACTCTTACTTCACCATTTAATTAATATAATTCATTAATTCTATATTGCACATGTATTTACTTTATATAATCTATTTATATGTATCTATTTTTCTGTTCTTAGTTTGGTTAACTAATCAAAGTAATATATTTAAGTATATGGTTCAAACATACGTCACTATCTTCCTTTAGTTCCGGATTTCACATATCCTTATACTACTACCTGCGCCTCCTTTATTTCCCATTTCTAATTTTCTTACTCTCTGGAACGTTCCCTACTACATAACACCGTGACTAAACCCTACGGCCCATTACTTTCATTCGTTTTTAAAAAAAACTGGGCACGGCTCAAAATTGAAGTCCACCACCCTATGTTACACAGCACTAATACGTGTTGTTTCTTCCCTTCATTTCATGGTTCCAGGCACGCAACTCACAGGAACCGTGCATGGTGCACCTGCGCATGCGAACCCCTCCACGGTCAAAGCTCCAGAGCAACTCCATACCTGTCTCGCTGCTATCTGAGTCCATCGCCCACCGTCTATCGGCCTTCGGTGTGCTCGAATGCAAATTCACGTTCAAACCCGAAACTGGAAAAAACAGACAGCGTATCCATCACCACTTGAAAGCACAACGCTGCCACCACAAACCTCGGATCAACGTCAGACTTCGCCACTATAATGACAACACCCAAACCGATCTATCTTCACCGGTCCTGTCGAACTCGACGTACTAGAGAGGGTGCAGTTCGTACTGAAAGTTCATCCATCAAAACTGTCTAATGTTAATACTAAATGGATACAACCATCAAAACTAATCATTCAAAAAAATAATCGTTCAAAAAAATACATTTGTATTTTTCTTCGATACCTTATACTATCACGCTCCTCCAGACAAAAATCCGTGACCAACGACAACTCTGATGGTCGGAGAACGCCGTTTTTCTTTTTTTCCCACCAACGCGGAAAATCTCTCAAACCACTATACTGAAATTTATAAAATCAATATGTAAATTCATGATTTTTTATCTCCTAACACATTTGTAATCCTAAAATACTAACTTACGATGGTCGAAATTTTCATATTATAATGCTTCTTATTGTATGTTATAAAAATATATAAGTATACGTGTTATGTTTGGACACAGTTATATATATATATATATATATATATATATATATATATATATTGGGTACCTTACTGTGATAACTATGAATTCTAAAAGAAAAATCATGTTATATGATCCTGTTTTGAGAGTGTATTTGGTATATGGTTTTCAGATCAAACAATAACCTACGCATGATTTATATGTATGCATCAACAAGAGTGCGCAACTTATTTCATCATTTTAAAGTTAGAAGCCTAAGCATAGTGAACCAAAGTAAGATTTCCTTTACTGGAAATCAGGTTATTAGATTCTAAATTGACAGTAAGTGAAACAGTTTGAACTCTGAATTTATACTGATAGTTTGCGGATGTACTGAATGATTCAGATCTTATAATAATTGAAAATGTGGTGTATGCTTGATGTCATAACAAGGCTATTCGAACATTGTATTAACAGTCAAGAACAGTTCAATAAATGAGAAGAGTAGAGTGAGTTTTACTGACTATAAATCAAGACATTTGTTGTCCGCCAACTACAGGCAAGTGAAGTTTTTCTTAGTTTTACTATCCAAACTAGTTTGTGAAGGTATATAATAGTCAGTTCGACATATCTAAGACATGGTTCATGCATAACAAGGTCATCCTAACTTGCATTATCATTTATTAGTCAAGAGCACTTTTAAACAATGAGAGAAGAAGAGTGAGTTTTACTCAATGTTTGGGTTGGTTGAGTTCTGTCCTAACTTGGCTGCGATGTTGTCTGAAGCTTGTTTCCAGCGAAGGTTTCCCAAAGTAAGGTGAGAAAAAAATGAAACTGATGATGCTTATTTATAGAGTGGAAAATGATAAAATACTGAGTTGTGTTGGCTTTCATGAAGTGAAATGATGTGATTGTCATGAGCAAGGGTTAAATGCGATTAGAGATATGAGGATCTGTGCTAGTTTGGGTAGCTATGGTTTCTGCTCTCTGATTTGAGCTGTGCAATCCTATAGAGTGGAAAATACCCTAGTCTACAACTGCAAAAATGTTCTATAACTGACAACAAGCCTTCGGCTATCTTATTTTTATTCATTTTGTATCCAAATATTTGTTCCTGTGTGTTTCTTAAAGATACTTGGCTACAATTTCACATCCTAAGAATTAATTAAACTTATACTCCAAATATTTCAACTGCCAATCACATTAAATTTGATGTTCCTCCCATGTGTGTGTGACCTCCTTTTCATGATACCACTTTTATCTTTTACATCTTGAAGTGGACATTACACTATAAGTTTACTTAAAGTCCAATTTTTGTCACCATTCTTATTTTACATTTCTGAAGTGGTTACTTATTTGTTAACTAAATGTACATCTTTTATGTATTGCTAGACCTACCTTACATGCGGTGCTTAAAAGTCTCATTTCCACTGTCCAGATTGTAATTTAACGTACGTGACATATTAAACCTATATGCATTTTAAACTAGGACCTAAAAATGTATGTATAACATATACTTAAGATTGCATACAAGATTATATTTAAATTTTATTTTCGATTAAATTTTAATTTATCTCATTTATCGTTAATATTTTTAAAACAAAAATACCGTTAAGCAGAATCAGCCTATATGATTAAACAAGAAACAAAACAAAGCTGCCTCATCTCATTTTCAATTTAAGCAGCCCAGCGGATGGAAAGAAGATACTGCAACATCATATCAAAGTGCAATTTCCGTCGACTTTCAGCAAATTAACTATTTCAAGTCATTATGTATCGCGCAGCTTTGAACGCCGCTTCAAAAGCCAGGTTGTGTACATCGGTGGAAAACAGGTTAGAAGCAGTCTTGGTTGAAGAAGAAACTATGCAGCCAAAGATATTAGGTTTGGAGTTGATGCTCATGCTTTGTTGCTTAAAGGAGTTGAAGAGCTTGCAGATGCAGTCAAAGTTACCATGGGTCCAAAGGGATGCAATGTTGTTATTGAGCAAAGCTTTGGTGCACCCAAAGTTACAAAGAATGGTGTTATTGTTGCAAAAAGCACTGAATTCAAGGACAGAGTGAAGAACATGGGTACCAGTCTTGTGAAACAAGTTGCTAATGCAATCAATGACACTGCTGGTGATGGTACAACTTGAGCTACTGTTCTTACAAAAGCAATATTTTCTGAAGGATGCAAGTCAGTTGCAGCTGGAATGAATGCAATGGATTTAAGAAGAGGAATCACAATGGCTTTTGATTCTGTTGTTACCAATTTAAAGAGTAGGACTAGGATAATCAGCACCTCAGAAGAGATTGCTCAGGTTGGAACGATATCTGCTAATGGAGATAGAGAGATTGGTGAACTTATTGCGAAAGCCATGGAAAAAGTTGACAAAGAAGGTGTGATAACCATTCAAAATGACAAAACACTATACAATGAACTAGAAGGTGTAGAGGGCACGAAACTTGATAGGGGATACATATCACCTTAACTCATCACCAACCCAAAGAACCAGAAATGTGAACTCGATAATCCTCTTATTTTGATCCATGAGAAAAAATATTCTTGCATGAATGTTATAGTTAAAGTTCTTGAGTTGTCACTCAAGAGACAAAGACCTTTAATTATTGTTGCTAAAGACATCGAAAGTGAGGCATTAGCAACTCTTATCATTAATAAATTTTGGGCTGGAATAAAGGTTTGTGCCATTAAAGCACCTGGATTCAAAGAAAATAGGAAGAACAACATGCAAGATCTTGCAACTTTAACTGAGGTGAACTCATTACAGAGGAACTAGATATGAATTTGGAGAAAGTGGAGCTAGAGATGCTTGGAATATGTAAAAAGGTTACAGTATCAAAAGATGATACAGTTATCCTTGATGGTGCCGGTGGCAAGAAGGTTATTGAAGAAAGATGTGACCGGCTAAGGTCTGCTATTGATTTGAGTACATCAGACTACGACAAAGAGAAGCTGCAAAAGCAATTGGCAAAGTTATCTGGTGATGTTGCAGTTCTAAAGATTGGAGAAACGAGCGAAGCCGACGTTAGTGAGAAGAAGGATAGAGTAACGAATGCCTTGAATGCAACTAAAGTCGCTGTGCAAGAGGGAATTGTGCCTGGTGGTGGTGTTGCCTTGCTGTATGCATCCAAAGAACCAGCGACCTTACAAACGGCTAATTTTGACCAGAAAATTAGTGTTCAAATCATTCAAAATACCTCGAAGATGCCAGCATATATTATTGTTGCGAATGCTCGAGTAGATGGTGCGATTGTTGTTGGCAAGCTTTTAGAGCAGGATCAAGCTAAAGGTGAATACATTGATATGGTAAAGGCTGGTATTATCCATCCATTGAAAATGATTAAAACTGCATTAGTGGATGCTGCGAGTGTTTCTTCACTAACGACGACTATAGAAGCTATGGTGTTAGAGCAACACAAAGATGAGAAGGATGCAGCTCCTGCAATGTCTGGAATGGGTGGCATGGACTACTAATTGTATCATCATACATGCCATTATCAGTTACCATTTACAGAATAATCTATTTTTTTAAATATCAATTTCCATGCTTTCTAACTAGTTTAGAAGCGTATTGGATTCAATGAATGATCGAGTATCATGTATATTATTTTTCTATATTTGGTTAGCATTAACAATACAAGTTAATAAGCTAAAATTTAAACACGTATGCACATAAAGACCTTAAGTAATCAAAATATAAATAGCAACAGAAACATATAAACGTTTTAAAATCAAACACTCACTGGAGAATATAAGTTCAAACAAAACCTCAAAAACGACATTCCAGAATCCCTCTGATATGAAGGGAAATGAAATTTATTCATAGCCTAAACAAAAAACAGAAATCCATTTGGTTTCCAAATAAGTTTCCCTTCATAGAAAATTAAAAAGGCACTTCAAAAAGGAATGCTTTCCACACACCCGGACTCCAATTTTCATTTCTACACCAAGTGCAGGAGATTCTTTTGTGTCTTCAGCTCAGGCTTCTTTCGAATTCAAAATATTTATGTCACAAAGATTCAAACGCATGATGTCAATGAATAAGTTCGCATTTGCAAATTGAAGTTGCATTTGAATAAACCCAAACACACAAACTGTATATAAATAGAAATGAATGTGGAATAGAAATAGTAGACCTCTATTGTGTTAACTCTTAATTTTGGTTATGAACAAACATAAATATTGTAATGGAAAATGAAATTTATTATTAGGAATTTTGTTGAACATTCAAACATGTCGTTATATTTGGTACAACAGTTTTATTTGTTTTGCTACTTGTGATATCAATTTGGAATAAATGTTCGGGAAAGAGTGCGGTAATGTAATTAAAATACACGCACTCTAATTTAGGTATTTACCATCTCAAAATATATTTTTCCTCTAAACAAAAACAAATCAAACAAACATCACTAATATTCAAAATGGTTAAATAGTCTACGTTTTGTGCTAAGTGTTACAAATTTAAAACTTGGGTAATGTAACTAAAATATATATCAGCATTTGAGCACAATTTTAAAACTAATTTATAATATTTTTTAAAACAAGCACTAAACTGTTATAAATCATTAATAGAACTTTATAATAAATATAATATTAACAAATTAATAAGAAACATTTAATATAACCTAACGACATGTTTGAATGTTCAACAAAATTCCTAATAATAAATTTCATTTTCCATTACAATATTTATGTTTGTTCATAACCAAAATTAAGAGTTAATCTCCAATCATCTAATAAATTTATAAAAAATTACTAGATTATTAAAAGTCATTAATTAAATTATATAATTTAAATATTCAAACATTAAATCGATAATGAGTTAAGAACGATGCAGCATTGTTGAAAATTAAAATAGCAAACAACTTAACGTGGCCGTAGTAATAAATTGACTTCTCTATACAATATTTGGATTGCAATTGCCTAAAAAAATAGAAAAACCATTGAAACTAAACAATAGAAGTGGAAGATCTTAAAAGATTCATGTTCAACAAGATTCAAATAGAATGCTCATCGAAAAATATTTAAATTAAAGATAACAAAACTATTCATAATAGTAAATTAATATTTTTAAAGGGGATTGTTAAAGAGACCACATTTGATTAAAGGGAGGTTCAATTTTAATTTAATGTATAATTGTTATGGGGAGTACAAAATTAATAAGCCTCCCCTTAAATATATTAATTAAAATTCCAATACTAACCCCTATTGTCCTTATTAATAAAAATCATAAAACCTAAATCTTAATTAATACTTATAATTTAACACTTCACGTAAAAATAAAAAATGGATATAATAAATGTAATGGAAACGTAAGAAATTTTCATGGGAGATTGAAAGGCATTGTATTAGATAATTAATTGTAATTTCATATAGAAATTGATATGTTTAATTTTAATTAAATGCAAAAACGAAAATTTTGATCTAACATACTGCGTATTTTATATTGTTGTTTATTTTGTCAATGAATTATTTTTATTTTTGCAATTGTTTTTTTTTTATTTCTGGAAGCACGCTTTTGTACTTTGCGTTGAATTTAGTTCATTAGGTATTAATATAAGTGAAAAGCTAGGAGCATTTAGGTCTTTTTTTCCTTTTCTTTTAAAACAATCTAGACCTCCCTTAACAAAATTTTTTTAAGCTGTTCCCTTAAATTAATTCCTCCCTTAACCAAATGTCGAGTCCTTTCAACAATCTCCTTTTTAAATATCAATTTCCAAGCTTTCTAACTAGTTTAGAAGCGTATTGGATTCAATGAATGATCAAGTATCATGTTTACTATTTTTCTATATTTGGTTAGCATTTACAATATAAGTTAATAAGCTAAAATTTAAACGCGTATGCACATAAAGACCTTAAGTAATCAAAATACAAAAAATCCGTCTATTAACACCCCATTATTTGCTCTTCACTCCGCGTTGATTAGAAAATAAAATGCACACCTCTTCGTTTTCTTTTCCCACCCCGCTTTTTCCTAAAAATGCCCTTATTCTATTTCCATTCTTAGTGTTTCTTTTTCTCCTTTCTTTTTATTTCCAGCTTGCAATTTATTAGTTCTGCTCTCTTTAAATCTTAATCGAATTAACTAACGTTTGCAGACGACGTCATTGATTGACTGGTGCTGGTTATGAAAATTAACGCTGTATCTGAATGTTGATTTATTTGAATCAACACATGCTATACTCATAATTTATTTATGTATTATTCAAATCTTTGCAATTCTTGTATATTGTTGACTTATTCATCCCAAAATACATAATCATATACCCCACCGACCTTGCAATTTCCAAATAATTTTTAATCATTATCTGCTAATCTTATTCGTTGTTTTAATTATTTTTAACCACTACAAGTAATTCTTATCTTAGTTTTTTAATATCATGTACACCGCTTTTTTTATTTTAATTATTGTTTGCAATTCAACCTCTAACATTCGTAGATGCATATAGTTGATTTTATTACTTTTTAATTATCGCACAACATTAGACAAGTTATTAAATAAGTTATTAAATGGTACAGTTGGAAATAAAACTTTAAAACTTTAAATTGGGGAGTGAGGAGCAAATAATGGAGTGGCAATAGCCGAAACCAAATACAAATAGCAACAGAAACGTATAAACGTTTTAAAATCAAACACTTACTGGAGAATATAAGTTCAAACAAAACCTCAAAAACGACATTCCAGAATCCCTCTGATATGAAGGGAAACAAAATTTATTCATAGCCTAAACAAAAAACAGAAATCCATTTGGTTTCCAAATAAGTTTACCTTCATAGAAAATTAAAAAGGTACTTCAAAAAGGAATGCTTTCCACACACCCGAACTCCAATTTTCATTTCTACACCAAGTGTAGGAGATTCTTTAGTGCCTTCAGCTCAGGCTTCTTTCGAATTCAAAATATTTGTCACAGAGATTCAAACGCATGATGTCAATGAATAAGTTCGCATTTGCAAATTGAAGTTGCATTTAAATAAACCCAAACAGGCAAACTGTATATAAGTAGAAATGAATGTGGGATAGAAATAGTAGACCTCTATCATCAAATGATAAGGATCTGTGGATCAATCCCCACGGTTGTCTGGCCGCTGCCGATTACTCAGCTATTTTTATGTGCATCAATCTTCCATAACACATGCATTCAATTAGCAAGTGCTTGTTTAATCACTGATGCAAAATGCAATATTGCCACCGTAAAAACATATCATAAAACAAAACGAGGGCACTAAACAGATCCGAAACTTAACTAAACATTTAATTCAAAATGATATCCAAACCGACTTCTCAAAATCTAAAAAGCAAATTTTTTGAGCAAAATCTGAATAAAAAGCAACTACACGAAAGAAATTGAGAATGAACGACCGGTATTTTACTCAAGCTCAGAACACTGAATTGTGTTTACATTCATACCCCATTCAGCTGATCTTTCTATAAAACGCAAAACCACAAGATCAAAATAGAAAACAGAAGGCAATAGAAAAACGACATAAAATTAAATAAACGCTCATATTCTATGGGTGTATAGTAGTCTATCATGCTACATGATAGCTTTCAGAACGAGCAATTCAGTATAATCATCGCGTTTTTTTCGCAAAAGCTCAATTTTTCAATAGATTAAATGGACTACATAACATCGAGTAAAAGGATAAAAAGAAACTTTGGGGATAGAGCTATCGTAGATCTAACTAATCAGATCAAATCAGTCGATAAATTAATCAAATAAGCAGCCCAAAAATACAATAACATCGATAGCGGAGGAAGAAAGAAGATCAAAAGTTAGAACGAGAAAACAGGCTGTGAGACTGTTAACGGTGATGAGATTTTATAGCGGCTGAGAATAAGAGCTTGGGTTAGGTCATATTGCTTCACTTTGAATTTACGCTAATACCCTTGAATTGAGCTTGAACCTTGAGCCTTGTTATTATGAATTTCCTTCAGATCGAAAAATATTTGGACTGTACAAACAAAGAAAATTATTTACATTATAGTTTTATTTATTCAGGATAATAGGACACTTCTGAAAAATTATTTTTAAGGACATTTTAGAAAAAGAAAAATAAAAGAATTTATCATTTTCAGTTATATATAAATAATGGTAAATAAATTTATCTGTATAACTTAAAAAGATAAAAGAATTTATTATTTTTTGTATAAATTGTCTTTAAAACTAATTATTTGAAAGTATTATCCTTAAAACTTATTAACCTAAAAAAAAATGCACGTCAACCAAATTTCCACTTACCTACATTAATTCATAAGTGAAAAGTAGACACAAGGAAAAACTTTGAACAAAAATTAGAAATGACACTAAGTTTCCTTTTTAGACTGAAAGACAAACTTTGATAAATGTTTGACTGTAGGACAATGCTAAATAAAACTAGCATTTGTATAGTGTAAAATTGAATATGATGCTAGTTGTAACTATCATTTCGGTATAGTTTAGAAACTGAATATAATGTGTTAGCCTGCTTTTTGACTAGGCCATCCTATGTTGGAAACTTGGATTATTATGTTGATCAAATCCATGATCGGGTCTATCCCCTGGGGCTGAATTGCAGCCCTTGGATCGATTCAAATGAAGGCAAGTTTGCCTTATGCCCCCGAATGGTTCAGATCGAGGGAACGGGTCAGATAGGAAGAACCTAACCCTGTCATATTCTGCACACTGGAACAACTTTGATTTCGAACTACTGACATGTGACTGTCTCCGGATCGGATCACCCTAGATGAACCCGATCCCATGCCAACTACACACATTGAATGGTCTTGGCAGGTACCATCGGCACGGGTCGGATGAAACGGAACCCCGACCAGCCTCAAGTTGACGGTGCACACTCAGACTTAGACGTTGACAAGCTCCAGTTCGGTTCGTATAAGGAGGACCCGATCTGTTAGAATTTCGAAACTGATAATTGGATCTCTTTGGCTCGCACCGCACAAGAGCCTCCCCAGTCGCAATTAGCAGCCCGATCTGGATGCCTTGAAGTAGTTATGCCCATTCAAATAAGAGCCGAATTTCACGCCTAAAAAAGGGAGCAGATGCCACTTGTTTCTCACGAAATGAAGCCCGTTTCTCTACTATCTCCATTACTTTCGAAGTCCTCTCTGATGTTGCCACGTGGTCACTCCTCCCTAACCAACTCTATGCCTATAAAACATGATTTCGCACACAATTGAAGGGGTCTTTTTTGCATTTTGGTTCCTGACATCTTCCATGGCCGCACATCCTCAATATAAGAAATCACCTTATTCTTAAATGAAAATCAATGAATTCGGAGAGATAAATTCATTGTAATCGAGTGTTGAAATGATGTTATTCATTGTAATTTGTAATTATCTATTGAATGAAGAACTGTAAAGTGGATGTGGCTCGTTAATGTCGAACCACTATAAATCTCGTGTGTTATTTGCTTTTTCTCTGTTTTTAGATTATTATTCCTAGATGTTATCTACAAATCCTTGACAATTGGGTGTAAGTGCCATTTTTTGGTCTAACATAATGTTAGTTGTATTTAGCATTTTCCTTAGACTAATTTTCTTCAAAGTTTATCTTTCAGCATAAAAATGAAGCATGGTGCCCTTTAGGCTAATTTTTTTTATAAAGTTTGTCATTCTCTCTAATTACCTGTAAGAATTGTATTTTCTAAAATTAAATCTTAATATTTTCCTTTCCTTTATGTTTTCTTTTTCCAAATTAATTAAACTAAGATAACAATGTTTTAATATATGTTGATTATGTAAATACAATATTGTTTTGGCCATAATTAAATTATGTGGAAATTCACTTAAGCTGATATGCATTTAAAAACACATATATTTACTTTAATACTTTATATAACGATCCGTATTTACGCATTAAAGTATCATAAAATAAATCTATTTAATTCATATGTAGTCATATCATTCTAATATTTTAGAATATAATCTTTTTGAATGTTTTACGCGTTCTTGTTTTTTTCTTGAATCTTTATGCGATTGTTTTGTCCTTGAAAAATCTTGTTTTAGACATAACCTTTGATACGAGTTAAACAAAGTATTCTAACTTGTCTCATTGTCTCAGAATGGTAGGCCTCTTTCCATAGAGTGGTCAGGTGAAGATGTTGAATAATAAATGGTTTGAGAAACATGGCAAATTGAAGTTTTAAAAGGTGTTAGACAGAATTAGAGTAATGCTAATGGGTTGAAACAGCAAGCTCATTAGTTTAGTCACCTTCAATTATAAATATAAACTGAAAGGAGTCATTTAAAACTTTCCCTCATGTTTTTTTTGCAAGGCTTACGGGGTTGAGTGGTCCCCTACCACTTTATTGAAGTACCGGAGGAAAAAAGAAAAATACAACACACAAGAGTACGTAGAAACACGGTACTTCACATGTAAGAGAAAACAATCAACACACAAAAACATTAGCTTTACATCAAGGTGCTCAAAATACCAGGATCAAATATGAAGCTTAAAATTTTGATGCCTTCCCTTATCTCCATTCTGATGCTACTTTCCAACTGATTATTACTTAAGGCTCTCTTACAGCTAAAAATATTCACATTTCTCTCTCTCTCTCCAAACAGCACTGACATACTTCTTCAACACATAATTAAGCAACCTACCTTTGACTCTCTTCCTACCTGTTTGATTCTTCAAGTTATTCCATTCCACTGTCGTGCTAATTGATGCATTCATTATTCCTATATTTGTCATAAGCTCCTTTCAAATATGAAACAAAGCAACACGACCAAAAAAGAGATGTGTCAGTGTCTCGTTCTCATGCCCGCAGAAGACACAAACCATATCAGTTTGCATCCCTCTCATTTGCAATTTGTCTTTTGTGAGAAGAGCACCATACACCACTTTCCACAACATGAAGTTTTCTCTAGCACAATTGTCAGCAGTCCATACCATTTTGCTCCACTGACAATTCCGCATTCCAATTCTCGCCAAATTATTGTAAATATGTTTGATTTTAAATTCATGACCCCTATTCCCCATGAAGTCAAAACAGTTTGAAGGTTAGCCGCTTTAATAAGGCCGGCACGTCTCCACAATTGGTTGACTTTGAGAACTTGTGTTGTAGGTAGAAGAATCTCATTGCCATGAATATAGGTACTGACTTTAGAAAGTCTGCTAATTCCAGTACTAATAATTTCTAAATGTGTAAGCTCTCCACTCAAAATCAATTCGTTTGCAAGCCAAGGGTCATCCCATAAATGCACTTCTGAACCATGAGTGTGACACCCCACGTCCGTTAATGTCACTCTTTATCAGAATGCATTAAGTTTCGTGAAGCGTTATAGGTAAACAGCAACATAAACATTTCAAAATAGATATAAAATAACAGCGGAATTAAAAACTTTATTAAATAGAAAAACTTCTGGTTCAAACCCAATTACATAATAAGTCTGGAATACTGAAAACATATAACTAATGTCTTGTACAAAAAAAAAATCATCATCAGAGTACAATGATATAAAAAGAGCATAATCCCCAAAATATAGCCATAGTAGAGCAAATGTGAAATCGAGCAATACATCTAAATAGCTCCAAGCAGATAAGAAGAATCCTGATCAAGCTTGAGTATTCCCACCTTGAGGACCTTGGGTGGGGGGGGGGGGAACAGAAGAGAAAGAAGAGAAAACAAAATGGGTCAGACATAAAGTCTGGCAAGTCCAGTTACTTTAAGCATATAAATAAGTAAAAGCATCAAGACAGACATATAAGCTGGAGAGAGATAACGGTGTCATAAGGCAAATATAACAAAGTAAACATGATAGAATGTGTTGCGCTTTTTTGATGCTTTTCTCTCTTGCACCGATACTAGTGTAACAAGAACAAAATGATCCCAACAAGTACAAGATGGTAGACTTAGGTGTACTTCTAGTGAGCGGTTTTACCCAATACAACAACAGGTAGCCCAACAGAACTGACAGGTATTAGCCCCCAACGAAAAAACGGGCTCCTAAACAAGCAAGACTGAATGTACCCCAATTACTACCCTCAATCGATCGATTCCCTTACTCGTAGATACCCTGTGCTGGCCCCACAGTACGATGTATCTCTTCCGAAAGTGGCAACCCTTTGTTTATGAGATGTGCACAAACCATATCTACATATGTCACAGCATCTTATCTTCCCAAGCAAGCGGACTTATGCACGCACATGACTTAGTTGGAACGCGCCGTCAAACACCCCCACTCAAGTAACCTCTTATAATTAACCTGGTAAGCATGCCCAGACCCCGACCTAGTTTGGGGTTCCCCGTTTGTTACCAAGATAGGTTACTAACTGAAACGGGTCCCACACACCGGATGATATAAACTTCCCTCTAGGCTTGTATCCCCACTACTAGGATTTCAATAGGTTATGCCTACTGGTTTATCAAGATTGCATAACTCCAACAGGTTAAGTTTGTAGGCCTATATATAAATATTACCCACCACCACAAGATTTACTTAACCCTCCCACTGTTTCAAGCAAGTTTACTTAACCCCTGCTCAAGTTAACTGGTTCATGTAATCCTTATGGATTCAAATAGGTTAAGTATTACTAATTCATCACCATTCATTCATTTGTGATTATAATGCGCTAGACCTCCCACATTAAATCTACAACTTGTGGATGTTAGACATGTCGGTTGGTTCCGGGCAGACTTCTTCCACAAATCGGACTTAACCTCGTGTCTTAGCACGTTACATGTCTATGCACTTAGACCCCTCACATTAGATTTACCACTCGTGGACGTTGGATATGTCGGGTGGTTTTGGGTAGACTTCTACCACAAGTGTAATCTAATCTCATGCCTAAGCGCGGTTAAAATTTCTAATTACGGTAAATCTAGGCATTTCCATTACTAACAAATTTTCATGTTTATCATTCCCCAAATCCCCTTCCGATCTATGATATAAGTTATGCCCTAGATCAAGGTTTAAGTCAAGATATAGATTATGCCCCCAAATCTCAAGTTTTGTCTTAAGGTACAAATTTTACCCAAAATTCCCAATCATGTTTTACAATATGAATTATGCCCCAAATACATCATTCCCAATTTCGTGCATTCGCGTATTTCAGCGATAGGTTAGGCTCGAAGGTAGCCTGGCTATAAAAACGAAAAGGGAAAGAGGGAGAGAAAAGAACAAGAATAGGCATAACAAATAAAAACTGGCATAAGATGACATGATTAAACAAACTAACACAATAGGCATAAGGTAACATGGTTAGGCAACCTTAACATGATAGGCATAAGGTGACATGATTAGGCAAACTAACATAATAGGGATATCATAAACAAACATAATGAGATCTAAACAGTGAATTAGATATACAATTAATGATAGTTCTGTTATGATTCAGATTACTAACAGGTATAGGCTTAGATCCAAACTTATAGGCATGCCAATATTACATTTTAGGTGTTTATTTCTAAAAGCAACATAAACTCGATGTGATTGGATCTAAAGAACAGAAGATTGATTGTAGATGTTGAAACACAGATCTCTGAATACGTATAACTTATTGTTGGAGAAGAATATGCTATTTTATTCTGAGTTAGGGCAGCACCTCATTGTCGCCATTGATTTAGATGAATAAAACAATGGGATTATGGTCCATTATACAGCTAGGGTTAATGAATCTGATCAGAAAACAAGTCCACGTACGCAGAACTAAATCTTCCCTAGATCAGGGGGGTGGGTCGACATAGGTGTCGACACCCCTGTTGTGGTGTCAACTCGGTGTCGACCCCCCTGTTGTGGTGTCAACTCGGTGTCGACCCGTGGGTCGACACCCGTAGGGTGAGGGTCGACCCCTAACGAAACGATTTCCCACCTAATTCTCCCGCCTCTGATTTTGATTTTCTGGAATGGTTTTATTTATGTATAAATGTCTTATATGTATATAAACTTCAAACCTTGATATCTTCTTCATACGATGTCCGTTTTATGCAAACTTGGGGTCTATCTTAAGCAGAATTCCGAGATGTATGCAGTGGTGCAGTCCGTTTTACTTAATTCTCAATATTTGATTAAGTATTTCTTGTTTTTATCATTTTAATGTGTTATAAAATTACGGGGTGTTACATTCTCCCCTACTTAAAGGATTTCGTCCCCGAAATCTCCAAGTTAAGAAGAATGTATATTCTAACATCCATCATCCATCTACTCATTTACCCATCACAAGCATCCATTTCCTTAAAAGATTTATAATTCTTATATGAACGTATGCAAAGGTGTATGTATATGTCCTTATACTAATGCGAAAGATCAGGCGGTCCACTGATACAGTCGACCTCCTTAATGCAATGTATGTCAGTGCCATGAATCCAACATGTATGCAAATAATCCTATTATAACATGAAAGTTCTACATGGGTGCACAATCATTCATCCAAATGCAACATCCTTATGATGATACACCCACTTTCATCCATTTTAAGAAAGAAAAATGCACACACATCCATATGCAGTATGAGAGTGATTGAGCCGAGCTAGTGCCTAGTGTGTATATATGCATCCACGAGCAACCACTTGCATCCATCAAACATAACATGTCTCAAACACATGTTTACATCCATGGAATTCCTACCTAAAGGTAGAAGATTCAATCGATAGGATATACTTAAATGATAGAAACAAGCATGAATAAAAGCTCTGGAAAGGAGGTTAAGAACATATCCTTGAAAAGAAAAGGGTACGAAGAACGAATCTTGTCTTCAGTCTCCCAAATTGCATCCTCTTGGTTATCTCCCCACTAAAATTTCATCAACTTGACTTCTCGGTTGCTTAGCTTCTTAACTTCTGATCCAAGAACATGGGTAGAGACTCGTCTAATTGTCGCCTCTCATTCCACCTCTACTTCCTCAAGCATACTCGGGTCAACTAATTCTGCTGTATCGTGCAAGCATTTCCGTAAATGAGAAACGTGGAAAACATCATGAACGCTAAACAGTCTTTCTGGTAGATTTACTCTATAGGCCATTTTGCCAATCTTTTCTATTATGGTAAATGACCCTACAAATTTTGGTGCCAACTTCCCTAAAGATCTGAAGCGAACCACATTTCTCAAAGGTGATACCTTAATGAAAACCATGTCTCCTACTTCAAACTCAATGTCAGTCCTTCTCCTATCTGCATAGGACTTCTGCCTATCTTGAGCTGTCTTCATGCATCTGCGGATAAGGTCAATCTTTTCTGAAGTTTCTCTAATCATCTCAGGTCCAAGTAGAAGTCTTTCTGTAGATTCCCACCAACAAGTTGGTGATTTACAGGGTTATCCGTATAATGCTTCGAAGTGTGCCATGCCAATACTAGCCTGGTAACTGTTGTTGTAGGCGAACTCTACTAAAGGAAGATGCTCCTCCCAAGTCCCTCCAACTCTAGGATACACAGCCTTAAAAAATCCTCAAGAACTCTATTTACTCTTTCCGTCTGTCCATCGGTCTGTCAGTGATAAGTGGTGCTCAAACACAACTGTGTACCTAATGCCTCTTGCAAGCTTCTCCAAAACTCACTAGTGAATATGGGGTCATGATCACTCACAATACTGGAAGGTACTCCATGCAGACGGATTATCTCACCAAGACAAACTGCTGCCAACCATGCCGTTGTGTCCTTTTACTCTTAACGAGGATGAAATGAGTGCTCTTAGTAAGCCTATCAACTATAACCCAAATACTGGTGTTGCCTTTTCTTGATCTAGGCAAACCATCAATGAAATCCATATAGACGCTCTCCCACTTCTACTATGGGACTTCCAAAGGATGAAGTAAACCATTGGGCTTCCTTTACTCAACCTTGACTTCCTGACAAATCAAACATCGAGAAACAAACTCCGCCACATCTTTCTTATCCCAGCCCAAAAGAAAATCCTCTTCATATCTCTATACATCTTATCACCGCCTGAATGAATAGTCATCTTAGAATGATGGGCTTTCTCAAGGACTGTCTTCAACAAACTCCCAATTCGGGGAACACAAAGCCTTCCATCTCGTCGTAACCACCCTCTATCGTTCGTGGAGTATCTACTGAAGTGACTAGAAGTCTCCCCTTTACTGAGCCTATCCAAGACATCTACTAGTTGTGGGTCCTCTCACTGCAAAGTCCCTATCTGATCTAATAGAGTAGGTCGCATCTCTAATGATGCCAATAAACCAGGTGTAAATTCGGTGAATGGCCTAAATTCAAAAGTCTCTATAAACTCCAAGCTTTTCCTTTCCACAAACAGAGGACTCAAGGTCATCCTTTGCCTACTCAATGCGTCTGCCACCACATTACCCTTGCAAGGGGTATAAGCAATTTCGAAGTCATAGGACGCTAGGAACTTCATCCATCCGTGTTGCCTTAAATTTAGATCCTTCTGCGAGAGCAAGTACTTGAGAGATTTATGATTGGTGTACAACTCGAACTTCTCTCCAAGTAGATAATGGAGCCAAGTCTTAAGTGTGAATACCATGGCAGCTAACTCTAAGTCATGGGTAGGGTAGTTCTTCTCATGAACTCTTAGCTGTCTACCTCCATAACATACCACCCTTCCCTCTTGCATCAGAGCCGCACCAAGCCCTGTACCACATGCATCAATGTATAATGTGAACACTTTGTTTCCAATAGGCAAGGTCAAGACTGGGGCTATTGTCAGAACCCTCTTCAATCGCTAAAAAGCATCGTCACAGTCTATATCCCAAGAAAATGTCAGGTTCTTTTTTGTCAATCTGGTGAGTGAGGCGGATATCTTTGCGAAGTTCTTAATGAACTTCCTATAATAGCCCTCTAAACCAAGAAAACTTCTCACCTCCGTTGCATTCTTTGGGATCTGCCAATCTTGAACTGCAACTACCTTCGCGGGATCTACTGTTATCCCATCTTTAGAGACCACAAGCCCTAGAAATCTCACTTCTTTTCTCCAAAAATGACATTTGGAGAATTTTTCCTTACGCTGGTGCGCACAGAGATTTTTCAAAACCTCCCTTAAATGTAGGGCATGCTCTTCCTCGCCCTTCGAGAAAATCAAGATGTCATCAACAAAGACCACAATGAACTTATTTAGAAACTCTCGAAATACCCTACTCATCAGAACAACAAAATAGGAGGGTGCATTCGTCAACCCAAAAGGCATGACGAGCCACTCGAAGAAACCATCTGGAGTTCCAAAAGCGATCTTGTTTATACTGTCATCAGCCATCCCCAACTGGTGAAACCCCGTGGCCAAGTCTAACTGAGAGAAAACAAATGCACCAACGAGCTGGTCAAACAGATCATCTATCCTCGGAAGTGGGTGCCTATTCTTCTTAGTGAGTTTATTCAACTCTCTACAATCCACACATAAGCGAAGCGAACCATCCGCCTTAGTTGCGAATACTAATGGAGCACCCCATTCAGATATGCTTCGCCTAATAAACCCTTTCTCAAGTAGCTCCCATACATGCTTGCTGAGCTCCCTCCTTTCTCTTGGAGCCATATGGCGTACATGCAATGCAACTAGCTTTACATTGTCCACTAAGTATATACTGAAGTCAATCTCGCACCTCGGAGGTAATCCCCGAAACTCCTCAAATACATCAGGATACTCACAGACTACTGGTACAGATCGTAAATTATCGATATATAGTTACTCTAGGAAACTAAGCATGACAGACCCTTTAGGGTCACAAGAAAACTCGAGGGCCCTCCCATGGAAAGTCAAAAGTCAAACGACCCCTCTCTCACAATCTAGAATGGCACCATACACGGCTAGCCAATCCATCCCTAGAATCAAACCATAGCCCATGAAATCAAGCACGTATGCATTGCACTCAAACTCAATGCTTAACAAAGATATTCTTAAACCCTTATAAATCATAGATAAATGAGTTGTACCACCACTGGGGTTTGAGATAACAACGGGATCCAAAACCATACTAGTACTAAGGTGCAGAGACTCAACCACAGAATCATATATAAAATAATGCGAAGCACTAGAATCAAAAAGAGTTCTAACTGGATGATTGGAAAGAGAAATCAAACTTTTGACAGAAACTTTCCTACCTCTATTTGGCACACTATCCACGAGAGCATGCGCTTGCCCTCCAGAAGATCCTGTCCTTTGACCCTGTCTTTGCCTCTTCGGGCAATCCTTAATAAGATGTCTGACTTTTCCACAATGGAAACAACCGTTCTTTATTTTCTTATAATCCTTGATCATATGACCCTCACGTCCGCAATGATGACACTTCCTCTTATCTCGAGCTTTGTCGTTCTTACCGCCCTTCTTTTGTTGCTAATGTTGTTTCTTGGGCCACACTTTCTTGCTTTGTGTTTCCTCAACCTTAGCCTCTTTCTTTTCACCTTTTTCTTCTTCATGCATCAATGCAATATCAACCAGTTTCTCAAAAGTTGCTCCCATCGGAATATGAGACATAGCCAACCCATAGAGGGGTTCATTCAATCCTTTGGCAAACCTCAAAGCTTTCTTGTGCGGGGTATCTACTAGTTCCAAACTAAACCTGGCCAATTAATTAAACTTGTTAACATACTCTCTAACAGACATGCCTCCTTGCTTAAGCGCCAAAAACCTTTCCAATTGCATACTTTGCTCGGCTTGAGAAAGAAACTTAATTTTGAATCTCTATCGGAAATCATCCCAAGTCTCGACTAGACGTCCCGCATGCGTCACTTTCCACCAAAATGAGGCCTCACCTTTCAGCTGCCAAACGGCCAACTGAATCTTCCTACGGTCATCAACTTCAAAAATCCCAAACAAATCCTCCGTCTCTTTAAGCCAATTCCTTGCCTCTACGAAAGTCTTAGTTCCTTGGAATGGCTTTCCACCCATCGCAAAAAAATCTTTGCATATCTTAGAGAAATTATTAGCATGTAGAGGAGGAGGAGGCACGGTGGATGCAGCTGGGGGATGGGCATCTACTCGGCCTTCAGCGGGTGTCATAGCCTCTAGATACCTACGAAACCAAATCGGTATCTGTATGCCCTATGGAATATTAGCTTCCCCAGACATGCTGAAAAGAAAGGAAAAAGGGATTCAAACAAAGAATCGAAAGATTTTTCATATGGCTTTGAGGAATATGTTTTTCAAATTTGGCTTTTCTTTTGAAAATGCTTTTTTTAAAACCTTTTTGAAAACAAATTTTAAAATCTTTTATCTGATCTGGTAGCCTTCAGCTCTGATACTAAATGTGACACCCCACGTCCGTTAATGTCACTCTTTATCAGAATGCATTAAGTTTCGTGAAGCGTTATAAGTAAACAGTAACAGAAACATTACAAGACAGATATGAAATAAAAGCGGAATTATAAACTTTATTAAATAGAAAAGCTTTATGGTTCAAACCCAATTACAAAATATGTCTGGAATACTGAAAACATAAAACTTCTGCCTTGTACAAAAAAATCATTATCAGAGTACAATGATATAAAAAGAGCATGATCCCCAAAATATAGCCATAGTAGAGCAACTGCGAAATCGAGCAATACGTCTAAGCAGCTCCAAGCAGATAAGAAGAATCCTGATCAAGCTTGAGTATTACCACCCTGAGAACCTTAGGGGGGAAACGGAAGAGAAAGAAGAGGAAACAAAAGGGTTTAGACATAAAGTCTGGCAAGTCCAGTTACTTTTAGCATATAAATAAGTAGAAGCATCAAGACAGGCATATAAATTGGAGAGAGATAACAGTGTCATAAGGCAGGTATAACAAGATAAATATGATAGAATATGTTGTGCTCCCTTGATACTTTTCTCTCTTGCACCAATACTAGTATAACAAGAATAAGATGGCAGACTTAGGTGTACTTCTAGTGAGACATTTTACCCCATATAATAATAGGTAGCCCAATAGAACTGACATGTGTTAACCCCCAATGACAAGAACGGGCTCCTAAATAAGCAAGACTAGATGTACCTCAATTACTACCCCCAATCGATCGGATCCCTAACTCGTAGATACCCTCTGCTTGCCCCATTGTAGGATGTATCTCTTCCTAAAGTGGCAACCCTTTGTTTACGAGATGTACACAAACCATATCTACAGATGTCACAGCATCTTATCTTCCCTAGCAAGCGGACCCATGCACGCACATGACTCCATTGGAACGCGCCGTCAAACACCCCCACTCAAATGACCTCTTATAATCAGCTCAATAAGCGTGCCCAGAGCCCGACCTAGTTCGAGGTTCCTCGAGATGGGTTATTGACTAAAATGGGTCTCACGCACCATATGATACAAGCTTTCCCCCGGCTTATCTCCCCACTACTAGGATTTCTATAGGTTATGCCTACTGGTTTATCAAGATTGCATAACTCCAACATGTTAAGTTTGTGGGACTATATATATAAATATTACCCACCGCCATAAGATTTACTTAACCCTCCCATTGTTTCAAGCAAGTTTACTTAATCCCTACTCAAGTTAACTGGTTCATGTAATCCTTATGGATTCAAACAGGTTAAGTATTACTAGTCCATCACCATTCATTCATTTATGGTTATAATGCGCTAGACCTCCCACATTAAGTCTACAACTTGTGGATGCTGATATGCCGGTTGGGTCCGGGAAGATTTCTTCCACAAGTCGGACTTAGCCACATGTCTTAGCACGTTACGTGTTTATGCACTTAGGCCCCTCCCATTAGATTTACCACTCTTGGACATTGAATATGCCAGGCAGTTCTGGGCAGAGTTCTACCACAAGTCTAATCTAACCTGGTGCCTAAGCGCGGTTACAGTTTCTAATTACTGTAAATCTAGGCATTTCCAATACTAACAAATTTTCATGTTTAACATGCCCTAAACCCCCTTTCTATCTACGATACAAGTTATGCCGCAGATCAAGGTTTAAGTTAAGATATAGATTATGCCCCAAATCTTAAGTTTTGGCTTAAGGTACAAATTTTACCCAAAATTCCCAATCATGTTTTACTATATGAATTATGCCCAAAATTCATCATTCCTAATCGTTCCCAATTTCATGCGTTCGCGTATTTCAGCGATAGGCCTAGGCTCAAAGATAGCCTGGCTATAAAAACAAAATGGGAAAGAGGGAGTGAAGTGAACAAGAATAGCCATAACAAATAAAAACTGGCATAAGATGACATGGTTAGGCAAACTAACACAATAGGCATAAGGTAACATGGTTAGGCAAACTTAACATGATAGGCATAAGGTAACATGATTAGGCAAACTAACATAATAGGGATATCATAAACAGGCATAATGAGATCTAAATAGTGAATTAGATATACAATCAATGACAGATTTGTTATGATTCAGATTACTAACAGGTATAGGCTTAGATCCAAACTTATAGGCATGCCAAAATTACATTTTAGGTATTTATATCTAAAAGCAACATAAAATCACTGTGATTGGGTCTAAGAACAGAAAATTGATTGTAGATGTTGAAGCATAGATCTCTGAATACGTATAACTTTATGTTGGAGAAGAATAGGCTATTTTATTCTGAGTTGAGATAGGACCTCGTTGTCGCCATTGATTCAGATGAATAAAAAAATGGGATTAAGGTCCTTTATATAGCCTAGGGTTAATGAATTTGGTCAGAAAACAAGTCCATGTACGCAAAACTGAATCTGCCTCGGATCTGGAGGGATCGACATGGGGGTCGACTTGGCTGTTCACACCCTTGTTGTGGTGTCGACCCATGGGTCGACACCCTTAGGGTGGGGGTTAACCCCTAATGGGCCGTTTTCCCACCTAATTCTCCCGTCTCTGATTTTGATTTTCTATAATGGTTTTATTTGTATATAAATGTCTTATATGTATATAAACTTCAAATCTTGATATCTTCTTCATAAGACGTTCATTTTATGCAAAGTTAGGGTCTGTCTTAAGCAGAATTTTGAGACGAACGCAATGGCGTAGTCCGTTTTACTTAATTCTCAATGTGTAATTAAGTATTCCTTAATTTATCATTTTAATGTGTTGTAAAATTACGGGGTGGTACAATGAGTGATATTAAATTTACAATATGGTAGGAAAGAGTACCTTAACTTGAAAATGCTTCTCCACATCCAGCTGATCTTCTGAGGTTGGTTCATTGACCAGAAATTTTTGTTCTTTGTAACATTTTGCTTCGACCATTTGCCCTATATATTGTCTTTGTTACTCATGTAATCATTCGCATGTTTTATCATAGCAACTCTATTCCAATGCATTAGGCTAAGGATTCCAAGACCACATTTATTGACCGGTTTCTCAATTTTCTTGAAAGCAATTGGTGATTGGTATCTTCCATTGTTCTTACCTTTCCATAAGAACCTTATCATTGCAGTTCTAATCATTACAATCAACTTAGTAGGGAGAATGAACACTCTAGACCAATTAATATAATTTCATGGAGAATACAACAGACTTAATCAAGGTTAACCTCCCTGCTTGACTTAGTAGCCTTACCGTCCAGTTATTGAGTCTAGCAGTAATTTATTAAAAAGCTGCATACATTGACTAACAATAATTTTAGCAGTAGTTAAGGGAAGGCCGAGATAAGCAATAGTATCATTGTTATTGGTTAATCCAGTTTAAATTTAAAGAGCATTAACAAGATTAGTAGAGATACCTGAAGTCTTCATATCAGATTTTTCAAGATTGACTTTGAGGCATGTCATTTGAAAGAAGCATGCAAGCGTTTCAAAATGGTATCAACTGTTTGAATAGTTGTCTTACAAAAGATGACCAAGTCGTCAGTAAACATCAATGAGGAAATTTTAGGTTCACGACACATTGGGTGTAACTGGAACATACCTATATCAATTTTCTGATTAAGCATTTCCATGAGAACCTCCATAGGTGCGATGAATTAATACGCTAAAATGGGGACTCCTTGACGAATCCCTTGCTTGCTTGCGAAAAAACCAGTTGTTGATCCATTAACAATCGAGAAGTGAGTTGTTGATATGCATGAGTAACTTTAAGCTACAAAGTGAGCAGGAAAGTTCATGTATCCCAAGATTCTAACTACAAAATCCCATTATAGTGTGTCAGACGCTTTCATGATGTCCAGCTTGAACATAGCCCTAGGAGTTGCATTAATACTTGCATAACCATTTAAGAGTTCGTGTGACATTAAAACATTATCAAGAATGTCTCTACCTGGTAGAAATGTTGCTTGATTAGGAGAGACAATGAATGGTAGCACTCTCTTTAGTCTAGTAGCGATTATCTTGGAAATGCACTTTTAAATCGAATTACAGCATGAGATTGGTTTGAAATCCGAGACTTTAGACGCATTCTTGTATTTAGGAATCAGTGCTAAGTTGGTAGTATTAAAGGACTGAAACATAGTAGCTTTTTTGAAAAAGTGTTTCACCGCTGCACATACATCATTTTGAATAAAACTCCAGCAAGTTGTAGTGTAAAAATAAGCATTTAGACCATTAGGACCCCCTTTAGAGTTTTTAATGAGAGAAAAACGCTTGCTTAACATCTTCATCATTTACATCTTGACACAAACTGTAGTCATTACTAGAAAGCTTTGAGAGTATATAGGGATTAATCAATTCAATATTAGGGACAAAGCTCTCTTTATTGCCAAATAGATCAGAAAGGTGCACTAAAATGGCTTCTTCAAACTCACTTTGTGTTTTAACAACCTTACCATTATTGTCAGTAATACTTACAATGTTCTCCCTGCATTGCTTATTCTTGAGAGAAGAATGCAAGTATGCGCTGTTTTTGTCACCTTCAATTCTCCACTTTGTTCTTGCCTTTTGTTTAATTATTAAAGCTTCATTCGACAGTGCATCTTGATACTGTTTGGTTATATAAGTTTCCATACTCGGATGCACGACATTAGTAGGATCATTCATCATAGTTATTTGAATTTACTGCAACTTATTTCTCTAGTACGTGGTATGCTTGTGTCCATTGCCAAATTTCATATTTTCCCATTCTTTTAGCTTGTGCTTTATGCTCCTAATTTTTCTCTACAAAATAGCCATAGGGTTTCTAAAAGAGGGTCTCTCCCAAACTCCTTTCACAAGATCAAGGAAGTCAGGTTCATCAGCCCATGAATTAAAAAAAAATAAAACCTGCTTTACCTTTCATGTCAAGCTCAGTGAGGTGCAAGAGGATGGGGGAGTGGTCAAATAGGAGAGAAGGTGGCATAAAACAATACAAGGCAGGCCAATAAGTGATGGATTTGTAATTGCAAAAAGCATGGTTAAGTGAGAAAGTTTTGGGTCCTTGTTTTTTCTTATTGTTCCAAGATAATGGCATGCCAGAGGATTTTATGCTGATCAGCTCAGAGGCATCAATTGTGTCTTTAAGAGGTCTGATTTCTAAAGAAGACAAAGGATTCCCTCTAAGTCTTTGATAACTTTCAAAACAACTATTAAAATATCCAAGAATGAACCAAGGATGAGTGGATTGTCTAAGTGATTAGATGGTCTTGAACAAGGGTTGTCTGGTTAAGGAGGAGTTGGAAGCATATATGAAGGTGATATAATAGAAAGTTTTATCATGGAGGTTTAG
This sequence comes from Allium sativum, assembly GCA_030737875.1. Classification (NCBI taxonomy): domain Eukaryota; kingdom Viridiplantae; phylum Streptophyta; class Magnoliopsida; order Asparagales; family Amaryllidaceae; genus Allium; species Allium sativum. The sequence goes on from CM060926.1 coordinate 231,486,047, forward strand.
AGCATGGAAATGTATCATTTGGTCGGTGGAGTGCATTGGGTTCAAGGTAATGAGAGTTGGGTTATACAATATTAGTATTTTTCCATAAGGATCCTTTGATAAATTATGCAGCAACGTCCATGATGGATTGACGTATCTAGCTACTCTTAAGGTCAAAGCGTGATCAAGTTTAGTCTCCAGAATGGCAAGAACACTTAGATTGTTTTCTCTAATCAAAATCTTACATTGGTCGAGTTTTTCATCATGGTGGCAACCCCTAATATTCCACACACATACAGTCTTCACCATTAATTAAATAGTGGGGGGGGGGTAATGTGCCACGATCTCTCTTACTCCTTAGCATGTGCTGGCTTTGTACAGAGGTAGGAGTGCTAAAGCTTTTTCCAGTGACTGATATATTAGTTGGTTCAGGAGAAAAGGAGTCTAGTGGTGGTTTTTTGTAGGCAGTAGAGGGAATAATGTCAGATATGTGTTAAGGTTTGGCATTTGCATGTGAGTTACCTTCGAAACGCCTGTTGTTTGTGTGTCTTGATGTGGAGAAGTCTGGAAGTCTAAGTTCAGATAAAAAATTGGAGGTGGGGACATTGGGTTTTGAAAATGCATGGTTCCAGGAGTAGTTGAGCTAGTTGAAACTGCATGAAAAGTTTTGTTATTATTTGCTTGAATATTTATGGCATCCCCACTTGCACTTCCCTTAGCATTAAATTCTTTAACAATCTCTTCTTCTTTACTTGCCACTGCTTCTTGCATAATTTCTTTACCTTTATCTGCTTTATTATTCCTATCCTTTTAGACTTTCTTACATAACAAATTCGTTAACAAATGCATACACTTTCTCCTCTTCTTCCCTTTTTACTGTTTTATTAATATCTTCTTGTAGTTCATTGATAACAATTGCATTCTGCCCAACTACTCCAAGCTTACTTTGCATTAGTTACTCCACGGTAGGTATAACATAGTTACTTATATCTTACACTTCAATATCCTCATATTCATTATCATTCTCTTCATTAATGTTATCCAGATCTTCACTTTGCTCAATCTCACCTTCTTCAAGGACCTGAAAGCTATTCTCTTTAACTACTTCGTTTACTACTTTCTTCCCTTTCGTAATCCAGCTTCCCTTCTCTTTTAGTTTAAGCCCATTATCATTCGTCTACAATATATTTTTGCTCCTCCTGTTCGTAACTACATTCCATCTTCTATTGTCACTAAAAACATTAGCTGGATTATTGGTTGTCACTTGCTCCCTCACATTCTCCACCCTTCTTTCTTGAACTTTTAGAATATTACCCATAAAAACATTGTTATTTCTTTTCTCATCCTTATCACAGTTTTCTTCTATATGTCCAAACGAGTTAAATTCACAACATATATCAGGCTTCCACTGATATTCTACGTATATCCTCTAAACTCCACCTTCAATAGTTTCTATAAGGAAGTCATCCAGAAGTTCTTGGTCAAGTTGGATTTCTATCAAACACTTTGCATACCGGATTCGTTGCCTACTTTCCATCATTTCATCCAAGCACAACAGTCTACCAATCTACTACTTATCCGGTTAATCATGTAGTTAGACCATGCAAAAATTAGGATATTATAAAATTTAACCCAAACAAGGTCCTTTTTTATATTACCACTGACATTACTAATCGCAGAGTCATATTTCTTGATAATTAAGAGTTTGTCATTCATGATTATCGGGTTAGCTTCAGTAATTCTTTTTTTGTCTTCTACATAAGTGAATTCGAAGAGTAACAATACACCATCAGACCTTACCTTCGCTGATCCTTTGAGTCTCCACGTAGCATTGCGTTTTGCGATTACTACAGTGTACGAGAGAGGTTTATTTAAGAAAAAACCAACAAGGTACTCGCTCCAGACTTCAATTCTTCTTCTGGCATGCCATTGATGAGTTTCAAAGTTTTATTGACTATAATTAGTTTCAAGTTAACAGACATGTACTTCGCTGCGTTTTGTGGTTTCCGCTGAAATAAGAAAGTCCATGGTTGTTGACTGTTGTTGTTGTTTCTTTGAGGTTCAGAGGAGGAAGTGGGATTGCCTAGGTTATCAGGTTTGTCTTGGTTAGGCAATGGGTCTGGTGGCATTGGAGGTAGGTCTAGTGGAGGTGGAGCGGGGAACAAAGTGGATGTAAAAGGTGCAGCTGGGACGACGATGGGATTGGGCGGGAAAGGACATTGGGGTACGGTTTGAGCTGACATGAAAAGCTTGATTCAATGCTTTCCCTCATTCTTATATCATCCAAAACCTAGATTCACTTTGATTTATCCTTAAATGCACAAACTTACACTCAATTCTTCACCAAATCATATATGATTGCTAATTAGAGATTAGATCCACACCGACCGATTAAATTTCCTCACTCTAGTCTAGAATTCAAGAAATTCCTTATTGTCCTATTAAATTTCCGATCATTTTCATCAATTTGTGAGATTAATTGAGTGAGTATATTCTCTTATATATCTATATTGGATTATGTTTTAATTAGTAGCTTTTATTTTGATACATTAAATCAACCATAAAATTTGATTATATCTTATAATTTTGAATTTAGAAACTTCTAGATTAATCTAATTATGGAATATAATGATTGATATATAAGATCCAATATAATTAGTGAGTAAATGACAACATTTAATGATAAATCTATGAGTAGATTTGGTTGATTCATGATCGTATGAAATGGAATGATGATTGGAATTATGATTGTGATTGTAATTATGGTTGGAGTTAGTAGAAGGTTATACAAGTAGGTGCAGTTGGTTTGAAATGGTGTAAATGATGTTGATGAAGGAGCAGTGGATGTTTTGGAGTGTGGTGTTTGTTGCTTATAGTTGTGCGAGTTATGAAGGAGGCAATAGGTTGGAAGAACGATGACGGATAAGGCTGATAGTGGGTGATGAAGTAGCAACAGTGAGATGCTTTGTGAATGAACTGATGGTTTGAAATAGTTAAGGGAATGTGTTGATTGCTGATGCGAGGTGGTGAAGTGGATGAAGTGTGATTGTTGAAGTATGAATGTCTAGACTGATTTTGGATGATAGATGAAGTAGTGGGAAGTTGGGAAGGAGGTACCAATCTGGGGATGAGTTGTTGCAATGTGTTGCGGTTTGAGTTCGTTGAGTGAGTGGTTGTTGTGTAGTGTGTTTTTGATGAACGTGGTGGTGCAAACAACTTTGCTTTTGGTTGTTTGACAAAGATGGTGCTAAGTGAGGTGGCTAGTTGGTGAAGGAAGGTGGGTGTAGTCTTCAAATTTGTGTGGTGATGGGAGTATGGTAGATGTGTAGATGCAACGTGACAAATATGTTTATGCAGATATGGTTTGAAGAAGTGGCTGACGTAGTTTGTGTTGAAGTAACAGGTTGGGGTGGCTTGTGAATTGGGTAAATGTTGTTTGGGAGTGTAGTAGTGAAGTGTGGGCTTCTCGTGATGTAGTGGTAGAGCATTAATTGAATGGTGAATGTTTTCGGTTTAGCATGTTGATGGGGTAGATAGTGGAGGTTCGAAGAAGGTAGTGGAGGTTCGAAGAAGTGTCGCGGTTGATGGTCAGTGAAGATGTGGGTTGTATTGTGGTAGCAGCGGGTTTGTGAGGTTCTTTGGCTGCTGGTGAACAAGTAATTGTTGTACGGGACAATGGAGATGCAGTCGGTGGTGATGGTGTCGAATCTGCTGAGGAAGAAGCGGGTTTGAGTCATAGAAAGTGATGACAATTGAGTTTGAAGGCAGGAGGAAGGAGACGGGAAGCATGTTTGATGATCTCGGATTTGGTTCTAAAGTAAGAGACTGGTGATGAAGTAGCAGATAAATGCTCAAGATCAATAACAAAAAGTGAGAAATATTCAGTAATTGTAACAAAGAGCAGAGGAATGTAAATAATGTATTATACACTGTTTGGTTTTTGAAATGCAGAAGTTGTAAATGTTTCACCTTTTTTTAAAGAAGAATTTGTATTGAGTGGAATGTGAAATGTAATAAAAAAAAGAAATGAAATAGCAATATGATTGTGTAACCATTGGCTTGTTGATGAGAAATGAAACTGTTAACAATTAAAAGTAATGCAAGAAGCAGGAGCAGTATTACCTTTTTTTTTCAAAGTCAGGAAGATGAATAGTGGCTTAAATGTTTTTTTGTATGAAAACTAGAAAATTAAACAGCAAAACTTAAACACAAAATGAGTGTAAACGTAACAGTAAACAGTAAGATTAGTAAAAATGAAAATGATTTTTTTAAGAATAATAAAAACAAAACAAGCACAAAAGTGAGCAACAAATGCAACAACACATAAATGAGCAAAACAAGTGAATTAAACATAAATACACAATATTTTTTTAAGATGAAGACCAAAACTAATAATAAACAAAAATTAATCTGAAGAGAAAAATTAAAATCAAATAAAAATCTCTGGCAATGATACCAAAAACTTGTTCATCGCTACAGAAGTTCCTATCTAATTAGAAATCCAATTGTGAGAATATCGAAATAATAACCACAAACGCATGACGTACAATTTTAGTATGTGGCGAGTACGGGTCGATCGGCAGGGAAAGAATTCATTTTAATTTCACTCAATCAAGCTAAACCAAGGTTGAAAGAGATAACTAACTAACTAATACAAATTTGTAAAAACTGACAACTACAAAAGCGAATGAAAACTATGAATTCAAATGACAATTTAGAAGTAAATCCACTCTCTAGATCACACAAGTCAACATATATGAAATTATGATCCCTTTTTTGGCATTGATGAATTAAATTGACATATTTATTATAAATATGATTTATTTGTGCTCTTATTTATCTGAAAATAAACCATCAAACTTTAACATACATATTAAACCACTTATCAACTTCCATGAAAATTGACAACGATATGGAAACAAAAATCTATTTTTAGTATGATCTATTAACTATTGATTAGAAATATAGATCATCAAATTTTGATTTTAACATTCACATTATTACCAACATCATATGTAGATGAAGATGTAATTTGTGCTTTGTTTGTCTAGGTATATCCTATTTGGTGTCAACAACATATGATATCAAATTCAAAGCCAAAACTACAAAATTTAGCCATTTCAATCATTTCCATCAAGCAAAAAAGAGATCAAAAACTATCAATATGTTGAATCTACATGATTAAAAGAGCTTTTATTACCCCTAAATTATAGAGGTTTAACCTCTCATATTTGTTATCAAATAGACAAATGTAGCATTCACGTGACAAAAAAAAAATACAAGCTAAGTGAAATAAAAAGAGAGCTATTTAACCAGCATAAATTAAACCTAATCTACTTGCATGAAATTAAACTACACTAATTGCATAAAGTAAAGAACAAAAATTACATAAGAGAGAAAAATAACTAGGAAGCCATTAAAAAAAGAGCCTTGATCCTACAACTAAACCAACTAAAGGAGGATTCTTTTTCACATGAACATATGGGTATTTGAGCATTTGACAAAACCTCAATCTTCTTTTTTGGGAACTACCCAAAATACCCCCTTCATGAAGCTTCCATATGTCGTCAACCACTAAACTGTATGAAACATTTTTGTCTCCTTTAACTAATGCATTAGCTCCTAAACCAAGATTTCTAGTTTCAACCCCGACTCACCGTAGATAATCAATCTGATCTCCTTACGGGGTTCAGAAACTACTACTAAGCCTAAGTGCAAAACAGTCAACTGGTGATATTACCACACCCTCGGAGATTTACTATATCTGTAAAGAACAACATCATTAGGCCTACAATATAGAGGCTCCCTATTATTCAACTCATCTCAACGTGGCTATAGCCCTATGCAACCACCCTCAACCAATACATCAAAGAAAAATGGAAAAAATATTCCTAAACCAAATAGGAAAACTAGAAATTACTAAAGATGGATAACATTCTTTATTTCACCAACCCTTGCCTTCTCCCATTTCTCGATCATTTCTGATCAACGCCTTTCCCTATAATCCTTTCGACATTAATATACTCATGTTGATCTTTCACTTGCCATCCTTAAATTTACCTTTTAGGAAGTTCTTCTCATTCATAATCGATCGGTTATTGAAATGTACAAAAATATATTCCCATAGTATAAGACAATCTATTTTATAGAAATCCGTAGTTGCAAGATATTTCTTTTTAATTATCTTTAAGTTGGTGGATAGTGCACAATATGGTAAAACCCCTATTCCGCACCCATCCATTCATTCTTGCAATGATATTTTCTATGTTAATTTCAAACCAAACTATGGAAATACATCCCTTTTTCTTAACTAGTCAATCTAGATTATTCTTAACTTCCAAACTATCCTTTTATCATTAAACTAGTAAGGCTGTTCCATCCATGATTAACCCTTTTTAATATTTTTCAAGCAGCAAGTTCATTTATGACATTGACCTTTCCCAACTACGGAGCTAAGCGGGTTTGTCCACTAATCAAATTTTCAACATATAAGGACAAGCTTAGATAGGTCGCCTTATAACTCAACTAAAAAGATAAAGATTTCGAATTCGAAAGAGTCATAGAAAGGTTGTGATTAACTATAGGAGATATTTTATTTTCAAAAGTAACTTTTGATTTTTGGAGAAATATCCTTACAAAACAAAATTTTAGTGATCTTGTAAACTTAGGCTTTGATACCAAGTGTAACACCCCACATTCCTTAATGTCTCATATGTGGATTTCATTATGGAAATATGAAGCATTGTAGGTATGAAGACATAAAACATCACAGAGACTAAGATTTCACAAGACATAGAATAGTAAATTTACAGCGGAAGAAGGAACTTTTATTTAAAAGACAAAACCATCTTTTGTTCTAATTAACCAAATGGTTACAAAATATCATGTCACAAAATCTTAGTCAAAATAACATCAGAGTAAAAGATAATATTATCTCCCAAATAGCCAAAAAGATAAAACATAACCTTGGAAGGAAATCATGAAGTAAATTTTCTTTTGCAGAAATCCTTCACGACGAAATCAACAAAGAAATCTGAACTATGCACTTTCTTTATGTAAGTCTGGGGGGAAGAAAAAAGAAAGGAAAAAAGGAATTGGTCGGACATAAAGTACGGTGAGCTGCAATGATTGCTAGCACGACTACTAAGTTAAGGAAAAATAGATAACTAGTAGTTCTAGTGTCATAAAAGGGCAAGTGTTTGTGCATACCTAAAGGTGAACAATTACTAATATGGATATGAAGGATTGACTATTCTTATCCAAAAGATAACGATTATAATAGTGATCATACTAACACTTATTGACTGTTCTTCATTTCCATAACTTCGAACCGAAATAAATAGTTAGGAAGGAATTTTCTAATACTACCCATCGATCGACTCTTATACCTATAATGTAGATAACATGTTCCAGCTATGGAATTCGAGCTTATCATTCTCACACCCATCAACTAAAAGGACACGACATTAACTACAGGAGTTACAGTGTCTTATCTTCCCCATTCGGAATGATGCATGCTCATCGTTCTGCTGGAAAGCGTCCGTACACACCTCGTTTGAACCACTTACTATCCAGTTCATTAAAGAGTGCCCTAGCCTCTACTTTCGTGATAACCAAGGGATGCTGAATGATATGGGTTCCCACACAAAAATTCACCTGACACTAGTCACCCCCAAATTTGGTCCCCTATTTATAACTAGGATTTCTATGAGCCCCTTATATCCCATGGAACGGACCCCTTTAGCTTAGCTTATTAATCTCACAATTTTAACTTAACACATTTATGTTCATTAATAAGCCTAATATAACCACGTGTTATATTCCTAGGTTGTATTTAACATAAATAATTAAATGCAATCTTTTTAGACAACCCATCCCCATGCCACTTAATGTCCAATTAAGTCCAATTTATTACTGTTTACATGTTTTCAAATTGCATGTTACTTAATGTACAACTAAGTGCAGTTTATTCCAATTCATAAGTTTGAATATTCTTCAATTAAGTTTTATCCTAATTTATACCAATTATCTAAATATAATATTCATTATTCCAACATGCCCAAAATCCCGTTTTTATTAAGTTTCGTTATCTTCCAAATTACAGTTCATCTGTTGATTGCAATACTTATCCAACTTCATCATCTTCCCAATATTACAGTTCATTTGTTGATTACATCTTTTAATCAAATTTCAACATGCCTCTTTTATACCCATTATAGTACAAACTTCACTAAAGCTCTACTCAATCCTTTTTATTCATTTTTCTTATTATTATCCAATTGCGCTATTATTGTGCCATCTCATGTTCTAACCTAATTTGCACAAAAATAGGAACAAATGAAAGTTTAGGCTCAAAAAGACCTAAACTCGATATCAGAAATAAAAAGGAATTGGCCTAGGCTCTCGCATGGTCTAGGCTTAGATGGACAGAAGTAGATATGAAATAAAAATAGGGCTAATTATAGAACTGCAATAAAATTTTATACGAAGAACAAAGCTGTAGATAATTGAAATAAACTACAATAACAGATTTGTTGAAATAGTCAAAAAGGGAAGAACATGAACAAAACTCAAATCTAAAAGAACTATTTACAGAGAAAAGAATTAGAGGTAGTTGGATTTGTAAATAAACAACAAATGAGCTAAATCTGTGTATAACTACAAAAAGATTCAGATCTGAAATCACTATAACAACCATTGTATCAATTTTAACCTTAACTTGGAATAAATCTTGTAATCATAGTAATACTCACATAAAATTTGAGCAAATCCAATAAGCCTCGGTAGATCATTTCTATCTTTTAATACCCTCCAAAAATATGTATAGAACCAAGTCTCAGTACTCCATTAGAATTTTATTTGAGAAGAGGGTTATTTGAGGAGGCAGAGAAATGGAGTAGTGAGGATTAGGTTAGGTTTTGGAGGCTATTTATAATAGAGTTAGGGTGTCCGGGTTTGTTGGATTTTAGGTTTAGATTTTAGGCCATCAAATTAGAAGAAGGATCTGAAAGCAAAACCCAAAACACAGCCTAATCGGTCGAAATCGTGCCTGGCACACGACGTTGTTAGGACACGTTTTGGGTCTACCCACCCCTTATGTGGGTCGACATACCCACTTGGGTCCTCAGTTGACCTGGGGGTAGACCCACCTTCGTGATTATTATTATTTTGATTTTTTTTTTTGAATTTTTAAAAAGCTATAACTTCTTTATTTTAAGTTTGATTTCAGCAAATCAAACGTCTATCTTAACCAAAATTTCGTAACGGACCCAATGGCACAACTCCCATTGCCCAATTCTCAATATTTTTTGGATTAATGTTTATTTTCTCAATTTATTCCTCAATCAATTAATTCGTTAATTAATTGTTGTTTGTTACAAATTCGAATTGTTACATTCTCCTTTCCTTAAAGGATTTCGTCCTCGAAATCACCAAGGCGAAAGAATAATACTAGTGTTTTCTACATCCATTTACTCATCCATCATCCACTGCCAACCAAAGTCCTTAATTTATTTCTAATGCAATTTATTTACTTATTCAATATTGTAGCGTGTATGACCATTACTAATGCGAAAGATTAGGCGGTCTATCGATTTATTCGACCTCCTTTTCATGCAATTATGTTTGTGCCATGTGTTTAAATATATGTAACAATCCTAAGGAAACTGATAGTTCTATATATATGCATCAAACACCATCCACATGTGACAATCATATGATGTCATCCATACATTTCATCCATAGAAATGATAATAAAATGCGCACACATCCATATGCATATGTAAGTGTCTTATTCAGCCGATCTTGGTGTCTAATGTGTGTATATGCATCCACTTGCATCCATTTGCGACCATCGAACATAACATATCTCAAACACATGTTTCAATAATATCCTATCATTTCTAAGCTATCCTAAGATCTACACTTCCCAAGAATATATTAAAAGAAAGTCCCTAATCAAAGGAAGAAGCTATTAATAGAATATCAAAGAGGAAATACTTGTCAAAAGAACATAGGTAAGAAACTTGAATTCTACCTATGAGATAAAAGATTATATAGTCGAGTATCACACTGCGCTATGCCTTACTACTAGATCGTACTCTTTCCAAATCTTTTAAACTGAATAATTCCTCTTAAAAAAGTTGAGTTGTTTCTACCAATCCCCCGGTATAGCTCTTCCATCTCATTCAACCTAGTTACTTTAGGAGTAAATATCTCAAATGAATTAATACAAAAGCTTACCTTAAACTTACAAGTAAAGTCACACTTGCTCTCTTTTCCACCTTCCAATTTATAGTCCTTACTTTACCCATCTTGTTTCTTTTAGTTTGTTCCACTTATATTGTCCAACCCCATAAGGGCTTATCTACCACCCCTCTTTCTATATAATTTTCCAAAATGTTATTTGAAAAACCTTAGTGAGGTAAAATTTTCAACTACGAAATTTCTTTTTGAAAGATATGTATATAGTTGCTTTTATGAAATTCCCAAAATACAAATTTTATATCAAAATATCTTAGTCCTTCAACATTCTTGTTTCTTAAAACTTCATACATATGGGGTTTTGACTCGAAGTAGTTCTAAAAATTTCCATGAAACGCCTGCTTGTTACACTCACGCCTTAGAACACAATTATCTGTTTGAAATCCCTATATTCTCTTTATTCACTTATCCATTAACCAAACTTTTACTTGCGTAAATTGTGTGGTCATATAGAGAATTAGTCGGAACTCCTAAAATCCACATCTTTTGTTCAAATGACTAAATCCTAAGAGCAACTCCAATGGTCTTACGAGCCGTAATCTTACAACTCGTAAGATTAAAGGCAGAATTGATAAGTTTATCCAACAACCATGCGTCAATTTTGTCGGCGTGCTTTAATTTTATCAACATGCACATAAATTCGGCGCGTTAGGGTTAGAGCATTTTTAATAGATTTTATTTTATGTTTTAGGTTTATTAATTAGTTCAGTTTAATTTATGTTTTAGGTTAATAAATTAATGCCAATAAGCTGGAACAAAAAAATTAGACGTCTCAACCATATGCTGTAAAACATTCAATTTAACCGTAACAATAGTGTTGTTATTATCTTATCTCTTAGTAGTATTTCTAATATTAGTTTGGATTAGTGTTTGTGTATTTGTAAGATCGTAGAACTTGGAAGACGAATATGATGTGCTGTATCTTTTGATATTTGAAATATGAATTGATCACTCACTTATTAAAGGAGACTGAAACAGTTTGAGTTGACCATATTGATTAAAGTTGCTCAAAATGATGTGCCCAAGTTATAAACATTTCGAACTGACAACATATAAAGTTGTTCCAAAGCTGTTACAAACAATAACAAATGACTACACACTGCCACAAGCGAAATGACATGTCTCCATGCTGACAAAGCATGTAGAGTCTGTACTCTGTGTACTGTTTCCTCCAACAATTTTGGATAAAATGCTTAGAGGTCACAAGTTGAGTACAACCTTAAATTTTAACTCTTTTATGTATTGAAATATTTAATTTAAACGGGGACGACCCTAGTTTTTAACTCATTTGCATTCCTAAATATAAACAATAACTTTTAACTTGCATATAAACTTCTTTCAATATAATAAAGTACAAAATAAAGGGTACAGTGAATGTTCGACCCAACATACAACAATGATATAGTACGGCATAAAGTTGAATACAAACGTATAATTAAGACATAGTACCATATAGCTAAGACCCGTAGTTTCGGGATGAACCGTAGCACCAATACAACATTTCAGCCTTTGCTGCAACATTCAATTTTTCTAAGCGACTTACCTCTGCTTGCATCTCTAGTGTATACTAGACACCCCTATCCGTCAGCGGGGGATCGATCTATGAGAAAAAATTACAACTTTGCAACCCTTGTCGGTTAAGTGCATTATGTACGCTTTGCAACTATAAAAGTGACGACCTGCGTTCGTTTGGCTTTTAGAAACAACCACATTACATTTGACTCCGCAATAGAAAAGTACTAAATGACCCATCATGCTGGAGTTTGTCCTATCGGGGTTCTCCCAAGCAATTACTTCCTTCAAATGAGCATTGTGGGATTTTTGAACAGGTCCAATATGTGGGACGACAATGTTCGGTTGCGTGGCACTGAAGAGTTCATACTCTACTTCCCCAGCTTCCACTTGATCCTATGATTGCGTTTCAGGCACAAACTCAACTGGTTGCTTATTCCTTTCATATTCATCGTACATTTGAACCATAGTTTCATCATCCAATTCCCAACTAGACATTTTGAACAATTTGAAAAGTGGCAACTAGATAAAATGAGTAATTTGACAAACCTAAGAACTCGCAAATAATGAAGAGAGGAAGAGAGGCTGGGTGCTCATAAAGATTGCCAAGTCCACTTATTTCATGCTCTGCTTTATTAAAGCAGTAAACATGTCGTACTCTGGTTGAAGTCATCTTTATTCAGTAAGACTTGTCAAGTCATGTTGTTTCTATTCGTTGGACAAGCCATAACAAATTGCCCAAGTTTTGCAGAGTATAGTAACATCAATTGTTCTATGGCAGAGTGAAGGCAACTCAACTATTGATGATAGAGTGTAGTCATGTCATATGTTTATATTCTATAGTTCAAATTAATACGATGATCAATTAATATTAAAAACCATTTCAATTTATTTAATTAATCATTAAGGTTTATAAATGTTTACATACATCCAACTAATTAAACGTACCGTAATTTCGCACCTTTTAAAGAAAGAGCTTTATCACAAGCGACAAGTTATGGTACAGCTGTGATAGATGCACATATCTTCAGTCAATTCCAGCCAACAAAACTTTTAACTTTACCCATGTGGTACACAACGGCCTCAACAATCTCCACTCGTTTAAATAGTTTATACTTCGTCCTCCAACCATAACCACGATTTCTTTTTTCCCATGTGGTACAACCAAGTCCACTTATTTCTTTTTTCCATGCAGCTTAAATGGACAATTGGGAAATCAGTGACGAAACAATGGGTAAAATGTTTGATGATTATGAACTAGGCAGGTAGGACAAGAAAAGGGGTGGATTCATTCTAGATACACAAGTAGAAGAGGTGGAAGAACCGGTTCAGGATGAAATTATTTGTGGTATCCAACGAGTTGTTGAAGTTCAGAATCCAAAACCATGTTCACGATCCAACATAGCATGGCAAATGGGTAATTTTAATCGTCATAACCGCAGTACTGTAGGCTTCAGTTCTACAACCTCCATTACTTCCACAACTGAATTCTCGCCTAAGGATTTACTTATACTCATGAAATCCTATATTTAAGTTAATCGAAGAGATTTGTTATTGTTGCAAAATGGTGTGGGTCTAACCCATGAAGAATTATGGTCAATGATAACAAGATTACACAACCCTTATACCTGCACTACTACACGATCTTTTGTTGAAATTCATATAGCTCATAGGCATTTCGCAGAAACTTGTGAATGATACCATAAGATTATAGAGACAGTTGAAGATGAAGACATATCTAAACCCGACTAAATCAACTTTTGATTCTCATTACCTCGCAGAGTACGGTACTGATTTTGTTGGCCACAAAGCCTATAAACTTTAATACAGTTGGCTAACTCGATATGGGGCCGAATAAGCTAATGGTTTTGGTCTATTTTATTTTCAGGGTTGAACTTGTGTTTATCTAATGATCCTATAAAAATATGGAGTTATTCTAATTTTATACTTTAGTACAATGTACAAAAATACCAGCTTATGGAAACAGTAAGGATATAAATAAAGCAAGCATTGCATTGATAAGAAAATAGTTACTATAGTAGGAAATATAACATTACTACATCAACATAATACAAGCAACTAGTAATAAAGATAGTGATGGAAAATCCACTTATAACTGAGGAAACCTTGACATTAGAATACATTGTTTCATTCCCATCCAATATTCCTTCTCTATGTCACCCATTCCAGTCAAATCTTTAGCCATGATAGCATTCTCATCTTGTTGTTGCTTATATGTTAACTCGTTCGCTAGATATTGTAGCCTCTTCTCTTCTAGATCACCAAATCTGCTCATAACCTCTAGTTTTTTCTTTGCATCTTCACGTTTTACTACATGTCCACGACCGTGTTCTTCATGGCATGCATTCAATTTTCCTTCAACGACAACGTCAGTTTTGCCCTTTCTTTTCGCAGCTTTGACTCACTGAGTTCTGAAATCTTCGTCAATCGTTGTATTGAACTCAACAAGTAGGTTTTCACCTTGAAATTGAGAAAATTTGGCCATTGACTCGCTAGGACTGGAAGAATACCTAGATTTAGAAGCTTTTTTCTTGCCCTTGTTAGCATTTTGAACATCGCGTAGGCTCTTACCAAGTTCAAAGTTCCATTTTGGTTGATTGGTAAGTACATCATAACAATGCAAAAAATGATAATAATGTGGCCTTTTCGCCCTGTTTTCTCTACCAAAAGCTTCTTGAACTCCTAGTTTGCCATTCATTTCTTATAAAAATAGGGAATATGATTCATAAATAATATATACTCAACCACTAATGTACGTTGTAAGAAAATATACCAGATTATCCTCTCCTCCCATGTCGTTTGGGTTCGCTATCTTTATTTTATAAACTTGTTATTCATAAAACGTTTTTTCACAACTTATTATGTCGAATCGCTGACAACATCCATAAGTCTTCTGGATGCCTCTCAACGAAGACGGTCATAATTTTTTTCCAAAACATAGCGGCTGATTGATCGTTCCCCGTAGCCGAATCATGTGAGAAGTGATAGTAGATCCTTTATAAATCGATGTCATCCTCGTTTGTCCACAGAATAGTTAATTGTTTGCTTGCTGGAGTAACCTGACTACAGTTCGTGTTTTCTTGAGAAAACTGAGTTTCGTCCATCGTCGGATGTGAAAAATCTCCAAATGGTGAAGACATTTTAGAGTTAAGTTTCTTTGGATTGTTGTAACACCCGGAATTTTCTGAGAATATTTAAATTAACAAATTCAAGAACACTTAATTTTTAGAAGAAGAATTAACTGAAATGGGTTGCGCTATTACGTTCATCTCAAAATTTTGGTCAAGATAGACATTTGATTTGCTTAAAACAGAAACCTTATGAAGAAGTTATTAAGCGTTGAAGTTTGTATGCATATGAGAAATATATATATATAGATATATACAAAAATTAAATAAATAAATATGCAAAAAAGTTCAAAGCAGTGAATCGAGAGGGGGAAAAACCGAACCGGCCCATTTTTGAGGTCGACCCGAGCTCCGTTGGGTGGACTAGGGGTTGATGTAGGGTGTTTGGCTGTCAACCCGTGGGCCGATTCGCTCTAAGGCAGATGTGGCATCTGATTGGTTCTCATGGTTCAGGGTTAATCTAATGGTCCTAAAACACTCTCTACAACTATATAAGGACCCTTAACCTAAAACCTAATTCTATTATTCACTCTCATCTAAACCTAGCCGTCACTAAAACCTAAATCAAATTAAATCTAATCTAATTCAACTAAGAGAATTCAACGATCTACATCAAAGGCGAGCAATTCAATTTCAGAATACAGATCACAGAACTCAAGAATTCCTTTTTGTTTGTAAGTGTAATTATCTTTCAGATGTGAATAAATTAAAGACATGATTTGTAATGAATTGTAAAATAGAATTGTATCAAGTTGTATGTGATGCTGATTCATGTTTATTCATGTCTATTCTATCATATATGCCTATG
The DNA here is from genome assembly GCA_030737875.1 of Allium sativum. Classification (NCBI taxonomy): domain Eukaryota; kingdom Viridiplantae; phylum Streptophyta; class Magnoliopsida; order Asparagales; family Amaryllidaceae; genus Allium; species Allium sativum. Next base: position 231,501,758 of record CM060926.1, read on the forward strand.
AACTATTGTGGTCTATCGAACCTATCATGTTATGTGGAAATTGGTGAGTAAACCTATGATGTTGTATAGGAATTTGGGAATGAAATTATCATATGTAAGTTTGGTGATATTATGATACATACAAGTTTTAGGCTAAGTCATGTCATTTATGCCTAATTGTTTAGAGCCATTATGCATACATGTTTAGATCTACGACCTTATATGTTTAGATCTACAACTTTATATGTTAGATCCATATGCCTTTATGATAGATCTAATTTGCAAGTTCACCACTACATGCCAAGTTTAACTTGTATAGTTTTATGTAAATTCATATGCTTGTGGATCATGTCACATAGATCAAATTTGCAAGTTCATAGTTAAAAGTATATTGTTCTATGCCAAATCCATGTGACATATGTTTAGTTAGATCCATACTTTTTTTATGATGTTGGAATATTACAAAGTTCCTCTTTTCCCTTTTTGTTTTATAAGTTAGGCTAAAATATCGAGCCTAACATTCTATGTAATTCTGCGAATGTACAACGGGGGTAACATTGGGAAAAACATGAAATTACATGTAATTGGCATGTTTGACACATAAGCATGATAAGTGGCATGAAAATGGTATAGTCTATACACCTAAAATTTTGAACGTGATTTAGAAGGAAAGTGGGTCATGACAATAATTGATTTATAATTTACATATAAATATGTAGGATAAACATGAAAAATTACATGGCATAGATTGGTTTATGAAATGGTATATTTAGTATACCATTAATTGTGAGCATAATTAAAAGGATAATTATGGCATAATTAAATTGGGAATAATTTACATATGGAATTTGTCATAAATAAGAAATATGTAAATTTAGAAAAGACGAATATGCCTAACTCGAGGTTAGACTGAGTTGTGGTGTAAAACTGCCCGGAACCGACCGACACATCCAGTGACCACAACAATACCTGTCTAATGTGTGTGGTTAGTGCATTGAGCCCAAAAAGGACCCGAGGTTAGACTGAGTTATGGTGTAAAACTGCCCGAAACCGACCGGCACATCCAGTGATCACAACAATACCTATCTAATGTGAGTGGTTGGTGCTTTAATAAAGCTAAGTCAAGATTGGTAGGGTTAAGTCAATTAAGGAAACACTTAACCAATTCAACATGTTAACTAAACTGATGGGTGAGGTTAAGTAAATTTAGAACACTTAACCGTTATAACATGTTAATTAGACAAGTGGGTGAGGTTAAGTAAATTTAGAACACTTAACCGTTATAACATGTTAATTAGACAAGTGGATGAGGTTAGGTAAATTTAGAACACTTAGCTGTTATAACATGTTAATCAGACAAGTGGGTGAGGTTAAGTAAATTTAGAAACACTTAACCAATATAATTTGATTTATGGAAAGGTTAAGTTAAAATAAGAGGGCAACACTTAACCAATATAACTTGATTTGTAGTAGGGTTAAGTTAACACAAGAAGACAACACTTAACCAATGTAACATGACACGTAGGTAGGTTAAGTTAACTTGAATTGATTGATGACACTTAACCAATACAACAAGATGAATACGTGGGGTTAAGTTAACAAGAAACACTTGACCAATATATCTTGATGAATGAATGGGGTTAAGTTAATAGGAAACACTTAACCGATCCAACATGATAAGTAAGGAGGGTCAAGTTAATAAGAAATGCTTAACCAACATGACATGATGAATGAGTGGGTTAAGTTAACATGAGCGGACAACACTTAACTAATATGGCGTAATGTGCGGGAGGGTTAAGTACATATCGGGTTGGTGGGTAATATCAGTAATTATAGGCCCACGAAACTTAACCATTAAATAAACATGCTTGAATCAGTGGAAGGGTTAAGTACATATCGGGTTGGTGGGTAATATTAGTAAATATAGGCCCACAAAACTTAACCATTAAATAAACATGATTGAATCAGTGGCAGGGTTAAGTACATATCGGGTTGGTGTGTAATATTAGTAAATATAAGCCTACAAAACTTAATAATTAAATATACATGCTTGAATCGATGGGAGGGTTAAGTACATCTTGTGTAGGTGGCTAATATCAGTACATATAGGCCCACAAAACTTAACCGTTTATTAAAAATGTTTGAATCAATGGGAGGGTTAAGTACATATCGGGTTGGTGGGTAATATTAGTAAATATAGGCCCACAAACTTAACCAATAGGAAACCCTAGTAACGGGGACCCATTTCAGCAGTAACCCACATGGATGTATCACGGTACCCTGAACTAGGCAGGGTGGGGCACGATTACTAGGCTGATTATAAGCTGTCAAAGCAGCGGCAGGGGGTACATCAGTATAGTTTCCAACGGTTTATGGACGTGCACGTACTCCGGAGTGGGAAAAAGTAGGCACTGGGTACCAGTAGTAATACACTGTGCATCTTGAATCGTGTCGGGTTGCTATCATAAGGATTGATACACCTTATGGTGGGACCAACACAGGGTATCTACACGCAAGAGAGGGCCGACTGACACAGACACATGGAAATGAATACAAGTACGGAGCCGATCGATAGGGTAGTAAGGGTACATCTAACATGTTCATGGAAATTAGGCTGATTGAGGTGGAATCCTCACGATAGATGTACACCTGAAGGCTACCACAATTACGGGGGTTAGGATCACGATTATCATTTTATACAGATTACTAGTTGGGACACTAGTTAGGTGGTGTAGAGATAAATATAGAAATCAGATCAACAGAGTAGTATCGAAGCAGAGAAAAAGTAGAAGCGCATTCAGTTTATCTTGCACTTATCTTTTATTTAGTTACCTTGTTTTTATGGTATTGTCCTATTTTCGGTTTATTCATGTCATGATCCTTTATCTTGTTTGCATGCTGAAAGATCACTGGACTTACCAGACTTATGTCTGACCTAGTGTGTTTTTCGCCTCTTTTCTTCCGTTTCCCCCCAGGTAGTCAGGGAGGGAATAGCTCAGCCTAACTTGGACCTCTTCTCTTTCCAAGCTTGAAGATTATTTGGTGTATTGCTTTGGACTCTCTCTCTCTTCCACTGCTATGGCTAGTTCATGCTTTATCGGGGAATATCATTGTTTTTATGCTCCTTTTATTCTTGGAAGTTTTTAAATCAAGAAAGAAGTTCTTTGTATTACTTTTAGTATGATTAAGACAACTGTTGCAAAAGCTTGACTGAACCACATTGTTAATAAAATGACTTTATTTTCCGCTGTTTTATTTGTTTGTCTTGTAATTTATCTGCATCTTTTACCTATAATGCTCCACTGAAGTTAAGGCATTCCCTTTGTGAGTGACCTTAACGGAGGTGGGGTGTTTCACTTGGTATCAGAGCTGAAGGTTACCGGATCAGATAAAAGATTTAAATAATTATTTTCGAAACGATTTTAAAAGAAGCATTTTCAGAAGAAAAGTTTTGTTTTAAAGGCATATTCCCCAAAGCCATATGCACTATCTTTTTGATCCTCTGTTTGAATCCTTGTTTAATTCTTTCCTGAGTCTCCGGGGCTCCTGGCTTTCTGGGAGGTAACCTCATCGCGACATGGTTCCGTAGGCTTGATGATACCACGACACTTGTTAAAGGGCAAATAAGCGCCCAACTTCCATCTATAGCCGCAGTAGTTTCACCTACAGCTAATTTTTCTTTTGAGCTTTGTAGGATTTTCCATGCAATGGAGACAGTTTTCAAAAGACCTGTCAATAAGTTACACAAGGATGGCAAAGATGAGAATGAGGGAGTTGGAGCATAACCCAAGGATGAAGAACTCATGGATATAGACTTGGTTCACAAAGGAGGGGAGGAAAGAATAGTAAAACCTAAAACAAGAGGAAGTATCTTTATTTTGGTATAACGGGTTGTATAATTAAGGGCAAGGGCAAGAACAAAAGATAGGATTTTCCGGAAGGCAAGTGCATGCTCTCACCACCAGCATACCTGAGAGAGAGGTAGCAAGGTTTCTGTTGAAAAGTTTAGTTTTTCTTCTTGATCATCCTACTGGTACTCTTTTTGATTTTTGCACTTCGCATTCGTTTATATCTGCTTCCATAGTTGAATCTCTGCACCCTAGGGCTTGTATAGTGGAGGATCCCATTATTATCTCAAGTCCAATTTGTGGTTCGGCTCATTTATCTTTGGTTTGTAAGGATTTGAGATACTTATGTTTTTGGTTTCATGGGCTATGGGTTGATTTTAGGCATGGATTAGTTAGCTAGTAATTGTGAAAGGAGGGTAGTTAGACTTTCGACTTGCCTCGGGAATTCCCTCGAAATTCCGTGCTATCCTAAGGGATCAGTTTGTCTTAGCTACCTAGAATCACTTTATGTATTTATCGACGATTTTCGATCCGATAGAGTAGTCCATGAGTATGCAGATGTTTTTTTGATTAAGGTTAGGAGTTTTCCCCCTAAAAACTCGAGATAGGCTTCCGCATATATCCAGTTGACAATACAAAGCCAGTTATGCTATCAACGATAGTTTTGGAGCAAGATTGGCGAGGATAGCCAGAGTCGGTTAAGTGCTCAATTGTTTGGTTGTTTTGCTAGTATCACCTAACATAGATCGTCCAAATTCGGAGGAGGTATTCCTTGGGTGCTTGTCTGATATTGGTTTAGGCCTTTGGGTCTTGTACTTGAGGGATGTCGAGTTCGACTAGGATGGTTTGCATGAGAGATAAATTGTTGTGGCAGGCGCCCTAAGTAGAAAAAAAACTAACCTTAAGAGAGGTAAAAAGTACATAGCAACCTTTAACTTTAGACCCTCAGATATGTGACATGATGGATAAGCTAAGTAGAGGAGAGACCTCTAATCATCTTAGTATATACATTTGGTATCATGGTTAACTTCTATTTATCTTGGAAAGATAGTTCGACAACATTGGATACCCTCTAGCATAGTAAATGATCGAGGTCCTATCTTTACTAGTGGGTTTTGGAAATGGAGGTCAAGAAGCTTCACAATCGTGAAGTTAAATTAGTTAAGGAACAGTGGAGTGAAGCTCAAAGAAGATGCGACTTAGAAGATTGAAGACTAGATACGCGCATCATACCCTTATTGAGGGTATATCCTTGATTCCTCCTTTTTCTGTAATATTTATTTGCATGCTAGTCTTTATCTTTTAAGTATATCCTCTCGGTCCTATCCTCGATCCTTAGGTAGAAGCCAATGGATGAAAATAGGTGTTTGAGACATGTTATGATTGATGGTTGCAAGTGTTTGCTAGTAGTTGCTTGTGGATGCATATACACACATTAGGCACTAGATTGGCTCAGTCACTTTCATATTGCATATGCATATGAATGTATTTGTATATGGATTGAAACTTGATGTGTTATCATATAGATGTTGCATATGAATGAGTGAATATGCACACATATAGTATTTACATGATTAGGGATATTTTCATATATATTGGACGCATGACACTCTCATGATTCACGTTAAGGAGGTCAACTGGATCAGTAGACCGCCTGATTTTGCACTAGATAAGAGACATATACCCACACTCTGCATATGTTCATATGGCATTAGAAGTCTTTTAAGGACAATGGATGCTTGTGGATGATGGATGAGTAGATGGATGATTGGATGTTAGGATGGATTCTTCTTAACTTGAAGATTTCGGGGACGAAATCCTTTAAAGAGGCGAGAATGTAACACCCCGAACTTTCTGAGAATATTAAAATTAACAAATTCAGGAACACTTAATTTTTAAAAGAATAATTAGGTGAAATGGATTCCGCTATTACGTTCGTCTCAAAATTTTGGTCAAGATAGACATTTGGTTTGCTTAAAACAGATAACTTATGAAGAAGTTATTAAGCCTTGAAGTTTGTATGCATATGAGTAATATATATATATATATATATATATATATATATATATTAAATATGCAAAAAAGTTCAAAACAGCGAATCGGGAGGGGGAATAACCGAACCGACCCATTTTTGAGGTCGACCCGAGCTTCGCTGGGTCGACTAGGGGTTGATTCAGGGTGTTTGGCTGTCAACCCGTGGGCCGATTCGCTCTAAGGAAGATGTGGCATCTGATTGGTTCTCATGGTTCAGGGTTAATCTAATGGTCCTAAAACACTCTCTACAACTATATAAGGACCCTTAACCTAAAACCTAATTCTATTATTCACTCTCATCTAAACCTAGCTGCCACTAAAACCTAAATCAAATTAAATCTAATCTAATTCAACTAAGAGAATTCAACGATCTACATCAAAGGCGAGCAAATCAATTTCAGAATACAGATCCCAGAACTCAAGAATTCCTTTTTGTTTGTAAGTGTGGTTATCTTTCAGATGTGAATAAATTAAAGACATGATTTGTAATGAATTGTAAAATAGAATTGTATCAAGTTGTATGTGATGCTGATTCATGTTTATTCATGTCTATTCTATCATATATGCCTATGAACTATTGTGGTCTATCGAACCTATCATGTTATGTGAACCTATGATGTTGTATAGGAATTTGGGAATGAAATTATCATATGTAAGTTTGGTGATATTATGATACAACATGTTTTAGGTTAAGTCATGTCGTTTAGAGCCATTATGCATACATGTTTAGATCTACGACCTTATATATTTAGATCTACAACTTTATAAGTTTGATCCATATGCCTTTATGATAGATCTAATTTCCAAGTTCACCACTACATGCCAGGTTTAACTTGTATAGTTTTAAGTAAAATCATATGCTTGTGGTTCATGTTGCATAGATCAAATTTGCAAGTTCATAGTCAAAAGTATATTGTTCTATGCCACCATGTGACATATATGTAGTTAGATCCGTACTTTTGTATGATGTTGGAATGTTGCAAAGTTCCTCTTTTCCCTTTTTGTTTCATAAGTTAGGCTAAAATATCGAGCCTAACATTCTATGTAATTTTACGAACGTACAACGGGGGTAACATTGGGGAAAACATGAAATTACATGTAATTGGCATGTTTGACACATAAGCATGATAAGTGGCATGAAAATGGTACAATCTATATACCTAAAATTTTGAACGTGATTTAGAAGGAAAGTGGGCCATGACAATAATTGATTTATAATTTACATATAAATATGTCGGATAAACATGAAAAATTACATGGCATAGATTGGTTCATGAAATGGTATATTTAGTATACCATTAATTGTGAGCATAATTAAAAGGATAATTATGGCATAATTAAATTGGGAATAATTTACATATGGGATTTGTCATAAATAAGAAATATGTAAATTTAGAAAAGACGAATATCCCTAACCCGAGGTTAGACTGAGTTGTGGTGTAAAACTGCCTGGAACCGACCAGCACATCCAGTAACCACAACAATACCTATCTAATGTGGGTGGTTAGTGCATTGAGCCTAAAAAGGACCCGAGGTTAGACTGAGTTGTGGAGTAAAACTGCCCGGAACCGACTGACACATCTAGTGACCACAACAATACCTGTCTAATGTGAGTGGTTGGTGCTTTATTAAAGCTAAGTCAAGATTGGTAGGGTTAAGTCAATTAAGGAAACACTTAACCAATTCAACATGTTAACCAAACCGATGGGAGAGGTTAAGTAAATTTAGAACACTTAATCGTTATAACATGTTAATTAGACAAGTGGGTGAGGTTAAGTAAATTTAGAACACTTAACCGTTATAACATGTTAATTAGACAAGTGGGTGAGGTTAAGTAAATTTAGAACACTTAACCGTTATAACATGTTAATTATACAAGTGGGTGAGGTTAAGTAAATTTAGAACATTTAACCATTATAACATTTTAATTAGACAAGTGGGTGAGGTTAAGTAAATTTAGAACACTTAACCGTTATGACATGTTAATTAGAAAAGTGGGTGAGGTTAAGTAAATTTAGAAACACTTAACCAATATAACTTGATTTATGGAAAGGTTAAGTTAAAATAAGAGGGCAACACTTAACCAATATAACTTGATTTGTAGTAGGGTTAAGTTAACACAAGAAGGCAACACTTAACCAAAGTAACATGAAAAGTAGGTGGGTTAAGTTAACTTGAATTGATTGATGACACTTAACCAATACAACAAGATGAATACGTGGGGTTAAGTTAACAAGAAACACTTGACCAATATATCTTGATGAACGAACGGGGTTAAGTTAATAGGAAACACTTAACTGATCCAACATGTTCATGGCAATTAGGCTGATTGAGGTGGGATCCTCACGATAAATGTACACCTGAAGGCTACCACAATTACGGGGGTTAAGATCACGATTATCATTTTATACAGATTACTAGTTGGGACACTAGTTAGGTGGTGCAGAGATAAATATAGAAATCAGATTAACAGAGTAGTAGCGAAGCAGAGAAAAAGTAGAAGCGCATTCAGTTCACCTTGCACTAATCTTGTCTTTAGTTACCTTGTTTTTATGGTATTGTCCTATTTTCGGTTTATTCATGTCATGATCCTTTATCTTGTTTGCATGCTGAAAGATCACTGGACTTACCAGACTTATGTCTGACCTAGTTTGTTTTTCGCCTCTTTTCTTCCTTTCCCCCCCAGGTGGTTAGGGAGGGAATAGCTCAGCCTAACTTGGACCTCTTCTCTTTCCAAGCTTGAAGATTAGTTGGTGTATCACTTTGGACTCTCTCTGTCTTCCACTGCTATGGCTGATTCATGCTTTATCGGGGAATATCATTGTTTTTATGCTTCTTTTATTCTTGGAAGTTTTTAAATCAAGAAATAAGTTCTATGTATTACTTTTAGTATGATTGAGACAACTGTTGTAAAAGCTTGACTGAACCATATTATTAATAAAATGACTTTATTTTCCGCTGTTTTATTTATCTGTCTTGTAATTTATTTGCGTCTTTTACCTATAATGCTCCACCGAAGTTAAGGCATTCCCTTTGTGAGTGACCTTAACGAAGGTGGTGTGTTTCAATTGTGGAGAAAGAAAGGAATTGAAATTATGTTGAATGTATGAATGTAAACAACTTATAACTGAAAATATAGCATTAGGAAAAAAATATGACCATTTTATAGCCGTTGGAATTTATTATGATTGTTTAGTAGTGATAATAAGAGCGTTTATAGTCGTTGAAAGTTTGAAGGCAGGGGAAAGTGGAGTTGTTGTACCGCGTTGATTTTATCAACTCGTTACGTCGAGCTCTGAATTTTTCGAAGTGCTCCAAAAAAATCAGTGCGCTTTGTAATGCGTTGGTAAAATCGGCGCACAGGGAATATTCCGAATTCAGGATAGGACCATGAATATTTCACTGAATATTACGAAGCAAGATGTCTGTTGGGGGAGAAAGAGTGGGCATATATTTGATTAAGAATATGAATTTTCCACTGTTGGTGATGCTCTAATAAGAATCAAATCTCAATAATATATCTTAACAAATGGTGAATTCCCATCCAATCTTAAGATACATTCACGGGTTAAATCTTTTAGGCTACAAAATATTCCTATCGTTATTACATGAACCTTAAACTTCCAAAAAGCCAAGGATTGTTAACTACCTCCTTAGTTTTAACAAGAAAATCTCAAAAATCATCAGATACTCAAATTAGATATATTTTCCTTGTCTAAAATCCCAAAAACAACTAACCAACAACTGAAAATTCAAACTCCTCTTACAATAGATAACGTTTCCTTTCTCACAACAAACTAATGGTGGTTAATCCAAGATAACTACCCTTACAGGTTTTCTTACCAATGTTACTTTAATAAAATTGGTACTAAAGCATTAATCCGAAGAAGGTTTTCCCATTTCATTTTAGATCAATATGTCCCCAACACTGAATTTACCAATCATCCTACCACACAAGTCAATAACAAGGCTTAGGTACAAGCTATCCAAAAAGGTATGACAACTATTTCAAAAATCCATTGGATGTTCTGTAAACAACCCTCCTTCCTGTATTTATTTTACCACTATTCAAAACTTTGTCAGAGATCGTAAGCAAAGAAATCTACCATAGGGAAAAATATGGCTGTCAATCATTCTAGAAAGACCATCGATTCGAGTCGAAAAGAAAAATTTCTTTCCACATAATTCACTTTTGACTATCGGTTAATCAATGGACACTTCTAGAAAAAATGCCTGCACTCATTCATTTTCAAACGGTTCTTTACTTTGCTTTTTCCCCAAAATCTTTTCACTTCAACCGAAGTTCAACAACTTCCTCAAAATACTTTGGAAAGCTCTAACATAAGCACCACACTATTCTTTCCATAAGATAGGGTTTAGAGAGTAAAATATTCTAGTCTAGCTAATCCTTCATAGGTCAGCACTCGGGTGCGCCTTTAATATGTACCCCAAAAAAACCACTTTCCTCTCAATATCTGATATGACTTATTGTACATATAATCTGTCTAAACTCCAAACCCATCGATCGTCTGCACAACTTCATAGATAGGAAAAATTCTAGTCAAAGGCATAAAAATCAACCCTCACTTACAACCCCAAAACCATATGCTTTGTCTATAATGCTACGAGTTTAGCTTCGTCACAACAAAGATCCGAAAATCAATCTCTCTCTCCTAGAGATACTGCCATATTCGAAATATGTAGCACAAAGATAACTGAACCGATACTACCTAGAGATGCACTAAGGAAAAAAAATAGGAATGTTAACATGACTGATACTTCAGGTTGCAAGAAGTTTAAAAAATTAGTCCATCACATAACCTAGCCCAACCATATCCTTCTTGCATTCTGAATACACCCAATTGGCTAACTAACCCATCCTCTAAATTTTCCTATCTCAAAACCTTATAATCTAAGCACCTTAATTGAACTCTACTACTGTTGCAAAAATTTAGGATAACCAATTATATGGTAGATCTATCTACACACAGAACCAACCCATACCCAGAAATGCCCCTAATCTTCTCCTAACCAAGATTTCAAGTTTCAACCCTGACTCACCGTAGACAATCAAGCCGATCTCCTACGGGGTTCAAAAACTACTACTGGGCCTAAGTACAAAATAGTTAACTGGTGCTATTACCACACCGGCATTGATTTAGTTAGCTCACACTTATGTTTTAACTTCCTCCTAAACAACATCGAATTTAACAGAATAGCCAATATAGTCATGATTTAATGGGTCAGGTCCACTTATTTTTTTTAGTTACCATTTTTGTGGTAGGTTTGGTGGGAACAATAGGGAAGTAGAAATATTTTAGTTTGTGATTAATAAATAGGGGTTGGATATCTAGAATATTTATATTATGTTTCCTGGAATATTTAAATAAATAATAATAAGATATAAAAAGGAACCTCGGGGATTTACTATATCTGTAAAGGACAACTTCATTAGGCCTACAATATAGATGCTTCTCATTACTCAACTCATCTCAACGTGGCTATGGCCTAACATTACCACCCCCAACCAACACATCAAAGGAAAAGGGACAAAATATTCCTAAACCAAATAGGAAAACTAGACAGAACTAAAGATGGATAACATTCTTTCTTTCACCAACCCTTGCCTTCTCCCATTTCTCGATCACTTCTGATCAACGTCTTTCCCTATAATCCTTTCGACATTAATATACTCATGTTGATCTTTCACTTGCCATCCTTAAATTTACCTTTTGGGAAGTTCTGCTCATTCCTAATCGATTGGTTATTGAAAATGTACAAAAATCTATTTCCATAGTATAAGACAATCTATTTTATAGAAATCAGTAGTTGCAAGATATATCTTATTAATTCTTTAAATTGGTGGATAGTGCACAATACGGTAAAACCCCTATTTCGCACCAATCCATTCATTCTTGCAATGATATTTTCTATGTTAATTTCAAGCCAATCTATGGAAATACATTCCTTTTTCTTAACTGGTCAATCTAGATTATTCTTAACTTCCAAACTATCCTTTTATCATTAAACTAATAAGGTTGTTCCATCCTTGATTAACCATTTTTAATATTTTTCAAGCAAGAAGTTCATTTCTGACATCAACCTTTCCTAACTACGGAGCTAGACGGGTTTGTCCACTAATCAAATTTTCAACATATAAGGACAAGCTTAGATAGATCGCCTTATAACTCAACTAAAAAGATAAAGATTTAGAATTCGAAAGAGACATAGAAAGGTTGTAATTGACTATAGGAGATATTTTATTTTCAAAAGTAACTTCTGATTTTCGGAAAAATGCATTTTTTAAATACTTCCTTACGAAACAAAATTTTAGTGATCTTGTAAGCTTAGGCTTTGATACAAAGTGTAACACCCCTACATTTCTTAGTGTCACCCATATGTGGACTTCATTAAGGAAATATGGAGCATTGTAGGTACAAAGACATAAAACATCACAGAGGCTAAGATTTCACAAGACATAGAATAGTAAATTTACAGCGGATGAAGAAACTTTTATTTAAAAGACAAAACCATTTTTTGTTTTAATTAACCAAATAGTACAAAATGTTATGTCTCAAAATATCAATCAAAATAACATAAGAGTACAAGATAATGTTATCCTCCAAATACCCAAAAAGATACAATCTAACCTTGGAAGAAAATCAGGAAGTAATCCACCTTTAGCAGAAATCCTTCACGATAAAATTAACAAAGAAATCTAAGCTATACACTTTCTCTCTGTAAGCCTGAGGGAAAGAAAAGAGAAAGGAAGAAAGGAAATGGTTCAGACATAAAGTCTAGTGAGCTACTATGATTACTAGCACGACTACTAAGTTAAGGAAATATAGATAAATAGTAGTTCTAGTGTCATAAAACGTAAGTGTCTGTGCACACCTAAAGGTGAACAATTACTAATACGGATATAATAGATTGGATATTCTTATCCAAAAAAAAGATGATAATAATGATCATAGTAACATTGATTGAATGTTTTGCACTTCTATAACTTCGAACCGAAATAAATAACTAGGAAGGAATTTCCTACTACTACCCATAGATCGACTCCTATACCCATAATGTGAAGAACATGTGCCAGCCATGGAATTCAGGGTTATCAATCTCGCACCCATCATCTAAAAGTACACAACATTAATCATAGGCGTATTTTCCCTATTCGGAGCGATGCACACTCATCATTTTGTAGGAACATGCCCGTACCCACCTCATTTCAACCACTTACTATCCAGTTCAGTAAAACATGCCCTAGCCTTTACCTAGTGCGAGACTCTGTGATAGCCAAGGGATACTGACTGATGCAGGTTCACACACAAAAATACACTTGACACAAGTCACCTCTAGAATTAGTCCTCGATTTATAATTAGGATTTCGACGAGCCCCTTATATCCCACTACGGACCCCATTTAGCTTAGCTTATTAACCTCACAATTTTAACTTAACCCATTTAAGTTCATTGATAAGCCCAATATAACCATGTGTTATTCAAATGTTGCATTTAATATTTCTAATTAAATGCATTTTATAAAATCCTTCCCCATGCCACTTAATATCCAATTAAGTCCAATTTATTACCGCTTTCATGTTTTTCGATCACATGTTACTTAATGTCCAATTAAGTGCAATTTATTCCAATTCATAAGTTTGAATATTCTTCAATTAAGTTTTATCCCAATTTACAGCCCATTTCTAAATATAATATTCATTAATTTCCAACATGCCCAAAATCTCCTTTTTATTAAATTTCATTTTCTTCCACATTGCAATTCATTTGTAGATTGCAATACTAATCCAGCTTCACCATCTTCCCAATATTACAGTTTGTTTATTGGTTACATCTTTTAATCAAATTTCAACGTTCTTCTTTTATACCCATTATTGTATAAACTTTACTAAGCCCCGCTTAATCCTTTCTATACATTTTTCTCATTATTATCCAATTGTGTTATTATTGTCCCATCTCGAGTTTTAACTCAATTTGCGCAAAAATAAGAACAAATGAAAGGTTTAAGCTAAAAAAGACCTAAACTCAATGTCAAAAATGAAAAGGAAATGGACTAGGCTCTCGCATGGCCTAGGCGTAGATGGACAGAAGTAGATATGGAATAAAAAAAGGTCTAATTAAAGAACCGTAATAAAATTCATATAAAGAACAAAGCTGGAAATAAATGAAATAAACTATAGTAATGGATTTACTGAAGCAGACAAAAAAGGAAGAACAAGAACATAATTAAAATATAAAAGAATTATTTATAGAGAAAAAAATTATAGATATTTGGATCTGTAAGTAAACAACAAATGAACTAGATTTCTGTGTAACTGCAGAAAGATTTAGATCTAAAATCACTGTAACAACTATTGTCTCAATTTTAACCTTTACTTGGAAGAAACCTTGTAATCATAATAATACTCACCTAAAATTTAAGCAAATCTAATAAGCCTTGGTGTATCCTTTCTATCTATGAATATCCTCAAAAAATATGCATAGAACCAAACCTCAATACTCCATTAAAATTTTATTTGAGAAGAGGGTTATTTGAGGGTGGCAGAGAAATGAGTTAGTGAGGATTAGGTTAGGTTTTAGAGACTATTTAAGATAGAGTTAGGTTGTCCAGGTTCATTGTATTCTAGGTTTGGATTTTAGACCATTAGATTAGAAGAAGGATTTGGAAGCAAAGCCCAAAAACACAGCCCGGTCAGTCGAAATCGTGCCTGGCAAATAACATTGCCAGGTCACGTCCTGGGTCAAACCACCCCTTATGTGCGTCGACATAGGGGTCAACCCACTTGGGTCCTGAGTTGACATGGGGGTAGACCCACCTTCATGATTATATATATATATATTTATTTTTGTTTAATTTTTAAACAGCTATAACTTTTTCGTTCTAAGTCTGATTTCAATAAACCAAATGTTTATCTTAACTAGAATTTTTTAATGAGCCCAGTGGTGCAACCTATGTTGCCCAATTATCAATATTTTAATTAGTATTTATTTTCTCAATTTATTCCTCAATAAATTAATTTCTTAATTAATTATTATTCGTCACAAATTCGGGCTGTTACAGGTGGGATCCTTCATGATCCATGAGATGAATTATTTCCATTCTCTCTTTTCATTTCTTTACTTGTGCATGAATATATGATGATCTGAAAATAACTGAAATTATGGTTTAAACATACTAAGATACCCTATACGCTCATTTATTTAACTAAAATAAGATTAAACATGTGAGTAAAATTATGCACATTTACGTGCACATTAATTCTCTTCTTAACAAAGGAAGAGCTTGATTATTGGTTATCAAAGAAAAAAGAAATGAGGTGTGAAGGGAACTGAGGGAGGCAGTTACTACCATTATCACTTATTAAATGGCCATGAAACCAACTAGTGCAAATTCCTCTAAAAGAGAATATTAAACTTCTATAAATAAGGGGAATTGAATGGATACATAAAGGATTGTAAGCAAATTTTATGAGAAATCGAGCCTTTTGATAAATGGAAAAATCCTTTAAACGGTTAAAATTAGTCAAAAAATAAGAAAGTCTACTTGGTTGGGGTGAAATGCCCTTCATAAATGAATAACCTTAAAAAATCCTTGATACGTCAAGGCGCTTCTCGAAAGGGAGGAGGGGTAAGCCCGGGGGGTGCACCTGGCACCATGAGAATCCTTAGTATACTAAGGCTATTCCCCGAAGTGGGGAAGGGGTAAAACCAGAGAAAATGTGTCTGGTCCTAATCCCTAACTATAGACTGGGCACCTTCTGGAGGGAGGAAGGTAATCTCGGGGGATGCGCCCAATACCATAAGTCATTGATACGCCAAGGCGCCCTCTGGAGGAGGGACGGGTAATCGTGGGGGTCACGCCCGGTTCCGAATGAAGCACACTCTGCCTCTATTCTTTTAAGGACAAGCCCTGCCTTTGCTTTCGCATAAGCATGCACTGCATCCACTCTAAAAGATGAGTATGCTCTGCCTCTTCTTATATCTCATCCCGTAGAAGGGAACGAAAGCCCAAAAGGAGCACCTAAAGCACGCTAAACCTCTACTTTAGGAAAAGCCTAAAATGACAAAGAGTCAGTAAAAACTGAAAGTGCTTTCATAACCTCATCATCCAAAAGAAGATTTCTTGATCTCAATTACCCTTGGGTTTCAAGTCTTGTATGTAGTCGAAGGAGGCTTCGTATTGCCAAAAAAAGGTTTATGGAGTTTTAGTATTTTAGTACTCGAATCTAGGTTTCGGGCCTTCTAAATATCTGAAGGTGGCTTCGTATTTCCAGAAAAATGTTTCTAGACTTTTAATATTCTAAATACCAGAGTCTGGGTTTTGGGATTTCTGAATAGCCGAAGGAGTTTTCAAATATTTCTAGAAAAAGGTTTTTGGACTTCTAATATTCTAATGCCTAAATCTGGAGTTTTAGGATTTCTAAATAGCCGAAGGAGACTTTGTATTTCGAGGAAAAGGTTTCTGGACTTCCAATATTCTAAAAACCCGAATTTGGGTTTTAGCATGTCTAAATAGCCGAAATGGACTTCGAATGTCTAGAAAAAGGATTCTGGACCTCTAATATTGTAATACTCGAATCTTGATTTCGAGATCTCTAAAAAGTCGAAAGAGGATTTAAGGTTTCTGGAATTTTAATATTTCAATACCCCAATATGTGTCTCGGGTCTCATATTAAACTATGGATGGTTTTAAATCTTTTACTCCAAATAAGGATTTCCATTATTTCAATAAACGAATCTAAGCTTCAAGTCCCCATAGGCCGGAGGGAGCTTCGTTCTTAGTGATTATCTCCCATTACTATAAAATCAATCAGTTGCGATCGTGCTCCAATCAACGGAGGAAGGTACGGTTAAATACTTGGTGCGTGTGGGTTACATTGCGAGAATAAAGAACAGAATGGGTATTTTGAAGAGCGGTTACGTGAGCGGGCTAATGTATCGAAGGAGATGAGGAATAATGGAGCATTCTTTTTGCTAGGCCGATTATAAAAAAAGGAACGATTGGGAAGAAATAAAACAAAGTGGAGCTTGTGTGAGTTCTTCTGAAACGTCCCGAAATCCCCCTTACGGGAAATCACGGATTGAGTTGAGGACAAGCCACATCAGAACGCAAACAAAAGAACATTTCATTGTTTATTACAATAATTCCATCAGAATACAAAAATATACAGAGTGTGAATAAATATTACACATTCGATAAATATCAGAGATTACAATACATTACATAGCAGCGAAAAATAATACAATACACAACTAGAAGTAATACACGGATACAGAGCTTTCCGAGTATCGTTCCAGCTGTAAATCAGGATCTTGTGAATATAAATCTGCAAAACCAAAACTACTAGCTGCCCGTGTCAAAGTAAGGGCACACAGAGTTTAGGTTAAAACAATAAACTCTAGGTCAGTCATGTGACTGGTGTGAGAACTAAAACAGTTATTTAAAACTTTTCTTTAAATCAGATATATCAAGGGACCACGCCGTATAACACGGAACGGGTTTCCTCCCAAGAATACCAGTGCATATAACAAAACAACGCAAAGCTTTTTGAAAAAAATGAAGCTATTATAAGACCCAGGTCCCATCACACAATGCAACACAAGCCGGAGGATAGGGTTTTCCCTTATAATAGCCAAACATGCTTGGTACGTTAAAAACAAATCATTTGATACTATTATAAGTGTATAGTGACAAAATAATTTCAATCATAAATATCAATCATAGACGGCATGAGTACCATATATCATGACGCCATACTAGGCTCTACAATCAAAACCGCAAAGTCACGTATTTGGAAGTTAGATTTCCATCTATAAACCGAGGCCAGGGATCGTACTCTACCGAATTCGAGACAATCTAGCCCATGTCTCAGGCAAGTGCGCAGACAAGCCTTGGATCGTCAGGGCTGGTCCACCGATGTGGATTATTATGCCTGAACACTACGTTTCCCCGCCCTTTGGGGCGTAAACGAGCCAAATGACTCCATCGCTCCACACAGTCACCGATATATCTGAAACGCCTCGCAACAGCAACAACCACACAGGTGAAAATAATATAAATGTCAGGGCTGGTAGATCACTGACACCACCCTAGCTAGAAGGAAGCGCATGCCCTCCCTGATGTCCTCTTCCATTTCTGGTTCACAACCGGGGTGTGAGGCTCGCGAATCAATGCTACACAAAGCTCTGCCACACAGGCGGTGCTTTGATCATCAACCACAAGACTTTGCATTTCAACAGAAGCCTTGATCAATTGCCACTTAGGCATGTCACACAGACAATTCACTCCATGCGATTGATTTCCATCAATATATAACCCCTGAGCTCGTACATCTCAGAGAAGGGTGTTAAGCAAGAGAATAAATTCTCTGCCGCCAAACAGATATATATTTAATAGAAATCAATCACATAGAATAAAATCCAATGTCAGACACACAGTCCATTTACAAGTTCATTCCGTGTCTGAACGAAACCGGAGGCACCTTGTACCTCGCATATCCATCGATCTCCAAGTACGTCTGGACGATTACCAACAAATTCCCTCTTCTTAGGTGTACAACCCAATCAAGATCATCAGTAATCACCCAAACGATGCGAAGACCTCCGGTCTTTAATCACCGTCTTCATCCTCGACACCACGTCGAATCAGATATTCAGAATGGGATAAACCCGGTCTTTCTGAATAACTCGCGTATATAATAAACAAGTGTTACACAAACACAACATATGCCTCATCCCAATTCAGAATATTCTTTTATTCAAATATTCTTAAACTTTGGGAAAGGTTCCCATTAATTTTATCAAAGATAAATTCTTTAAATTTATTCTTCAATCTTCTTTGAATATCAATTCCAACTAGTCGGGATTAGCGAACCACATCGAAGTAATCATTTATTTTATCTCCCAATCCCAACCTATTCATCCCATGAAGTAAAACTGGTCATACTTCATATCTAACACCACGGTGTTATCGGTAAATTCAGTTACCATTTCATGCTAAAATCTAATTAAAGATTTAACTATCGCTTGAAGCAAAACTGGTGATACTCCATCCTCGATTATTTCAATCTAATTAAAGATTCATTAAAACTCCATTTGGTTTTAATTTTCCCAATAATCACTATCAATGATTATTTAACTTAGGAAATCACATCTTGTCTTTAACTGGGTTAAAGAACCAATGTCATTTAAAACACGGTTCATGATAAACCCAAAATCACATTCTATTAATTATCGGGTTAAAGAACAAGTGTTATTTAAAACACCGTTCACGGTAAACCCAAAAATCAATTCCAATTAAATTCCAATTAAATACCATTTAATTGGTATACTTCATTAAATCTAAATAAAAAGATTTAATCTTTTTCTCAACTGGGTTTAAGAGAAGTGTTAATGAATACAACATTCACGACAAACCCAAATCACATTTGACATTAAATACAAGGCTCTGAATAGAAAATATATCGGCTTATATTCAATATCAAATTATACGACCGACAAATATCGTATTGGAAATAACGATATAAATATATCTTTCAAATTTCCATAACAATATCTGTATAATCACGAAATCCAACATCGAAATACTCCAAAGATAATTTCGATTCAAATCCATTCCAATTCAATTATTGGAAATTTTGTTTATTTTCAAAACCATTTCAAATCCAATTTATTTATTTCAAAAATAAATTGATTTTAATTCTCGTTCAAAACTAGTTCATTTCGATAAAAAACTATTTTTATCTTTTCAAATATGGAGTTTTTCATCCCAATTCTTCCCAAATCATTTCTTATGATTTTACACAAATTATTACTATTTTTAATAATTTTATCAAGGCCCGTACAGTCGATTTCCATCAACGGCCATCGAACTGCACTTACAACGACCTTTTCCAAATTTGATTTGGACATAATTCCAAATCCACCTATTAGATTTCAAATCTCTAATATTCGTTAGAAAGATCTTCTCGACACGAACCCAACGGTTCTAGTTTTAGGAGAATCCGACGGTCGGATCTCCCGCAATATCCATTCGAAGTCAATGGTCGAAATTCGCGAACTACCGCGGCGCGGCGCGTTCTATTCAGGCCATTATATATATATATATATATAATATTATATTATATATATTTCGCAGATTTCCTTTCAAAACGTATTTTATAAATCATTTTAAATTCGTTTTCGAAACGATTTCAACTTCATATTCAATTTCGAATCAAAATTGAATATTCCACATCATCGATATATAAATGATAATATTTTCAAAACGTTATATTTTGAAATCACTTTCTTTTCTATATTCATTATAAAAATGAATAAAATCGATATAAATATCGTTCACGTCAAAATGGCGTCAATCTAATCAACACGGCTTTTATTCAACACATGAATGTTTGTTCTATTCAACATATGAATATTTATTCTATTCAACACATGAATATATATTCTATTCAACACATGAATTTATTCTATTCAACACATGAATTTATTTCTATTCAACACATGAATTTATTTCTATTCAACACATGAATTTATTTTCTAAATTGGAATGAGACCCAATCAATTACCATATAATGTTAATTATATGGATTTTCTACAACACATGTATATAATAACAACGATAAATAATCAACCATCATCTAGAGTGCACCACACAACTGCATAAGCATTAAATATAAATAATTAACGCTTACACAGTCCGTCAACCCATCGATTGACATAAAACTAAACAATTGGGATTAGTGTATGTCAAATATCATCCCAAAACCCGTGTGGGGTTTCAAATCAACAAACACAGATTTTTTTGTGTGCAGTTGGGTGATGTGTTAAATTTATCGTCCCAATCAATATCAGTCAAATCAGTGTATATAAACAAATCTCCCAATTTGTTTATTACTATTTATTTTATATACACGTTAAAAATCATATTTTTAACTATAAAATATTTTCCACTATAAAATATTTTATTTCATTCCACATCACATAATAAAATTTCACAAAACAGCAATCAAACAAACAATTCATCCATGGTCTGTGGACGATGGGTGTCGGGTGCTGCTAAGCACCTTCTGCATCCTAGTATATAATTTAAACTAGAAATAGAAATAAAAGTGAGGAGTTCTCACCGACTAGCTAAACCAAACGCCACGACTCTTCTTATGTAGAAATCTTCGTCGTGCTCGCCATTTGTCACTTTCGTTGTCCGTATTCACTACACATATAAAAATTGTAATTTTATCACTTCATTTCAATAAATAAAAATCATAGTTTTATTTCTACTTCATATACATTTACAATGCTTCTTTCTATATAAAAATTATATTTTTAAATCTCTACTTCTTATATAAAGGTCGAATTTTTATTTTCACTTCATATATATAAAAATCGAATTTTTATCTTCACGGAAACATGGTAAAAATCGAATCTTTACCTCATTCACATATAGAAAAATCATATTTTTAATATCATACATTTATAAAAATTATATTTTTAATATCATACATTTATAAAAATTATATTTTTATACTCTACATTATATAAAAATTATTTTTTATTCTCTTTCTTAATGAAAAATCTAATTTTTACCTTATGAAAAATCTAATTTTCACTTCATGCAAAATCTAAATTTTACCTTATGAAAAATCTAATTTTCACTTTATCATTCAACAATAGAAAATCATATTATTATTATTATTATTATTATTATTATTATTCAAAGCTATTACATATAACAAAATGAGATCTTTATATAGTAATAACTTCATATAAACTCATTAAAATAAAGTAAAACAAAACTTACATCGTTCCAAGGGAAAAAAGGCTTTTTGATGTTGAACTGCGAACGGGGCTGCTGAAGTGGCCATTGGACGGTTAGAGCGCAGTTTGAAAGTGTGGGGACTTCGCTTGGCACGGCGGTTGGAGGATCAGTAGGGCGCGGTTGTGGCATCGAGTGCGTTGGTGGTGGAAGATTGAAGGGGCAGTGCGGATTAAGGGATTTCAGGGTTGCGGTTCGGTTTAACAGCAGAGGGGAAGAGGAGAGAGAGGAGGGGAAGAGGAGGTAGGGGGCGTCGGTCGGAGGTCAAGGGGAAGGGGCGACGGCCATCTCTGGCGACGGCGGAGCGAGGGGAAGAGGGGCTAAGGTCGAGATCGTGTTTTTTTTTCTTTATTTTAAATAGATGTTGACTTCTGAGAAGAGAGGGGGGGTGTTAAGGAGAGATTTATATATTTAATTTTAAATTATTTTATCTCTTCAAAAGTAGCTTTCTGATACGAACTCAAAATCAAACCCCCCGACTATCGTCCCTAGCTAATTACTCCCATTCCGAACACAGTGGGATATGTTTCGTAACCTAGTTCGGCTGTTACGATCGGTTTCCATCAAAATCAAAATATAAATCTATATATTGAATTTAAACGCACATTTCAATTTACCGGGGCCACATACTGACTCTATAAATTCCATAAAAATATTTTCTAGCTTCGAATTGACGATACTGTCCTAACAAAACTAATTTCATCGAATTCTGAGACCGTTTGAAAAATGGCCATTTTCCAGTCGATTAAAATCAGCTGAAGCTGGCCAAACGCGTTTTCCTTTGCCATGCTCACATATTGATTCAGAAAATTATGAATTTTGAAATCTAGCCATAACTTGACATCACGGATCCAACAAAAGTGGTTTCGTCGAAAACATAGGTCGTTTGCAAAATTTCCATTTTTAAGGGCCAGAATTTCATAGCGACTATTCTGAATTTTCAACTAGACATATCTTTTGATTCCCGCTATGAAATTTTGATTTTTCTATTTCGTTGGAAAGATATTCTCAGTTAGATTCTAATATTTTTGGTTTCACTAAAATCCGGTTTATTTTGCACCCGGTACATTCATTTGAACTTTGAAATTGAATTATCGAACTACCGCGCCATTTTCAATTCCTTTTATATTTAAAATAAAATATTTATATTCTAACAACGATCTATATAAATATATAAGTTCTAATTCTATTCAAAATAAATTTCTCGTCGTTATTATTTAAAATAATTCATTTTAAATAATCAAAATTCACTAAAATTGCAAAATAAAAATTTTAAATTGGCTTACATTTCCGGGTTATTACAATCTCCCCTACCCAAAACTTTTCGTCCCCGAAAAGGAACGAAGCTGAAAGTTGTTTAACTAATCAACTCAACTTTCATTATTTTCCTTACGGCTTAAGTTCTTCAACTTTTTAGTTTCTAAGAACTATTCAAATTTTTCAAAAATTTGGCTAACACCCTAAATTTTCGAAAAATTTCGCCATAACCACCCCTGCACCGGGGACTTCGGGATATTTCTAATAGCCTCCCATGGCCCTTATCAATCCAAAAAGAAAAGGAAACAGCTAAGCGGCTAGCCAGTCGGCTCATAAAATCATCAAAAACCCAATAAATTAGTAAACATGTACCTATTTGTCGGGCAAACAATTTTATTCTTCTGCTCTAGCCTCCTTGCTATGACCTGTTCAATGTAAGTACATGTATATGCTTGCAAATGCGACTAATTTTCAATACAATTCACTATTTGATACAATTTGGCTTAATGGCCCAAATTTTAATTAATCAACCAATAATCAAACAACATAACCAGTAATCAATTAGTTTTTTTGCAAGGCTAATGGGGTTGAGTGGACTAACAACATAACCAGCAATCAATTAGTTGATTATCTTTTCAAATTCATAACTTTGATACATAGTCAAAAAATCAGATTTTTGATGCCAAATCACAACAATAAGCCCTATCTAATTTTGGTTCTCACACCAGTCAATTGGAATTATATAGAAATCCCACTTTCGAAACACGAACATAAATACTGATGATGTCCGGACATCATCAGAATTATCCCCGAGTTGCTAGAGTGTGATTCTATATCTATCCAGTATATTAAAACTTTAAATACACGTGGATCATTTGTATATGCAAAATCTCTATATACCTGATAATCCAAATCAATATAAATAAATATTCAAATACGAATAATTGATTTTAATTTCAAAACAAAACTTATTTTCATTTTAAAAATATACTCTTCACACTCGTTCTAGGATACTACTGATCCCATCTCTAACGAGTCATCCTCATTGGATATTACTAATCCAATCTCTGATGAACTCTTTCGTTTGGTTCTAACGTGTCTTGTTCTCGAGCTTTGTAAACCAAAGCTTTGATACCAGAATGAAACGTTCCCAAAATCCACCTTACGGGAAATCATAGATTGAGTTGAGGACAAGCCACATCGGAACGCAAACAGAAAAACATATCATTGTTTATTACAACAATTCCATCAGAATACAAAAATATACAGAGTATGAATAAATATTACACATTCGATAAATATCAGAGATTATAATAAATTACATAGCAGCGGAAAATAATACAATACACAACTAGAAGTAATACACGGATACAAAGCTTTCCGAGTATCGTTCCAGCTGTAAATCAGGATCCTATGAATATAAATCTACAAAACCAAAACTACTAACTTCCCGTGTTAAAGTAAGGGCACCCAGAGTTTAGGTTAAAACAATAAACTCCAGGTCAGTCATGTGACTGATGTGAGAACTAAAACAGTTATTTAAAACTTTTCTTTAAATCAGATATATCAAGGGACCACACCGTATAACACGGAACGGGTTTCCTCCCGAGAATATCAGTGCATATAACAAAACAACATAATGCTTTTTGGAAAAATGAAGCTATTATAAGACCCAGGTCCCATCACACAATGCAACACAAGTCGGAGGATAGGGTTTTCCCTTATAATAGCCAAACATGCTTGGTACGTTAAAAACAAATCATTTGATACTATTATAAGTGTATAGTGTCAAAACAATTTCAATCATAAATATCAATCATAGATGGCATGGGTACCATACATCATGTCGCCATACTAGGCTCTACAATCAAAACCGCAAAGTCACGTATTTGGAAATTGGATTTCCATCTATGAACCGAGGCCAGGGATCGTCCTCTACTGAATTCGATACAATCTAGCCCACGTCTCAAGCAAGCGTGCAGACAAGCCTTGGATCGTCAGGGCCGGTCCACCAATGTGGATTATTATGCCTGAACACTACGTTTCCCCGTCTTTTGGGGCGTAAATGAGCCAAATGACTCCATCGGCTCCACACCGTCACCGATATATCCCAGGCGCCTTGCAACAACGACAACCACACAGGTGAAAATAATATAAATGTCAGGGCTGGTAGGTCACTGACACCACCCTAGCTAGAAGGAAACACATGCCCTCTCTGATGTCTTCTCCCATTTCTGGTTCACAACCGGGGTGTGAGGCTCGCGAATCAACGCTACACAAAGATATGTCGCACAGGCGGTGCTTTGATCATCAACCACAAAACTTTTCTTTTCAACATAAGCCTTGATCAATTGCCACTTAGGCATGCCACACAGGCTATTCAATCCATGCGATTGATATCCATCAATATATAACCCCTGAGCTCGTACATCCCAGAGAAGGGCGTTAAGCAAGAGAATAAATTCTCCGCCGCCAAACAGATATATATTTAATAGAAATCAATCAAACAGAATAAAATCCAATGTCAGACACACAGTTCATTTACAAGTTCGTTCTGGGTCTGAACGAAACCGGAGGCACCTTGTACCTCGCATATCCATCGATCTCCAAGTACGTCTGGACAATCACCAACTGATTCCCTCCTCTTGGGTGTACAGCCCAATCAAGATCATCAGTAATCACCCAAACGATGTGAAGACCTTTGGTCTTCAATAAACTTCTTCATCCTCGACACCACGTCGAATCAGTTACTCAGAATGGGATAAACCCGGTCTTTCTGAATAACTCGCGTATATAATAAACAAGTGTTACACAAACACAATATACGCCTCATCCCAATTCAGAATATTCTTTTATTCAAATATTCTTAAATTTTGGGAAAGGTTCCCATTAATTTTATCAAAGATAAATTCTTTAAATTTATTCTTCAATCTTCTTTGAATATCAATTCCAACTAGTCGGGATTAGCGAACCACACCGAAGTAATCATTTATTTTATCTCCCAATCCCAACCTATTCATCCCATGAAGTAAAACTGGTCATACTTCATATCTAACACCATGGTGTTATCGGTAAATTCAATTACCATTTCACGCTCAAATCTAATTAAAGATTTAACTATTGCCTGAAGCAAAAATGGGGATACTCCGTCCTCGATTATTTCAATCTAATTAAAGATTCATTAAAACTCCACTTGGTTTTAATTTTCCCAATAATCACTCTCAATGATTATTTAACTTCGGAAATCACATCTTGTCTTTAACTGGGTTAAAGAACCAATGTCATTTAAAACACGGTTCACGATAAACCCAAAATCGCATTCCATTAATTATCGGGTTAAAGAACAAGTGTTATTAAAAACACCGTTCATGGTAAACCCAAAAATCAATTCCAATTAAATTCCAATTCAATTCCAATTAAATACCATTTAATTGGTACACTTCATTAAATCTAAATAAAAAGATTTAATCTTTTTCTCAACTGGGTTTAAGAGCAGTGTTAATGAAGACACCATTCACGACAAACCCAAATCACATTTGATATTAAATACAAGGCTCTGAATAGAAAATATATCGGCTTATATTCAATATCAAATTCTACGACCAACAAATATCGTATAGGAAATAACGATATAAATATATCTTTCAAATTTCCATAACAATATCTGTATAATCACGAAGTTCAACATCGAAATACTCCAAAGATAATTTTGATCCATTCCAATTCAATAATTAGAAATTTTGTTTACTTTCAAAACCATTTCAAATCCAATTTATTTATTTCAAAAATAAATTGATTTTAATTCTAGTTCAAAACTAGTTCATTTCGATAATAATCTATTTTTATCTTTTCAAATATGGAGTTTTTCATCCCAATTCTTCCCAAATCATTTCTTATGATTTTACACAAATTATTACTATTTTTAATAATTTTATCAAGGCCCGTACAGTCGATTTCCATCAACGGCCATCGAACTGCACTTACAGCGACCTTCTCCAAATTTGATTTGGACACAATTCCAAATCCAACCGTTAGATTTCAAATCTTTAATATTCATTAGAAATCTATTCTCGATACGAACCCAACGGTTCCGGTTTTAGGAGAATCCGACGGTCGGATCTCCCGCAATATCCATTAGAAGTTAATGGTCGAAATTCGCGAACTGCCGCGGCGCGGCGCGTTCTATTCAGGCCATTATATATATATATTATATATTATATATATTTCGTCGATTTCCTTTCAAAACGTATTTTATAAATCATTTTAAATTCGTTTTCGAAACGATTTCAACTTCATATTCAATTTCGAATCAAAATTGAATATTCCACACCATCGATATATAAATGATAATATTTTCAAAACGTTATATTTTGAAATCACTTTCTTTTCTATATTCATTATAAAAATGAATAAAATCGATATAAATATCATTCACGTCAAAATGGCGTCAATCTAATCAACACGGCTTTTATTCAACATATGAATGTTTATTCTATTCAACACATGAATATTATTCTATTCAACACATGAATATTTATTCTATTCAACACATGAATTTATTCTATTCAACACATGAATTTATTTCTATTCAACACATGAATTTATTTCTATTCAACACATGAATTTATTTCTATTCAACACATGAATTTATTTTCTAAATTGGAATGAGACCCAATCAATTACCATATAATGTTAATTATATGGATTTTCTACAACACATGTATATAATAACAACGAAAAATAATCAACCATCATCCAGAGTGCACCACACAACTGCATAAGCATTAAATATAAATAATCAATGCTTACACAGTTCGTCAACCCATCGATTGACATACAACTAAACAATCGGGATTAGTGTACGTCAAATATCATCCCAATACCCGTATGGGGTTTCAAATCAACAAACAAAGATTTTTATTTGTGCAGTTGGGCAATGTGTAAAATTTATCGTCCCAATCAATATCAGTCAAATCAGCGTATATAAACAAATCATCCGATTTGTTAATTACTATTTATTTTATATACACGTTAAAAATCATATTTTTAACTATAAAATATTTTATTTCATTCCACATCACACAATAAAATTTCACAACACAGCAATCAAACAAACAAGTCATCCATGGTCTGTGGACGACGGGTGTCGGGTGCTGCTAAGGACAGTCTGCATCCTAGTATATATTTTAAACTAGAAATAGAAATAAAAGTGAGGAGTTCTCACCGACTAGCTAAACCAAACGCCACGACTCTTCTTACGTAGAAATCTTCGTCGTGCTCGCCATTTGTCACTTTCGTTGTCCGTATTCACTACATATATAAAAGTTGTATTTTTATCACTTCATTTCAATAAATAAAAATCATATTTTTATTTCTACTTCATATACATTTACAACGCTTCTTTCTATATAAAAATTATATTTTTATATCTCTACTTCTTATATAAAGATCGAATTTTTATTTTCACTTCATATATATAAAAATCGAATTTTTATCTTCATGGAAACATGGTAAAAATCGAATCTTTACCTCATTCACATATAGAAAAATCATATTTTTAATATCATAAATTTATAAAAATTATATTTTTAATATCATACATTTATAAAAATTATATTTTTATGCTCTACATTATTTAAAAATTATATTTTTATTCTCTTTCTTCATGAAAAATCTAATTTTTACCTCATAAAAAATCTAACTTTCACTTCATGCAAAATCTAATTTTTACCTTATGAAAAATCTAATTTTCACTTTATCATTCAACAATAGAAAATCATATTATTATTATTATTATTATTCAAAGCTATTACATATAACAAAATGAGATCTTTATATAGTAATAACTTCATATAAACTCATTAAAATAAAGTAAAACAAAACTTACATCGTTCCAAGGAAAAAAAAAGGCTTTTTGATGTTGAACTGCGAACGGGGCTGCTGTAGTGGCCATTGGACGGTCGGAGCGCGGTTCGAAGGTGTGGGGGCTTCGCTTGGCACGGCGGTTGGAGGGTTAGTAGGGCGCAGTTGTGGCATCGAGTGCGTTGGTGGTGGAAGATTGAAGGGGCGGCGCGGATTTGGGGATTTCGGGGTTGCGGTTCAGTTTAACAACAGAGGGGTGGGGGAGAGAGAGGAGGAGAGGAGGAGGTAGGGGGCGTCAGTCGGGGGTCAAGAGGAAGGGGCGCCGACCATCTCTGGCGACGGCGGCGTGAGGGGAAGAGGGGTTGAGGTCAAGATCGCGTTTTTTTCTTTATGTTAAATGGACAGTGACTTCTGAGGAGAGGGAGGGGGGGTGTTAAGGAGAGATTTATATATTTAATTTCAAATTATTTTATCTCTTCAAAAGTAGCTTTCTGATACGAACTCAAAATCAAACCCACCGACTGTCATCCCTAGCTAATCACCCCCATTCCGAATACAATGGGATATGTTTCGTAAGCCAGTTCGGCTGTTACGATCGGTTTCCGTCAAAATCAAAATATAAATCTATATATTGAATTTGAACGTACATTTCAATTTAACGGGGCTACATACTGACTCTATAAATTCCAGAAAAATATTTTCTAGCTTCGTATTGACGATACGGTCCTAACAAAACTAATTTCATCAAATTCTGAGACCGTTTGAAAAATGGTCATTTTCCAGTCGATTAAAATCAACTGAAGCTGGTCAAACGCGTTTTCCTTTGCCACGCTCACATATTGATTCAGAAAATTATGAACCTAGCCATAACTTGACATCACGGATCCAACAAAAGCGGTTTCGTCGAAAACAGAGGTCGTTTGTAAAATTTCCATTTTTAAGGGCCAGAATTCCATAGCGACTATTCTGAATTTTCAACTGGACATATCTTTTGATTCCCGGTATAAAATTTTGATTTTTCTGATTCGTTGGAAAGATATTCTCAATTAGATTCTAATATTTTTGGTTTCACTAAAATCCGGTTTATTTTGCACCCGGTACATTCATTTGAACTTTGAAATTGAATTATCGAACTACCGCGCCATTTTCAATTCCTTTTATATTTAAAATAAAATATTTATATTCTAACGACGATCTATATAAATATATATGTTCTAATTCTATTCAAAATAAATTTCTCGTCGTTATTGTTTAAAATAATTCATTTTAAACAATTAAAATTCATTAAAATTGCCAAATAAAAATTTTAAATTGGCTCAGATTTCCGGGTTATTACATCTTCGAACAGACGTAAAGAAGAATGTGAATGAGAACGAAGGAAAGCAAGGATAATCAGCCTCTATTTTTTGTAGTATAATGGGGACATAGGAGATAAATGTTGGGCCCGTTAGTTTGAGATCAGAAGGAAGTGGCGGCTTGTTTTAAATGCCAAGAAAAACTAAACGAAAAAAGTTGCGATGGGATCTTGGTAATGGTGGGGAACACTACATGTTGGAATAGTTTAAACCTAATTGGAACCAGCAGGAGATTTTAGTTAAATTAAACAACTTTTTAATTTAACTAAAACAAACTGCTTCAATGCTAAATCTAGGTGAGTATAACTCACTCAGTTTTTATCCGATTTATATTTTATATAAGTCGGGTTTTAATTTGTGTGCTATGCTTGGTAATTGTTTGTTGGATGTTTTTATATATATATATATATATATATATATCAGATGAATTTAGAAACCAATTTTCAAAAAAAAAAATCAGATGTATCGGTTGTTTTAAATGTTCGTTTAATTTAAATGAAATATAATCGTTATTTTATCAATTATTTTCAGACAAGTTAATCTACCTTGTTGGTTACATTTACAATAATATAAACGTATAAAATTAAAATACAGATGCTTGGATTATTGTTATTTATTTATTGTTTATTTAACTGAATAATATTATTTGAGGTAACGTATTTGGATGTAGGGAAAATAAGGTTGGAGGGATCCAACTGGATTCCTCAAATTTATTGTTTATTTTCATATTACAATTATATGAATTGTTTTACCAACCTGATTAAATGATTGATTTGTTATTGATTTGTAACGACACGGATTTCGCCCGATCTTAATCAATCGCAAAATCGACCAAGACCTTTCAAAACACGGATACGTTAACTTTGGGAATACAACACATTAGAACAAATAACAGCGGACTTTTATAACATCAGAATAAATGTTACATCAGAGTACAGAATATCAGAGTACATTAATTACAGCGGAAGATAAATTTTACATTAAATACAATACAGTGCAGCGGAAACAAAATAACTAAGACAACGGAAGAGATAATTATCTGCAAAAGCTACTCGACTGCCCGTGTGGAAGAGAGGGCACCCGAGTTTGCAAAAGTGGAAACAAACAACGGGTCAGTCGTGGGACTGGTGTGAGAATTCTTAACTAACATAACTAATAGTAATAAGGCAAATCCAAGGACCACGCCACTAAAGCGGAACGAGTTTTATTCCAATGGATTGCCGTGCATAGATTAAAGTGAATCGCCAAAACAACGCAATGCTTTTTAGAAAAATGAAACCATCATAAGACCCAGTTCCCATCACACAATGCAACGCAAACCGGAGGATAGGGTTTTACCTTATAATGGTCAAAAGATGTTTGATACGATATAAAACTGTAACACCCCACCTCCGCCAGGGTGGCTCTTGCAAGCACTCTGACTTTGGAGGGGTGTTTGAATCAGGTAAACATGCATAATGACATATCAAGGCAGAACAAGAACATATGTATATATGTGAACAGAGTAAATAAGATAAGTAAAACAGCGGAAGATTTCAAACTATTTCAAAACAAGTCTGGTACAACATAATGTCAACTTTCCAAATACACAAGTCTAGATAAAAACAACATCACTGAAAAACTGAAATACATAAGTACTATCCCCAAAATAAGTGATGACCATAGCTAGCTTCATGTCAAGACCGTACATGAGCTAAAAATCCCACAAGCAAGTGATCAGAAATCCAAGCTAAGCTCCAATATTCCCACCCTGAGAACCTGGGGGGGGGGGGAACGGAAGAAAAGAGGCGAAAGAAAAACAGGTCAGTCAAAAAGACTGAGTAAGCCCTACTACAATCAATGTAAACTGATAAAGTTAACTGGCATGAGAAGCAGGGATGAACATAAAGATAACTACATACTGGCATGATGATTAACTAACAAGGTAGATAAAGGTGTCATCGCATAATCAGGATTAAGGTTTTGCACCACAGGTGTACTAGCAAACTAACATGACTTGAATAAACAAGTATTGATCCCTTGGCCCAAGCTTTGACCCAATAACATGAAATGACCCTAATACGAGGTCCAATAACATGAAGTGACCCTAATACGAGGTCCAATAACATGAAGTGACCCTAATACGAGGTCCAATAACATGAAGTGACCCTAATACGAGGTCCAATAACATGAAGTGACCCTAATACGAGGTCCAATAACATGAAGTGACCCTAATACGAGGTCCAACCAAACGGTCTAGTCGATCGGCTCCCTATAAGCCTAACTCGTCACGTGTTGGTGTCAATACGGCCCAAACATAATTGTAGTGCCGGGTCTCCCGTCAGGTGTATCAAGCCCTAGGGTGTCAACCCCTGGACACCATAAACATAAGTGCACAGTCTCGATCTACTGGTACCCATGCTTGACTTCTCCAAATACGGACTACGTGCACGACCATAGTCCGTCCGGAACTACATCGGCGTACCACTCTGCCGTCGTTTTTGGTCACTTACCTCAAGTCCAGTAATCGTGCCCCCACACTAGCCTAGTCCCTAGGGTCTTAATGATACAAACTTGGGATTACTGCTGGAGTGGACCCCCATTGCTAGGATTTTCTAGTGGGTTAAGTACGGTTTAACCCTCTTGCTAATCATGGATTAACTTGGTTAAGTGTAACGATGAGTTCACGACTTAACCCTGATTAATCTACCAAGCCCAAATTGGTTAAGTATTAAGTGGACCATGACTTAACCCTAATCATGAGGCATTAATTAATTAATGTGCCTTAACCTCTCACATTAGGCTTTGTTGCGGTTACTAGTTAAGCCGGGCGGGTCCGGGTAGCTTTACACCACAGCTTGGTCTAACCTCGGGTTCAAGGTACAACATGACCAACTTCTCACATTGGGTCCTATTGTTTGTAGCAACTAGTTAAGCCGGTCGGTTCCGGGTAGGTTTACGCTACAAACTCAACCCAACCTCGAGTTGGTCACACTTATATTTTCTAAGTGTCATGTCCATTATGTTTCCAAAACATATTACAAGTTTTCAAGCATTTGGGTAGACCTAACTTAATAGGTAAATTCCCAATGGGTAGACCTAACTTAATAGGTAAATTCCCAATCTTATGTTTTCATGTCTTTTAAGTTTACCCAACCCCAAACGCAATCCCATCGCTTACATAATCGCAATAGCGCATAAAGGATAGAAAGAGGGAACTTGGCATAATCATGACATAAAGGTGTTGAAGCCACAAGTTTAACATGGTGGCATATGAAATGTACATATGTTCATATACTTGCATATTACATTTTTAGGCCTCAAAAGCATGCATAAAACCAAACTTAGCATATAAGTGATACATGGTGATAAATGACATGTAGAAGTTGCCATAAGTTCGCATTTAGCCTCACATGCAAGTTATCATAAGGGATATGATAACTTACATGTTGCCAAAATGCAACCTTTAGCATAAAGCTTGAAGCTTTAAGCTCATAAACCCAAGATAAGCTTGCATAACATGATAACATGAGCAAAATGATCAACCCAAACTTGCATAACATAACTTGCATATCATATGGCAAACTTGCATATCATAACATAGCAAACTTGCATAACATAACACGATAAACTTGCATATCATAACATGGCAAACTTGCATAACATAACATGATAAACTTGCATATCATAACATGGCAAACTTGCATAGCATAACATATCAAACTTGCATAACATGACATAGTAAACTTGCACATCATGGCAAACTTGCATATCATAATGATCAACCAAACTTGCATCATTCATTTAACTTTAGAGTTTAAATATGAAAGTAGAAAAGGGCTTACAATGCTTATGAAGACACACAAAAATATCTATAGATTGAGACAAAGCCCTTATGCAATCAATTAAACCCAAAATGCAAGCTCCAATAGAAAAACCCTTGAGCAAAAATGATCAAAACCCTTGCTTTATGATGTAAATATGGAAACTTGACTTGAATGCAAGCTAATGACACTCATACAAGCTTGAAAACACTTGTATGCATGGAAAATCTCTCATAGAAATAACTTAGGAATTTTATGAAGAGAGTGGAGGCCATGAGAGGAATGATTTTGCCATAGTTTAGTTATTTGAATGAATAATGATGATTTAGGGTTAGGTTAGGGGCTTATTTATAGAGATTAGGATTAGTTTCAACCTTAGGATTAAACCCTAATTCCAATCTCAGCCCTTAAAACCGAATCTGGCCCCAAAACCTAACCAAAACCCCAAAATGGTGCACCAGGCAAAACTGCCCGGCTGAACCAAGTCGACAGGGCTGTCGACTTGGGTCCAACCAAGTCGACTCCCAAGTCGACAAGGCTGTCGACTTGGGTGCTCTGGCGGGAATTTTCCCGCCTGACCCAATTTGACCGTTTTTCGAATTTTGAAACCGAAATTCGAAATCTGTTTTGAACATGAAATTTTCTGAAAACTTCATTGGGCCTTAATCGGGTCATACGGACTCTGATTTTCGAAAACTCGGACTCTATTTCGCGTATTTTTCCGAGACGAACGCAATGGCATAGCCCGTTTCCCTTGATTCAGATTTATAAATTAAATTCTGCCTCGATTTACGTTATAACAGGTTATTGAAAATACGGGTTGTTACAAAAACAATATTATTATTAGTGTATATATATTTCAAAACATTTCAAAGTAAATGTATCAATCCTAGGAAGCATAGGTACCATATGCTATGTCGCCATACTAGTAATACAATCAAAACCGCATGGGGCGTATTGGATTTTGGTTTCCATCATGAGTCAAGGCTAGGGAGGAGCTCCTACCGATTCGAGACACTCTAGCTAATGTCTCAGGATTCCTCGCAGTTAACCCTTGGATCCTGCAGGGCCGGTCCGCCGTACGAGTTACGGATTAGTTATTCCTGAACACACGTTTCCCAGTCCTATAGGACCTATCATCCGAGGCGCCTCATTCCATCATCCACATAAGTAAAATGTCAGGGCTGGTAGGTCACTGACACCACTTTAGCTAGAAAGAAACGTGCTGCTCTCCCTGCGTTCCCTTCTCCCGTTTTAGACTCCGCCGGTGTGTGAGGCTCGCGAAGTCACGATATACACAAAGCTATGCCTAAATAGACTATGCTTTGATCATCTACCACAAGGCCTGCTTTTCAACAAAGCCTTGATCAATTGCATCTTAGCATGCCACATTGTCAGACCCTACCATATCGTTGATCATCTACCAATATATATATAACCTCTAAGCTCATACGTCTTAGAGAAGGGTGTTAAGTGAAGAATAAATTCTTCACCACCAAACAGAAATATATAATCGGTAGCGTTCAAAAAATACAGTAGAAAAGAATACAATGTCAGACACACGATCCATTTACAAGTCCGCTCTGGGTCTGAGCGAAACAACGTGTCCGTCGATTTCCAAATACGTTAGGACGATCATTACCAAATACCTTGCCTTGGGGTGTCCAGTCCCAATTCAAGATACCAGTCATCATCATCCCAACGATGTGAAAACCTTCGGTCTTCTACCACCGTCTTCATCTTCGACTCTTGGTTGTCGTGATGATTATTCAGAATGGGTTAAACCCGGTCTTTCTGAATATCTCGCGTAATTTGTGATTAAAAATCAAACATTGGAAAATCACACATTACGCCGCATTCCAACCCCGAATATTCTTTTAAATAGAATACTCATATTAAAAGGTTCTCATTAATTTTATCAAAGATAAACTATGAAAATAAAATTTTAAATCTTTCTTAAAAGATTTATTAAAACTCCAATTTTTAATTTGATATCAAAAGTCATTATTACAAGGTTATTTATTTTAAGAAATAAATCTGGTCTTAAACGGGTTAAAGAACTAGTGTCCTTTAAAACACAGTTCACGATAAACCCGCAAATAAATTTTCAACCTATGAAACTCCACAGAAATCAAATCAATACATAATCGCTATAAATTTCTATATAGGACTAATAGTATAAATGGGATAGTGGCAAAGCCTCTTAAATTCTATATATAATATCGGTCTTCTATTACAGAAGCCTATTTCGATTATTACCAATCGAATTTCCACTTAATTCCAATTTTATAAATTACATTGGAAAACTTGATTTTTTAGAAAATGCCCTTTTTAAAATCTATAAACTAGATTTATACATTCCAAATAATAATTTCAATGTAAATTGGATTAAAGGACATATGCCATTTAAAAACATCGTCCACGATAAATCCACTTCACATCTCAATTTATTTCATATCACTAAATATAATTTCAAAATCTAATAATCTTAATTAAAAGATTTCTCTTTAAATGTTAATTCATTATAAAGAAAACATATTTTTAAAATAATTATTAAAAATATTCTTTATATAAAAAGATTTTTAATGTACAAATATTCTTCTTAAAAGAACACCTGAATCGGAGTGCGACTCAATCATTCACCATATAATTTGGATTATATGGATTTCACACGCATCATATATATTTCAATAACAATATATTCATCAAGTCATCCATTTACATCCAGTGTGTAAATTTCACTGTGTAAGCGTTAAAATTTAAATAATAACGCTTAACGCAGACCGATCTAACGATAGACATACCATTTAACATTGGGATTTGTGTTAGTTAAATATCATCCCAATACCCGTGTGGGGTTTTCAGCCAACACACTTCATATAGATATACAAATAAATGATTGGTTAATGGATTTAACCAATTTAAATTATGCTAACAATTGATGATTATGAGCAGGTCATTTAATCCCAATGTCGAAATAAAATATAACTTTCTTGAGATATAAATTTATATGCCATTCCCTTTATTTCTTATATCGTAAAATTTCTCTTTCTTTACTACATTGAAAATTTTAATCAACATTATCATGTAAAATTTCTGTCTTTCAGTTACATTGCAAAATTTTCTCTTTAACTACATTATAAATGTAATTAATATTACAATGAAAATTTTTAACTTTTTTTAAAATACATTAAAAATGAAATTTTTAATTCTCATCGCAAATCCCTATTTCTAATTTCATATAAAAAAAATGAAATCTTTAATTTACAATGCAAGTCCTCTTTTCTAATTACATATAAAAATGTAATTTTCTTAATTTACATTGTAAATCCTCATTTCCAATTACATAAAAATGTAACTTTTAATTTACGATACAAATCCTCTTATCTAATTACATAAAAATGTAATTTTTAATTTATTTGTGAATCTTACTTCTTTATTACATTATAAAAATGTAATTTTTATTTTACATTATAAATTCATGTCCCAATTACATAAAGAAATGTAATTTTCATAATACAATACAAATTCATATTTTAATTTCATTGAAAAATGTAATCTTTATCATACCGTTATAACTCATATATAAATTACATAAAAAAAATGCCATTTTTAATTTACCATTCTAATTCACATCTAAATTACATAGAAAAATGTAATTTTTCTCATGCGGCACAAAATCAATTTAAATTACATAGAAAAAATGTAATTTTTTTTCATGCGATGGAAATTCATATCTTAATTACATAGGAAAAATGTAGTTCCTATCATACGACATAAATTCATATTTAAATTACATCTAAAAATGTAATTTTTTTAACCTACAGTGTAAATTTCTCATTTTAATTACATGTAAAAATGTAATTTTCATTCTACCGTTATCATTCATTTCTAAATTACATAGAAAAATGTAATTTTAATCATGCAATGTAAATTTGAATTTTAACTACATAGAAAAATGCAATTTTTGTCATACGGTGCAACTTCATATATAAATTACATATAAAAATGTAACTTTTGTTATGCAAAGTAAATTCACATTTAAATACGTATAACAATGTAATTTTATTCATACGGTGTGAATTCATTTATAAATACATATAAAAATGTTATTTATTTCATGTGATGAAAATTCATTCATAAATTACATATGGAAATGTTATTTATTTCATGCTGTGGAAATACATTCATAAATTCCATAATAAAATATATTTTATTTCATACAATGTAAAAACACCTTCTTTTTAGGTACAATGCAAAAATATCATCTTTTTATATTTATAATGTAAAAATATCAACTGTACTATTTTACGATGTAAAAATATTAACTTTACTATTTTACAATGTAAAAATATTCATTTTTCTATTTTGCAATGTAAAAATATGACCTTTTCTAATTAACAATGTAAAAATAATAACTTCCTTCTTTTAAAATATAAAAAAAATCGTCTCTTTATTTTCATCGTCAAAATTTCATCTTTTTTGTTTTCAATATAAAAAGATTGTCTTTTTAATTTAAATATAAAAAGATCGTCTTTTTATTTTCATCGTCAAAATTTCATCTTTTTGTTTTCAATATAAAAAGATTGTCTTCTTAATTTAAATATAAAAAGATCGTCTTTTTATTTTCATCGTCAAAATTTCATCTTTTTGTTTTCAATATAAAAAGATTGTCTTTTTAATTTAAATATAAAAAGATCGCCTTTTTATTTTCATCGTCAAAATTTGATCTTTTTGTTTTCAATATAAAAAGATTGTCTTTTTTATTCACATCCTAAAGTTTCATCTTTTAATTTTCACTATAAAAAGATTATCTTTTTATTAACATCATAAAGTTTTCATCTTTTAATTTTTACTATAAAAAAAAATTATCTTCTTATTTATCAACATAAAATTGCCATCTTCTAATTTTCAATATAAAAAGATGATCTAAAATTGTCATCTTTAATTTTCTGTCCAACGTTTTCATATCCAATTCCATCACAAACGATAGATATCACATCATCAAAACAAAAATCGAATTCACAACATAGAATAACATTCATCGCATAACGATTCATTTTCACCATTCAACATTAAACAACAAAAGAATAATAACTAAATTAATTAATATTAAATTAAAAATAAATTCTCACCTAGGCCGGATCTGAAATGAATTGTCAACCTTGATCAGATCTTGTGTTTGAATTCAAAACGATTTCGGATCTGAAATGATTCCAATTCAAATTCATATGAAAAATCAAAATTCAGCCTTTAACAACTGACACAGTAACGGAAATAAGCGTGACAAAATCTGAAATAATTATACCTTAATTTTCAGAATTGTTCAAAACTTCAAATGCGGATTTCGGGAGCTGTAGTCGACGGTTTTACGAATGGTTTGCGGGAGATTGGAGAGCTACGAGAGGGCTATCTTCACCGGGAAGATGGGAAGGTGCGGCTGCAAGGAGGAGGCGCGGTTTGGGTGCAAAGGCCGCGGGTTGGTGGTGCTCGTTCTTCACCTACGGTCGATGAAAAGGGATGAAACTTGTTGGAGATTAAAGAGAGTGAGAAGAGCTTCAAAAAGTTTAACTACGGCCTAAGCTAATTCTTTGTGGATTGGGAGAGAAGGAGGAGAGAAGTTGAGAAAAAGGGGGCGGCTATGGGTTAATCGGCTGCGTGTTTCTTACGGGGAAGAAGACCCGATGTTTGGCTTTTTATAATATTATTTAATTAATTAGCCCGATAAAGCCCGTTTTGGCCCGAACTCAGAATTAGGCCTACTTACTGTCGTTCTTAGGGTTTTGACATCTTCTGAGCGCAGTGGGCTATGTCTCGGGCCCCAATTCTGATGTCTATAGCGTTTTTTGTTTAAAATCCTATTAAGAATTTATTAATTAAATATTGACCGTACATGAAAATTCACCGAGGCCACAAATTAACATCAAAAATTCCCGAAAAATATATTTAGCTATGTTTTGACGCTGTGGACCTATAAAAATTAATTTCGTTCAATTCTGAGCTCGTATTAATTTTTAATGAATTTTTAAAGTCAAAAATTGTCCGTTTACACTGAAAAATCAATTATAATTATATATTAATTCTAAAAATTACCGAAAAATCATTTTTAGCTTTGTTTTGACGATACGAACCCAACAAAATTATTTTCATCGAATTCTGAGACTGTTTGAAAAATGGCTATTTTTAAGGCGTTTAAATTTAACTGAAATAGTCAAAACACATTTTCCTCTGCCACGCTCACATATTAATTCGAAAAATTCTGAAAATTGAAACCTAGCAATAATTTGACATTCTGGTTCCAACAAAAGTGGTTTCATCGAAAACAGAGGTCGTTTGAAAAATGACTATTTTTAAGGCCAGTATATTTAATATTAAAAATACATTTTTAAACAAATAATTTTCGAAACTCAAAATATATAAGTGTTTACTGTTTTTCAATGTAGAAATATCATTCTGAACTCAATGGAAGTGGTTTCAAGTCAAAATTCCTTTATATGCAAAAAGTAGCATTTTTTACCTATGCAAATTACCTAGCGACATTTCTAAATTTTAATTTGGGCAAAACTTTTGATTCCTGCTATGAAATTTCAATTTTTTGGATTCATTGGAAAGATATTTTTAAATAAATTCTAATATTTTTGGTTTCACTAAAATCCGTTAAATTTAGCATCCTGTACGGTCAGTCAAAGTTCAAGTTTGACTTTTCAAACTACCGCGCTATTTCTAACTCTTTTTATAATTAAAATTAAATTATTCATTCTATCTTCGATTTGAATCAAATTTGTGATCATTATTATTTAAAATAGATTATTTAAATCTCAAAACTCATTAAAATCACTTAAAATAAATTTTAAATTAGCCCCAAAATTCCGGGTTGTTACATGATTGTTGAATCGTAATTCAACATTTGTTATGATATTAACCAATGAGTAGTATTGGTTAAGTAATTGGCAGCAGATGGCTTAAAAATCAATCGTTTTAAATATGGATTTACTGTCAGGTGAATCGATAGAAATGAAGTTATAAAATTAATTTTGTAACTGAAGATAGATTTTAAAATCTATTATTTTGAATGGAAGTTCATTAAAAGGTTTATAAAGCAAATTCTAATGATGTCAAGTTCATTATTATTATTTAAGTTTATAAGAAACTATTAAACGGTTTATAAAGCAAATTCTAATGATGATAAGATTTATAAGAAAGTGGGTAGGAATTAACCTAACGGTTACGGTTGGGATAAATTATTTCAAGAGACAATTGATTGGGATTAATTAAATTAATTATATTTCTAATTAATTTAAAGGAAGGACTAATCAGAATTGTTAATGCGACAACCGTGTTTTGAAGTTGATTAAGTCAACTATTTTGTTGGAAATCAGATATTTGATTAATTTGTTATAATTAATCAATTAAAATAGTTCAACGAATAGTTGTTTAATTTTAATTAGACTTTGAAAAGAAATTTATAAATTATTTTAATTAATAGAGTAGTTATCTACTTTTATAGTGGTTAATGTTAAAGTAAATTATTATTTTAATTTAAAATATTGCTTTAAAAAAAAATCATTTAAGTAAGTAATCAAGAGTGTAATGGAATATAGTCCAGTTGTGAAAAGAGTTTATGATCGGGTTTATATTAAAGCTCGAGTTTTATGAATGAGGTTATAAAAGGGATTTTAAACGAATATGACGGCTTAAAATAAATGATTACTTAATAATTAAATTAAGTAAAAATAAATGAGAAAAAAGGTTTTATATTAAACCAGAGTTATATAGACAAGGTTTATAGAAAAGGTGTGAAGTTAAAATGTTGATTTTATATTGGCGATACTTAATACTGAAATTAAGTAAGATGAATGGATTTGAAACGGGACTTTCAAAGCGGAAAATGGTTAAAGGGATTAGAATTGGAATAATATGGGTTGAGAAGGAGTTAAGAGAAGAACTGGAACCTACTGGGGAATGGTTGAGCTGAGTGATTTTCTAAGTGTTAATCTGATGTTGATTTCGGTCTTCGAGTTTGATACTTAGGGGATTAGCCTCTTACCAATTTACGGTCAGAGACTAATAAATGTTGAAGTATAAAAATGTGTGATACTTAGGGGATTACCCTCTTACCAATTTAATGCAAATTGTTTCTCAAAAAGATATGTGCATTTATCTTTTTAACATTTTTCTCATTAAGTTAATGAAAAAGTTGAATGAGAAATATGTGACAATAGGATAATTTAGTATTATTTAACTTTATACTGTAAATTTAAGGATTTATGTATTTGTAGTGTGACATTATGTAATGCATGAAAGAAATGCTTATTATACAGAGTTTAGGTTATTAAAGACATATTGTAGGAATATACATTAATGTGGGAATTTTTTTTGTTAATGTAATTATGTTATTTATTTAAATATGCCTTATTTTGAATTTTGTAGATTTATTTATGAAGTTCATTCTCCATCATCGCAAAAAGTAGATCTTAAAAATCGCATTTGCACCTGCAATCAATGGAAAGTGAAGGGTTTTCCTTGTGCCCTGCTTTGAAGTGTATATATTTGTCTAAAAATTCTATTTATGATTACATTGAGCTGTAATTCACTATTGAGTATTATCGAACTGCTTATTCACATGTAATAAATCCAATTCCAACTTTTGATAAAAAAGCAATTCAAGCTGAAGAATCATGTACTGTTCTTCCTCCTAAAGCTGTTTGTGGAACTCGTAGGCCTAGAGTGAACATAATTGAAGGTGTTGATTTTCATGCTAAACAAAACAAATGTGGAAAGTGTAAGAAAACTAGGGTACAATAGAAGAAGTTGTGCTTTGAATGATTGAATTGTTGTTTAAAATTCACTATATTTGAATGATTATTTTAATTTTGGTGTTACAGTTGAATAATATGGTAAAATGAAATTTTGGTTATATGGATGTGATGAATGTTGACTTTTAGGAGTGATTAGTGTTAAGAACTCATTGAAATTCTGTAAATTTTCGTTTACATTTTGTTATATGATGTGGTTTAGGTTATTAAAAAGATATTCAATTTTATCTTTTTATTTTATATTGTGCAACTTGTTCTTTTGTTGAATGATTATTTGCTTATTTGGCCTTCCTAAATTTATGTTGTGTTATGTTGAATGATTATTTGAGTTTTTTCGACCGCAAAGCTTTGAAAAGATAACCGCATTTACATTTTCATGTAATGGAAATAATTTAATTTTGTTGTATTTACTAAATTTGACAGGTTCATGTTGTCTGAGTATCCGTGTCTTATAAGGTATTTTTGTTTCAATACATTAGTAAATACGAAACGACCCAAACTTCCCCTTTTGGGAAATCTCGGATTGAGTTGAGAACACGACGCATTAGAACACAAATAAGAGAACATTTCATTGCTATTACAATAATTACATAAAAGTACAAGAATATTCCAAAGTATGAATAACTATTACACACTGGAAATACAATATTAGAGATTTAAAAATTACATAGCAGCGGAAAATAATACATAAGTATAATGCGTAGCGGAAAATAACAGCTGACACAACTGAAAGAGATATACGGATACAAAGCTTTTCGAATATAGCTCCAACTGTAATCCAATACCCTGCGAAAAGAAATATCTACGAAAACCAAAATTACTAGTTTCCTGTGTGAAAAATATGGGTACCTAGAGTTTAGGTATAAACAATAAACTCTGAGTCATTCATGGTACTGGTGTGAGAACTAAAACAGTTGTTAAATCTTTACTTTAAAAGTTGGGAAATCATGGGACCACGTCGTATAACACGGAACGGGTTTACTCCACATGAATCTTAGTTTAAATTAAAACAACACAATGCTTTTTGGAAAAATGAAGCTATTATAAGACTCAGGTCCCATCACACAATGCAACGCAAGCCGGAGGATAGAGTTTTCCCTTATAATAGCCAAATATGCTTGATACATATAAAACAAAATTATTTTGATATTATTATAAGTGTATAGTGTCAAAAACAACTTCAAATATAAATGTATCAATCTTAGACGACATGAGTACCATATATCATTTCGCCATACTAGGTCTACAACTAAAATCGAAAAATGTCGTATTGGAAATTGGATTTCCATCTATGAGTCGAGGCAAGGGATGGCTCCTCTCCGATTCAAGATACTCAAGCAAATGTCTCAAGATCACACCTATGGGCAACCCTTGGATCTTCAGGGCCGGTCCACACATACTTTAGTGGATTAACTATTCCTGAACACACGTCTCCCGGTCCTGTCGGACCTATCTCTAAGCCACTAGGGACTCAATATCCGAGGCACCTCATAATCCATCATCCACATAAGTAAAAATGTCTGGGCTCCATACCATGACACCACTTCTAGCTAGAAAGAAACGTCGTGCACCCCCTGTAGTCGCAATCCTTTTTTTGACTCATACCGAGTGTGAGGCTCGCAAATTAACGGTATACACAAAGATAT
The DNA here is from genome assembly GCA_030737875.1 of Allium sativum. Lineage (NCBI taxonomy): Eukaryota > Viridiplantae > Streptophyta > Magnoliopsida > Asparagales > Amaryllidaceae > Allium > Allium sativum. The sequence goes on from CM060926.1 coordinate 231,546,192, forward strand.
GCTAATTAAAGCTATGCTTTGATCATCAACCACAAGACTCTGCTTTTCAACAAAAGCCTTAATCATTTGCATCTTGGCATGCCACACTGACAATTCACGCCATACAACTGATATCTATCAATATATAACTTCTAAGCTCGTACGTCTCGGAGAAGGGTGTTAAGAAAGAGAATAAATTCTCCGCCATCAAACAGATGTATATTTAATAGAAATCAATTAACACAGAATGAAATCCAATGTCAGAAACACATCCATTTAGAAGTCCGTTCTGGGTCTGAACGGAGCTAGAGGCACCTTATTCCTCGTCTCATATGTCCAATACAAGAGAGAGGCCCTCGCATATCCGGTCGATCTCCAAGTACGTCTGGACGGTCACCACTTAGTACCTTGTCTTGGGTGTACAACCTAATCAAGACATCACTAATCATTCAAACAATGTGAAGAACTCCGGTCTTCAACCACCATCTTCATCGTTGACTTTTAGTCGTCGAAGTAGTTATTCAGAATGGGTTAAACCCAATCTTTCCGAATAACTCGCGTATTTTATAGCCAATAATCAAGTGCTTTAAAAACACATCATACGCTTCATTCCAATTCAGAATATTCTTTTATTCCAATATTCACATTTTTAGGGAAAGGTTCCATTAATTTTACCAAAGATAAATTCTTTTAAATTTATTCTTAAATCTTCCTTTGGATATCCATTTCAAAAGATTTTATTTTATCTTTTCACAATTTTAACCCATACTAAGGTTTATCAACTAGTCGGGATTAGCGAACCTTATCGAAATAATCATTTATTATTTATTATCTCAATCCCAACTTATTCATCCCATGGAGCAAAACTGGTAATACTCCATATCTAACCCCCACGGTGTTATCAGTAACTTTTAATTACCATTTCACGTTCAAATCTAATTAAAAATTTAACTATCGCCTGGAGTAAAACTGGCGGTACTCTATTCTTGATCATTTTCATGAATTCGATAAATTTAATTACCTTATTCACATTCCAATCTAATTACAGATTTATTAAAACTCTATTTAAGTTTTAATCTCTAAAATCATTACTTAATAATCGTTCAATTTTCTGGAAATTAATCCTGTCTTTAACTGGGTTAAAGAACCAATGTCATTTAAAACTCAATTCACGATAAACCCAAATCATCTTCCATTAACTATGAAATCTTCACGGAAAACATATCAATATATACTCGATATAAATTCCCATATCAGATCAATACTATAAATGGAATAGCGACAAGGCCTTCTAAATTCTATAAATAGTAACGGTCTTCATTCGGAGAAGCTCATCTTGATTATTAAATCGAATTCCATTTAATTCCAATTCAATATATTAAATTGGAAAACTTTATTTTGGAAAATTTCCATCAAATCTAAATAAAAAGATTTACAAATTCCAAATCATAACTTCACTGTTAATTGGGTTAAAGAACAAATGTTATTTAAAACATCGTTCACGATAAACCCAAAAATCCAGTTTTAATTCAGTTCCAATTAAATATTAATTAATTGGTAAACTTCTCTAAATCTTAATTAAAAGATTTATTCTTTTCTCAATTGGGTCTAAGAATAGTGTTATTTAAGACACGACTCATGAAAAACCCAAAATCCATTTCAGTTTATTCATCGGAAAAATTCTGGTTATTTTAAAACCATTTTCAAATCCAATTTATTTATTCCTAAAAAAATAATTGATTATTATACTAGTTAGCTAGTTCATTTCAAAAAAATATATTTTTATCTTTTCAAACTTAAAATTTTTCATCCAAAATCTTTCCAAATTATTAATTATGATTTTACATAATTTTTTCCATATTTTTAACAATTTTATTAAGGCCCTTACGGTCGGTTTCCAATATCGGTCACCGAACTGCATTCATAGCGACCTTTTCCAAAATTGATTTGGATATAATTCCAAATCTAACCGTTGATTTCAAATCTCTTATAGTCATTGGAAAGATCTTTTCGATACGAACCCAAAGGTTCCGGTTTTAGTAGAATCCGATGGTCAGATCTCCCATTACGTCAATTTGAAGTTAATGGTCGAAATTCGCGAACGATCATTGCGCAGCGCATTCTATTCGGGCCATTATATATATATATATCATCGATTTCCATTTAAAACGTATTTTATAAATCGTTTATAAATTTGTTTTAAAACGATTTCAACTTCTCATTCAATTTTAAATCAAAATTGAATATTCTATACCTTTATCATATTAAAATGATAATATTTTCAAAATATTACATTTTGAAACCACTTTTTTTTTATGTTCATTATAAATTGAATAAAATCGATCGATAAACCCGTTCGGGTTAAAATGACGTTTTACTACATAACTATTTTTGTTGTTGAAACATTTTATTCAACACATGAATATTTTATATAGTAAATACATTCAATAAAAATGGTATTTTCATTGTTCAATCATTTTATTCAACACATGAATATTATATATGAAATATACATTCAATAAAAATGATATTTTTATTGTTCAAACATTTTATTCAATACATGAATATTTTATATAGTTTATACATTTAATAAAAATGATATTTTTTTATTGTTCAAACATTTTATTCAACACATGAATATTATATATGAAATATACATTCAATATCAATGACCTTTTTATTGTTCAAACATTTTATTCAACACATGAATGTTATATATAGTTTATACATTCAATAAAAATGATATTTTTTATTGTTCAAACATTTTATTCAACACATGAATATTATATATGAAATATACATTCAATAAAAATGATATTTTTATTGTTCAAGCAGTTTATTCAACACATGAATATTATATATGAAATATACATTATTTTAAAATATTCTTTATTTTAAAATACTTTTTTTCTTAATCGGAATGCGACTCAATCAATTACCATATAATTTTAGTTATATGGATTTCATACATCACATGTATTCAACAATAATGATAAATAATCATTAAACAGTCCATTCACATTCAGAGTGAAATTTACAACTGTGTGAGCATTAAAATAAATAAATAACGCTCATCACAGCCTATCAACCCATCGATTGACATATAATTAAACTCAGTGGAGATGCGAATAAATTATCATCCCCAGACCCGTGTGGGGTTTTCAAACAACAATAGTTTATTTAAATAAATTATTTTTTAACAAATTTAACCAATTTTAATTTGGTTTGAATTATTTTTCTAATTATCCAATTTTCACTGTTTAAATTATAAATGGATATTTATAATTTAATTTCAATAACCACATTAATGTTAACATTATTTTTAATACGTTAAACATTTCAACATCACAAACAACACACAATACAGTCAATTTAAATCGTCCATGGTCTGTGGATGAGGGAGGCGATCTAACGGGCACCGTATATAATTTATAATGATTAAACTGATGAAAATCTACACTGGAAATTCTATATATTTTTATACATAAATATAGTAATATGATAAAATATAATTTTGGGTGAGAAGGAGTTCTCACCTCGATTGGTTTTGAAATCGTTATAAAACGATTGTTTCCCAATAGTTCAATAAGGCATTTTATTTTGCCATAAATTGCAACGGGCTCCAAATATCTCCAAATTTGTTTCATTGCAAAGCTCTCGTTGATATGGTTTCAACGGATCTAGTTTCGCTGAATTCCGATTACGTATGAAAAAGTTATGCATTTTACAAGATTGAACAAATATATATGTTGCTTGATACATCATTAATTTAATAAATTGATAATTAATTAACCTTAATCCCTCCCTAATCACCTTTCTCCTAAACAAAAAAAACATGCCATGACCTGAAGTGTTTTCCTCCACCATTATCGTTGTTTTCTCACCATTGTTCTTCTTCCACACTTGACGAAATCTCAAACCGTAAATACCATCGAACTTCTCCTTCCGATCTCTACCACCTCCACGCCTTAACTCCAAACTCGAGGCCCCCCTAGAAATTTCGTTCGCCTGCCATTGTGTGTCCTCATGGTGCAGGTATCGATAGTTTTCGATGCCAAAATTCACGGAACTCCACCACAGAGTGCTAATCTACATGCTGAAACCAAATGCAAGCTTCAAAACATGAATCGATGCTTCATTTTCCCTAAATTCTCAACCCTAGGCCGCTATTACTCACGGTGGATGAAACGCAACAAACCAAAATGTGCTTGAACCTTCAAACTACACACCAAATAAAAGAGCAAGCTCTAGAGATTACAAATATTTATGTTTCATGATTTATGAATGAGTATTTGATTTTTTAAAAATCAAAGAAGACTAATTTTTCACGTTGGAAGAATGAAATGGAGGCACGGTAGATTTTGTGAATTAGGGTTATGTTTAGAAATGTTAGAATGTTTTAGAGTGAAGGAAAAATTATTTTATTATTATTTTATTATTATTTATAAATTTTATTTTATTCAGTTATACTCAATTTTTGTTTGTTTTCATCGTTTAAAAATCTGTGTGATCACTTACGGATTCCATTTTCAATGAAAATTGACACGCAGTTACTCTCTGAATTACGGATCCAACGGAACTAATTTCATTGAATTTTGAGTCCGTTTGCACAAACAACGAATTTTTAAAGTAAAAATATTATTTGTTTTTAACTTTAAAAATCACACACGGTCACATACTGATTCTAAAAATCATGAACTTTGGAATCTTACTATTATTCGACACTACGGATTCAATAAAAAAGTTTCGTCAAATTCCGTTGTCGTTTCAATAATGTTCCTTCGTAAAATTGCTCAAATTGGCTTCAAAAATGAGATTTTAGCGTACCTTTTCTTCTTGTACGCCCAAACGCTAACTCCAAAAATTATGGCCTTTTGTATTTAACCATTATTTGACGATACAAATCCAAAAAAAAAAAAAAAAACGAAATCGAATTCTGAGACCGTCTCCATAATTTCCTTTATAAACTGATCGCCTAGTTTACCCTGAACTGTTTTATCGCGCACAGCCACATACCGACTCAGTTCGACGTGCATTTTGGAACTCAACAATGATTTGTCATTATGAATCCAATAAAACTGGTCTCATCGAATTCTGAGCTTCTTAGCAAAATTTCATTTTTTTACGGGCGAGGCGATGATTTTGAAAAACGATTTTTTTTATAAAAAAATTCAAAAACAAAACTTATAAATAATTTGAATAATTTTACTGGGTTTGTTTTAAGTCAAATAAAAAAAACTACTTTTAAAATTATTCTCAAATTTTATTTAGCAAAAATAACCAATTTATATTTCCATATTCATTAAAATAACTAAAATAAAAATTTAAATTGGTTCAGAAATTCCGGGTTGTTACAAAATAATTGCACAATGATTTCACTGTTAAATTTTTATCTTATATGGGTTATAGGATGAGAAAGAAAAATATTTTTATCTTTTAATTTTATATATGTCTATTAACAGCAATAAATTAATATTTGAAATGATTACAATTCTGATATCAATTAATCGTACACACTAACAAAATCCACCAATTAATCATACACACTAACAAAATTCAGCAATTGATCATACACACTAACAAAAAGTGGCATATTAATGAAAAGATAAATGTATTTATCTTTTTGTTAAAAAACACTTGTTATGTCAGTATATTTTTTTGACAATTGCATAAAGATCGTATATTAGCATTGAATTTAATAACAAATATAAATCTAAATACGTACATTAAAAATTACTATTCTAGGTCTTTAACCAACAAATAAAAGCAATTGACTTTTGAAACAAAAGATAACAAAATTTAGCTTTTGATTGATAACATTGTAGACAGAACAGTACATCAGCAATTTGTAATTAATCTCCAAACTCAGATATAATCCCTAACAACTACAATCAAATCAGCGTCAGCTATTACAAATTAAACAACAAATTCAATATCTATTTGTTAACATCAGCATTTACAATTAAATAACATCATGCATGATCAATAACGTTTTAAAGGTTTCACGCAGAGCTGCAATACTTCTCATGCTTCCAACAGTATGGTTCGTCAGTAAGTATTTGGGCAGCTATAGCTGCTCGGAATGCATCTACTTGTTCAGTACTGAGTTTTGTTGAAGTTTGCATTCCTTGAGTTATTTTTTGAGTGAACATTATTACGAATATTCCATAATCGTACCTGCATTCCTTGTAATTAGTATTAGGATAATGCAAACAATCGTTACTTTATACAAAAATCAATTTGTAGCCTACTATCAGGAAATGATAAAAGCATTTATCTTTTCTAGTAAATCAAGTTACTAGTAAATTTTAATCATTAAATAAAGTTTTAGATTATTTTTGTAATGTTTGAAAATATCTAATTTTAAATAACAACTGTTAACATAACCTTGGTACATTTTAGATTATTTATTAGCTCAGTTTTGTCGAAAAGATAAATCAATTTATATCTTCTAGAATTTAATGCTATCATTTACTCATAATGGTCGAAGGAATTTACTCATAATGGTCGAAGGAATTTACTCATAATGGTCAAATTCCTTCCAAATTATATAACATACTACATTTATGATTACTATGAATCAGCCATGGTCAAATTTATTAAACTTATATAACATATTACATACATGATTACTACGAAATTTTAATTATCAAATTGAATTGCTAAAAATTACGCAGTATTTTGTTGAGCACAATCAACATTACTTATCACTGAATTTGTTTTTAGAATGGTTTTCTATCTTTCATCTTGTAACTCTCTATTTAGTGTGTTGACTGCTGCTTTCTGCAATAATTGAAAGAAATTTATAATAAATATAAACACATTTATCTTTTTACTTTTTATTTATTTGCACTTACCAAATTGTTTGCAAATTGTGCATGACCGCTTCTCGTATTTTTGATCTTGTAGTTAAGTGTAGAGAGTTATAGTGATTCCAGGTGCAATCTCCAACAGCTAGTTCTAGCAAGCTCCAATGTTCATTTCCATGTATGGGGAACAATATGTTGGAATATAATGGATTTAAAAGTGTATTTTTCATGATTAGAATGAACATTTGTTTTTTGATTTTTTCTAGGTTTCCATCAGTTGCACTTTTCTGTTAAAATTATCTTTTAGATTTTTTTTTTTGCTTAAAAAAATGTTAATTTGATAATATACTCCACTTACTGTCATTGTTGTGTTCACATAGACAATGCTGTTGCTTTCTTCTTGCAGCTTTGTTTTCCGGAACCAAAACCAATCGATGACCTACATTTAAAAAATATTATTAATAAAATGAGAAATAAATTCATGGAAAGTATATTTTGTTGTACATATTTGACCATAAATATTATGTTTGTATAGGAGGTCTTCTATCATGCATTTTGTTATGGTGATGAAATTTTCATCATCACGACTGAATGCTTCATTGCTGTAAAGTTAAATGATTGTTAATAAAATAAAATTAGTTTGTGTGAGTATAAAGTAGGTTAATTAATTACTTGTTTCCCCTGAAAATTTAGAATTTTTTTTTACAACTTCTTGTTGTTCTTCAATAAGATGTTGTGGTAGTGGACATTTTTCAATATTTTTGGTTTCGTCTTCTTCTTTTCTTCTTTAGGACTACTTTCATCTTCAATGGTAATTGCTTTTTCAATAGGAATTTCCTCAGTAGTTTATTTGTTGTTTTCATACGTTAAACCTTATTCGGTTTCTAAAATGAAATCTTCAGTATTTATCAAATTAAAACATAGAAAGTTAGTAGACCTATTTATGTTTGTCATACCAACTATTTTTTTATTTTTATTTTTTGTTACCTTTAGTATCATCAGTCTTTTCTTTCAAATCTTGTTTTTCCGTGAACTCACGGCCTTCGCACTTTTGAATCTTCATTTCTAGAATTTGGATTCTTCCTTTCAGCTGCTGCACGTAAAACTCTTTCGTCGTTTAATTGCTCCCCAAAACCTTTCAACTCATTACTCAAAAAGTTGAATATTGTTTCCAGCTCCTTCAAACTTTTTTTCAAACTTTTAATTTCCATATTGTCATCAAATTTCCTTTTTTTAGAATACTCCTGATCATCTTCAACTGGTTTATTTTTTTTGAGAAAAGATCCTTCTCCTCTTTTGTAACTTCTGAAAAGAAATTTAAAATCTACAAGGATTTTTTTTTTTAAAAAAATAGTCAGATCAACTATTCATCAGTAATACACAAAAGCTGTATTGGGCAAGGCAACCATTAATATATATGTAATTATTCTTAGCTTGAATCTGTATTCTAAGAGGCAATTCATAATTTTTTTCTTTTTTTTACTTGAAAGTGTAGTCTATGCAGGAAAGGTACAAATTGCAAAAATATGTTACACAATTCATGCATACAATACCAAGACTTATATTCAAACTTGTAAAAGATAAATGCATTTATCTTTTCTATATTCTTGTTTATATCATTTGTACGTCTTATGTAAGAACTTCAAATCATGATAAAAATGAAAAATATGTTTAATATGTATTCGGAAGTAGGATATATAATTACTGTATAATATGTTATTTATTAATCTGAAAAGATAAATGCATTTATGTTTTCTATATGGTGTTTAAATCATTTATATACATTAGGTAAGAACTTTAAATCATGTTAAAAATGATAAATTTGTGTAACGACCCAGATTTTTGGCCATTTTAATTTGGATACTTAATTATGTTTTAAATATTTTAATTGAGATATTAATGGATTTTAAATATTTAATTCATTTAAAATCGAGTTTAAATGTTATAATTTATATATAATTATAAATGAGCTTGAAATGGTGTGGTAGTTCGAAATTTTCAGTTTGAACTTCAACTGAATGTACAGGATACGATATAAGTCGGAATTTCGTGAAATGAGAAACGTGTGAATCAGTTTGATGATAATTTTCTAATGAAAAAGAAAAATCATGATTTCGTGTTATAGATTGTTATTTATGTCCAATTCAAATTTTAAAATAGTCGCTATGGAGATCGTTAATTAACGATATCGTTTACTTAATATATTTAATAACGTTTTCTATATGAATTTGATATCGGTCGACTAGAAAATTTTGATGCTGATTTATAATTCGGTATTGAGAAATCTGAAGTGAGGTACTTTTCCAGTCGAGTATACCTGACCATGATAATTTATTTATTTTGAATTTAATCATTTCGGGATTTATTTAATAATTTATCGATATTATTTTATAAGTTATTTATATAAATATTCGTACCTTACTTGTATAACGCTTAGACTTCGTGTATAGTATTAAAAACAGGATGACATACGCAGTGGTATATAACTGTTTACGGTAAGAGTTATATCCCAAAATGTACATGCGACAAATCAGAGCTTAATTAAATTCCTAAGTACGTTGTGGTTAAGAGTTATCAATAGATAAGCGAGCTCTTAAGAAGCCTTGAATCTCGTCAAAATTGGGCTCCTTGCCCTTTTCAGGGAGACAAAGGGTGAAATAAATTGAGTCTGTACCGATCGAGCTCCATCAAGGAATTCTTACGTAGTTAGGATATTTGTTGATAGTCATATACAAACACATAAACCCTTTTCTAGTTGCCATGATTACCTTAAAGACTTGTTATATATAGTCCTAATAGTAGGATTTATATAGCAGGAAACTTAATTCATTTAGTTGATGCTTTAGCTATCTCTGCACACACTCAAAAAGAAGTTGAACAAAATAGTATATATGTACAACATTAAATAGGAATTTCCAACCAAAATTATTCAATAACAAAACCAAGTACTATGTCAAAGAAACAAGAACAAGGACAATAAAATAGATGAGAAAACAGTTTATTCATACATGTACTCTACACCAAATCTTTTGCCAAAATATGTGTAACGACCCAGTTTTTGTCGACTTTGGTTATCACCATAAACTCAATGATGACTAACCAAACATCAAAAAATACCGGAAAGTTAATAGAAAGAAGTTAGAGGGTGAGAATAGATAAGATAGAAACTTATAATAGAAGAAGAAGATACAACACCAGAGTAACACGAATCTCACAGCAGAACGAACAACATATAATAGATAATATATCCTTGAAATAAATCAGTATATGTATACAGTAACATTATCAGAGTACAACACTTACAACACAGCGGAAATAACTATAGCTATAAAATCCTGAAGCCTCCTAATCCAAGCTCTCCAAGTATATCTGTAAAATCCTGACTACTTGACTGCCCGTATAAAATTGGGCACCCACAAAACAAAATACACTCCGGGTCAGTCATGGGACTGGTATGAGTAAAACAATTAAAAACAGTTTGAACAAGTAAACGATATCTCATGAGACCACGCCGTATAATGGAACGGGTTTTTCCCTTATGAGAATCCAAAACTTCTTTATATCAAAAACATTTTGATATTATAATAATGTCTATCAACCACAATATAATAATCATCTAGCAGAAACGCTTTCATCTCATGTTCTACATATATAGTATACAATCAAAACCACAAGCACGTATTGGGTAATGGATTTCCAACTATGACAAGGTATGGAACCACCTTTCGCTAGTGTACCTCTAGAGAGGAATACTTTGGGTTCAACAAGAACATCTTGCAACCCAACCACACATGACCGACCACTCATTTCGCTTGAGTGTATCAAATGTATATCACCAACGGTTGGGATCAACAACCGTTTCCCGAATGGGACAACATCGACAATAGATTTTTAGAAGTAAATGAAACTCTAGATCAGGTAATTATACACCCTAATAGGTGCGACCTACATAGCCATGTTGCCTGCCCGATTTCTGTCATTTCCTGGTTGTGAGGCTAGAGGCCACGCTTATCTGATCACATGTTTATTCACTTTGAATGTCACATTGTCATACCCGCCAAATCACAAATTGATTTCCCCAAAAATACCACGGGTATACTGTAACACCCCACATCCATTAATGTCACTCACAAAGGGAATGCATTAACTTCTATGGAGCATTTTAAGTGTGTATAGAACAGAAACTTAACAACAAGACATATATAAACAGTACTAAAACTTTCAAATTTTATTCATTGCAGTGGTAAACACATAGGTTTGATTACATCATCAAAAACCAGAGTCAAAGTACATAATATCCATCTTGACTAAATCAAAGTACATAAATTGAAAGACATAACCCCAACTCAAGATAGCCATAAATAAGGTAGGCTGAACTTTTACTTAAGCGATCCAAGCAACTTCTAAAAGCAAGAGATACAGCTGTCCAAAATCAAGCTCCACTGGTGCTAGTTCCACCCTGAGCACCTGGGGGGAAAAGGAAGAAAAGAGGTGGAAACAAAGGGGGTCAGACATAAAGTCTGGCGAGTGCGATAACTTTAACAATATAATTACCAAAATAACTAGGCTAAGGCATAAGTTGGAAAATAGGGAAATGACTGTGAACAATTGGGTATGACAGAGTAAACGAGGAAATAAGATTGAACAAAGATAACGTTAAAGGCGCACCTAAACCACTATAAGATAATTACTATACTGCACCACCACTAGTCACCCTAAGGTTGATCCCGCCTACAGAACTTAATAATGATAATGGTAGTTTCGTGCACCCCTAGTTGCCTTCATAGGTGTCGCCTGCCCCTATCTCCACTAGGTGTACCCATTCCCCCAAGCGATCGGCTCCCTAACTCGTAGATACCCGTGTTGGCCCCACAGTGGGGGTGTATCACTCCCTAAAGTGGCAACCCGATACCACCAACAATGCACGGCTTATACCTACACGATGCAACAACGTCTTACCTACCAGACCGGACCCACACACGCACATGAACCCGTTGGACTTGTTTTGCCACCGCTAACCCGTTTTGGCCTCTTACAGTCAAGCCCAGTACGCGTGTCCCGTCCTCGACTTGGGTCGAGCCCACAAAGATACTTATGGGTTACTGGTTGAAACGACCCCACATTATTTGACACAAGCTATCCACCTAAGCTTGGTCCCCTCTAGTACATCCCACTTAAACATCTTCTTATTCATGTTCACTTACATGCTTCAATTTTGGTTAAGTGTTTCTAATCGTATTTCAAATGCCACCCAAGATACCCACTTAATTCCACATGCCACCCAAGGCACCCACTTAACCCCCTCATGTCCCACTACATGTTTATCTGGTTAAGTGTTTCTTAATTCATTAACACCATAACCTTGTAAAGATCCCCCACATTAGACTGGCATTTGTGGCAGCTGGATTTGTCCGGTGGGTCTGGGCAGTCTTACACCACAAACGAGACTAACCTCGTGTCTTTACAACTGTTATGCATTTAATTTATGCCTAAGACCTCCCACATTAGACTTGAATTTATGGCAGTTGGATTTGCCGGGCGGGTCCGGCCAGTCTTACACCACAAAAGAGCCTAACCTCGTGTCTTAGACGATTAATTACACAAAATTAATTATTCCCCAATTTGAATTAATTTCCCAATTCAAATTATCAATCAATTCCAAATTTAACTATGTCCATAATTGACTCAATTATGTCCATCTATTTATGGTATGCAAAATCATACCAATTTTCATCACAAATTTATTTTATGCCATTTAAGGCATTTATGCCAATTCTAAATATTAAATCTTTTAATATTATCCCATTGCCCCACGTTGTATGTTCGTTCGTTTAACGTAAAATATACGTTAGACTCGAATAGTCTAACTTATGGAATAAAGAGAAAACATCACAACATGCATATAGATAAAACTAGATCTAAACATAAGGGGTGAACTTGCATGTGTGAATGAGGTTCTACATCTAAAAATTGCATAGGCCAAAGCCACAACTTGCATAAAACTACATATGTCATAGATCTAAATCTAAAGGTGTAAACTTGTTTAGGGAATAGTCACAAACTTGCATAAACCATGTATGTCATAGATCTAATCATAAGGTGTATACTTGCATAGGCAATAACCACAAACTTACATTACATGATTCATACCCCCAAACATATATATATATATATATATATATATATATATATACATACATACTTGCATATGTGATTTATGCAACATAACGATGGTGTAAACTTAGCATCTAAACATGTGAACTAGCATGTAGGATTTTGTATACTAGCATATAACTCACACATGTCATAGCCTAACTTTAGATCCAATTTACACATAAAATAGATGTCATGAAACATGTAAGGTTGTATAAAAATTATCACTAACTTGCATATGATCCATGCCTCAATTAACATCCTAACTTGCATACATACATATGATTTATCATATGAATAAGTTCCAACAACATAACCAAACTAGCATATGAAAAAAACATCATGAATTGATTATACATAAGCCTATCATAGAATTACAACATAGATGATAACATTACAACTTTACAACATAGATGATAACATCATACAATTTACAACATAATAAATAACATGCGGTCAATAATTCACAACATAACCATATAATCCACATCATATCTCAATCCAATTAAATTGTTAATTATTTTATTAAAGAAATCGAACTCACAACTCAAAGAAGGTCTTGAGTTCAGAAATCTGAGTTCTGAAGTTGAATTATCTTTCCCTTGTTGTAGATTCGTTGTTAGAGTTGAATAGAATTGAATTTGATTAACTTTCTTCCTCTCTAATTGGTGGCTAGGTTGCAAGGTGACGGCATGGAGGCCATGATTCTAATTTTAATTTGATTTTAGGGTTTGAGTCTACATGTATTTTAATAGAGTTTAGGATTGATTTAAGCTGTCCGATCAACCCAGAATTAACCCCAGCCATTCAAAGCAGATCAGAGACCCTAATGACTCAGCATATAGTCATAAACATGTCATCAATCAAATCTGCCCCGGGGGGGAGGGGGAGGGCAGGTCGACCCCCAGGTAGACCTGGTGAGGGTAGGTCGACCCCCAGGTCGACCTGGCCCTGGCGGGAAATTTCCCGCCTAGCCCAATCTGACTCTGAAATTTGAAATCTATTTTGAATTTTCTGAAACTTCCAATGGCCATAACTTCTTCATACGAAGTCCAATTCACGCAAACTCGGACTCTATCTCAACCAGAATTCCGAGACGAACACAATGGCGCAACCCATTTCCCTTAATTCTCACATCTGAGATTAGTTATTCTTTAATTTGTGAACATTAATATTGAAAATTACGGGGTGTTACATTCTCCCCTCCTTAAAGGATTTTGCCCCCGAAATCTCCAAGTTAAGGAGAATGCTTATCCTAACATCCAAACAACCATCAAACACAGGCATCCATTGTCCTTATAAAATTCCTAATGCTGTATGAACATATGCAAGAAGTGTGTGTATATGTTCTCTATCTAATGCAAAATCAGGCAGTCTACTGATTCAGTTGACATCCTTATTGCAAACCATGATAGTGCCATGCGTCCATTATGTATGCGAAAGAATCCCATTGATACATATTATTTCAACATGTGTGCACAACCATTCACCAAAATGCAACATCATATGATAGTACAATCATTATACATCCATTAACTTAAATATGTACACACATTTATATGCAATATGCAATATGAAGTGACTGAGCCGATCTAGTGCCTAAAGTGTGTGTATATGCATCCACGAGAAACCACTAGCAAACACTTGCATCCATCATACATAACATATCTCAAACACATGTTTCAACCATAGGACTACCCTATCTAAAGGTCAAAGATACTAGCGAGAGGACATACTAAAGATAAAACAAGTACAAGCTAAGCGATAAAGGAGAAATTAAAAGACATACCCTCGAAAAGAAAAGGGTACAATGAACGCATCTTCTCATTCGTCTCCCAAGTAGCGTTGCTCTCATCATCTCCCCATTGCACTTTGACTAGCCTGACCTCTTGATTCCTCAACTTCTTAATCTCCGACCCAAGAATGCACGTAGGAGCTCGTCGAATCGTCGCATCACGCTCTATCTCCACCTCTCTAAGCAAGCTTGGCTCTACCACTTCCGCGGTCTCATGCAAGCATTTCCTCAAATGTGATACATGGATTACATCGTGTACACCACTAAGTCTCTTGGGAAACTCCACTCTATATGCCATCTGTCCAATCCTCTCCTTAATAGGAAACGACCCTACGAACCTTGGTGCTAACTTCCTAACGGACCCAAAGCGAACCACATTCCGTAATGGAGACACCTTGACAAAGACCATGTCCCCAATATCAAACTCAAGATCTGTCCTCCTCTTGTCCGCATAAGATTTCTGCCTATCTTGCGCCGTCTTCATCCTCCTTCGAATCAAATCGATCTTTTCCGAAGTCTCTCTAATAATATCGGGCCCAAGCAAGATCTTATGTGTAGATTCCCACCAACATGTAGGCGAACGACACAGCCGTCCATAAAGAGCCTCGAACGATGCCATGCCAATGCTAGACTGGAAGTTATTATTATATGCAAACTCCACCAAAGGAAGATGTTCCTCCCATGTACCTCCGAAGTCTAAGACACACAACCTCAATAGGTCCTCTAGAATACAATTCACCCTCTCGGTCTGGCCGTCCGTTCGAGGATGATATGCGGTGCTCAAACATAACTGAGTCCCTACCGCCTCTTGCAAGCTCTTCCAAAACTCGCTAGTAAAGATTGGATCGCGGTCGCTTACTATGCTAGAAGGAACACCGTGCAAACAAACTATCTCTCGAATGTATACAGAGGCTAACCATAGAGCTGTCCTCTTACTCTTCACGGGAATGAGATGGGCGCTCTTAGTAAGTCTGTCTACCACGACCCAAATCCCTGTATTACCCTTCCTTGATCTCGGTAACCCATCGATAAAGTCCATCGAGACACTTTCCCTCTTCCATTGTGGAACCTCCAATGAGTGAAGCAACCCACCGGGCTTCCTTTGCTCTGCTTTCACTTGTTGGCACACCAAGCATCTAGCGACAAACACAGCCACATCCCTCTTCATACCGGCCTAAAAGTAAACTTGTCTCATGTCCATGTACATCTTGTCCCCGCCGGGATGGATGGTCATCTTCGAACGATGTGCATCATGTAACAACCCGTATTTTCAATAACCTGTTATAACATAAATCGAGGCAGAATTTAATTTATAAATCTGAATCAAGGGAAACAGGCTATGCCATTGCGTTCGTCTCGGAAAAAAACGCGAAATAGAGTCCGAGTTTTCGAAAATCGGAGTCCGTATGACCCGATTAAGGCCCAATGAAGTTTTCAGAAAAATTCAAAGTAAAAACAGATTTCAAATTCAAGTTTGAATTTGGAAATTTGGGTCAGTTTGGGCCAGGCGGGAAAATTCCCGCCAGAGCACCCGAGTCGACAGCCCTGTCGACTTGGGAGTCGACTTGGTTGGACCCAAGTCGACAGCCCTGTCGACTTGGCTGTCGACTTAATGTGAGAAGTTGGTCATGTTGTACCTTGAACCCGAGGTTAGACCAAGTTGTGGTGTAAAGCTACCCGGACCCGCCCGGCTTAACTAGTAACCACAACAAGGTCTAATGTGAGAGGTTAAGGCACATTAAATTAATTAATGCCTCGTGATTAGGGTTAAGTCATGGTCCACTTAATACTTAACCAATTTGGGCTTGGTAGATTAATCAGGGTTAAGTCGTGAACTCATCGTTACACTTAACCAAGTTAACCCATGATTAGTAAAAGGGTTAAACCGTACTTAACCCACTAGAAAATCCTAGCAATGGTGGTCCACTCCAGCAGTAATCCCAAGTTCGTATCATTAAGACCCTAGGGTCTAGGCTAGGGTGGGGGGCACAATTACTGGACTTGAGGTAAGAGACCAAAAACGACGGCAGAGTGGTACGCTGGTGTAGTTCCGGGCGGACTATGGTCGTGCACATAGTCCGAAGCCGGGGAAAACATGCACGGGTACCAGTAGATCGAGACTGTGCACTTATGTTTATGGTGTCCAGGGGTTGACACCCTAGGGCTTGATACACCCGACGGGAGACCCTGCACAGTCGGACTACAATTATGTTTGGGCCGCATTGACACCAACACGTGACGAGTTAGTCTTATAGGGAGCCGATCGACTAGACCGTTTGGTTGGACCGCGTATTAGGGTCACTTCATGTTATTGGGCCAAAGCTTGGGCCAAGGGATCAATACTTGTTTATTCAAGTCATGTTAGTTTGCTAGTACACATGTGGTGCAAAAACCTTAAACCTGATTATGCGATGACACCTTTATCTACCTTGTTAGTTAATCATCATGCTAGTATGTTGTTATCCTTATGTTCATCCCAGCTTTCATCATGCCAGTTAACTTTATCAGTTTACATTGATTGTAGTAGGGCTTACTCAGTCTTTTTGACTGACCTGTTTTTCTTACGCCTCTTTTCTTCCGTCCCCCCCAAGGTTCTCAGGGAGGGAATATTGGAGCTTAGCTTGGATTTCTGATCGCTTGCTTGTGGGATTTTAGCTCATGTACGGTCTTGACATGAAGCTAGCTATGGTTATCACTTATTTTGGGGATAGTACTTATGTATTTCAGTTTTTCAGTAATGTTGTTTTTATCTAGACTTGTGCATTTGGAAAGTTGACATTATGTTGTACCAGACTTGTTTTGAAATAGTTTGAAATCTTCCGCTGTTTTACTTATCTTATTTACTCTGTTCACATATATACATATGTTCTTGTTCTGCCTTGATATGTCATTATGCATGTTTACCTGATTCAAACACCCCTCCAAAGTCAGAGTGCTTGCAAGAGTTACCCATGGCGGAGGTGGGGTGTTACATTTGGTATCAGAGCATATGGTTTACGAGAAGGAACAAAAAGGTTTTTAAAACTTTTGGAAACCTATTTTCAAAACCAAGTATAAAGTATTTTCTCAAAGAAAAGTCTAGCTTATTTTTAAAGGCTATTCCCCAAAAAGCCATTAGCAAAAATTCCTTCGTTTTTCTCCATTCTGAATCTATCTTTTTCTTCGTTTTCAGTATGGCCGATAACTTTGCTATTCCGGAGGGAGTACACGTACCTGTTTGGTATAGGAGACTTTTGGAGGCTAGGGCGACCGAAGCCATCCCCGCAAATGTTACTCCTCCTCCGGTAGTTAATTTTCCTCCTCCTCCTGTCGTTGAGGTTCCTCTTCCTCCTCCCCCTCAGCATCCACAAGAGGATTTCACGGAGATTTGCAAAGACTTTAAGGTGATGGGTGGCAAGAATTTCATTGGAACCGAGACTTTTGTAGAGGCAAGGAATTGGTTGAAAGAAACCGAAGATCTTTTTGCCTTCTTTGATATAGATGACCGTAGGAAGGTTTTATTGGCAGTGTGGTTGCTAAAGGAAGAAGCTGCACGTTGGTGGGTGGTCACCACCGCTACTAGGCCAATTGAGACTTGGGATGACTTTCGGGGAAAGTTTGGACTAAGGTTCCTATCACTGAAGCAAGGGGACATGACTATTAGGGAATACATAGATAAGTTTAATCAACTGGCTCGGGTCGGTTTAGACTTGGTTAACACAGCTCAGAAGAAGGCCCTATACTTTGCTCTAGGATTAAACGAGCCATTACATATACCCTTGGGGGCAACTTTCGAGAGCTTGGTGAATATGGCCCTACTCAATGAAGAGAATAGGAGTGACAAGAAGGAGATCAAGATGAATGTTACTTAAGCCAAGAAGACTGATTCCCAGTGGAAAGGAAATCAGGGTAATCCAAGCGGTCAGAGCAGTCAAGGCAATAAGAACAAGAACAAGAGTCAAGGCAACAAGGGGAACAATAGCAAGGGCAATGATGACAAGAGGAAGTGCCATTATTGCGGTTCAGTTGGGCATCTTATTAAGGATTGTAAGAAGAGGAAAAGGAAGAGTGGTGATGTTTTCATTGTGGTGAGTTTGGACATTTCAGCAAAGATTGCCCGAAGAAGCAAGGGCAAGGTCAGACTCAGTATGCAAGACCATCAGGAGGGCAAGTTCATGCTCTCAATGCCGCTCCAGTTCCCGATCGAGGTAGTATTTCTGTTGAAAGCCTTGTGATTTTCCTGTTCGTACTTTGTTTGACTCTGGTGCATCGCATAGTTTATTTCATCTGGTTTAGTTGAAAGTTTGCACCTAAGTACTAGTCTAGTTAATGATCCCGTGTGTGTTTCAAATCCAATTGGGGGTTCCGCCCATTTGTCTATTATCTACGTGGATTTGAAAATCTCTATCTTGAGTATAGAGTTCTCGCGTGATGCTTATATTCTCGGTTTCATAGGGTATGGGTTGATTTTGGGCATGGATGGGTTGTCCAGTTTTGGAGCCATCCTTGATTTTTGAGCATAGGGTTGTGAGGCTCATGACTCGCCTCGGTAATACCCTAAAAATTTCTAGTAACCCTACGAGTCCCGTCATGTTGTGTTATCTTGGATCCCTCAACTCGTCTATCGATAGTTTGCAATCGGTGAGGGTGGTCCGAGAATATCCTGATATCTTGGGTGAAGTGAAGGGGGTTATCCCTAAACGAGAGATAGATTTCCGCATTTATCTGGTTGATAATGCCAAGATAGTTTTGTGGCCGGTTAGGCACATGGCCCCGCAAGATGAGAGTTAAGAAAGCAAGTCAAGGAGTTGCTTGAGAAGAACTTCATTAGGTGAAGTATATCTGAATAGGGAGCGCCTGTAGTATTTACTACCTAGGCAGATGGTTCTCTTCGACTTTGTGTTGATTATCGTGAGTTAAACAAGGAGTATAGACAACCATTGCCAAGGATCGATGATTTGTTTGATCGGCTTGTAGGAACATCTGTTTTCTCTTGATCTTGCTACTGGATTCCATCGGCTCAGGGTAGCTGAGGATAGTATAGGCGAAACTGCGTTCAGAACTCCAGATGGATTCTTAGAATGGCTGGTCATGCCATTCGGTTTGACTAATGCACCCGCCTACTTCGTGGACTTGATGAGTAGGGTGTTCAGGGAGTTCTTGAACAAGTTTGTCGTGGTCTTCGTAGATGATATTCTGATCTTCTCTAAGGATGAGGAAGAGCATGCAAGGCATCTCGTGGAGGTGATGGATACGCTTAGAGCGCATCAGTTGAAGGCCAAGTTCTCCAAGTGTCACTTTTGGAGAAGGGAAGTTAGATTCCTTGGGCATATAGTATCTAAGCAAGGCTTAGCGGTGGATCCCGCTAAGGTAGTTGCAGTTCAGGATTGGAAGACTCCAAGGAATGCAACTGAAATAAGAAGTTCTCTCAGTTTAATTAGTTAGTTAGCGTCCCTTGAGCTTAGACCTACCCTTCTGGATCAAGTAGGGACTTCACAGAAAGAAGACCCGCAGTTAGTCGAGATCATGGACAAGTTGATTCGAGGCGAGATGGTAAGTCACCTCGCTATAGATGACAAGGGATGGCTAAGACGCGATGAGAGAAAGAAGGCTCTTGAAGATGCACATCACTCGAGGAGGTGGCCGAGTTTGTCCCAAGGTGCATGTTGTGCCAACAGGTTAAAGGCCGAGTCATAGAAGCCCGGTGGGCTATTATATCCATTGGAGGTCCCCGCAATGGAAGTAGTAAAGCGTCACGAAGGATTTCGTGGATGGACTGCCTAGGTCAAGGAAAGAGAATACGAGCATGTGGGTCATAGTAGGTAGATTCACGAAGAGTGCTCATTTCACTCCGGTAAAGAGCGAAAGGACTGCATCATAACTAGCGACAGTTTACTTTCAAGAAATAAAGCGGTTGCACGAGGTTCCCTAAAGGATAGTTAGTAACCATGACTCAATCTTCACTAACCAGTTTTGGGATAGTCTGCGGGAAGTCATGGGCAAGCAACTGAATCTAAGTACGGCCTATCATTCGCAGGCGGATGGTTCATTTCGTTCAAGCATGAGTTATAGAAAATCATGTTGGTAAGAGCAATTGGCAACATGGATTGGTATTTTCAAGAAAAGTTCTACTGCGTGGAATACTTTATAGTACGTAAACGAGATCCAGGATTCACTGGTGAATTTTGGAGAGCTTGCATGAAACCATGAGGTCATAGTTATGTTTAAGCCAAGAATGATAGAAGAGTAAGTGAAATAGGAAGACGAGAGGCGACAATGAAATGGGTTCCAACTCATATTTGGAAATAAGAATTAAGAAGCTAAGAAATCATGAGGTAAAAGACGGTCAAAGCACAGTGGATTTAAGCTCATGGAAACGTGACTTAGAAGTTTGAAGGCTGGATACGCGCATCATATCTTTTTTATTATGAGTATATCCTTGATCCTTGTTCTCCTGTGGAACTTACTCGCATGTTATCTTTTTACGTATATCCTCTCGGTCTCATTCTCGGTCCTATTTCTGTCGGGAGGTATGACTTATTGGCTAGTAATACATGTCAAGGTTTGAAGGGGTCCGTTAGGTTGACTAAACCTTTTGGGCTTTTATAGAATATGGGTTGGGTTAGGAAGGGATTTCTTGTAATCCGAAAGGGGTATATCCTGCTTATCTTCCCGATCTCTTTGTAGCATATCTTTTGCTATCCATGTTTGTCTTGATTATCTAGTTTATCATGTTAATCTTGTCATGAGAACCTTAGGTAGAAACCCTTTGGATGAAACATGTGTTTGAAACATGTTATGCTTGATGGTTGCAAGTGGTTGCAAGTGTTTGCAAGTGGTTACTCGTGGATGCATTATACACGTTAGGCACTAGATCGGCTCACACACCTCATATTGCATATGCATGAGTGTTTACGCTTATTCATGGATGAAAATTTTTGTATGCATGGAAAATCTCTCATAGAAATAACTTAGGAATTTTATGAAGAGAGTGGAGGCCATGAGAGGATTAATTTTGCCATAGTTTAGTTACTTGAATGAATAATGATGATTTAGGGTTAGGTTAGGGGCTTATTTATAGAGATTAGGATTAGTTTCAACCTTAGGATTAAACCCTAGTTCTAATCTCAGCCCTCAAAACCGAATCTGGCCCCCAAACTCAACACAACCCCAAAATGGTGCACCAGGCAAAACTGCCCGGTTGGACCCAAGTCGACAGCCCTGTCGACTTGGCTGTCGACTTGGCTCAGCCGGGCAGTTTTGCCTGGTGCACCATTTTGGGGTTGTGTTGAGTTTGGGGGCCAGATTCGGTTTTGAGGGCTGAGATTAGAACTAGGGTTTAATCCTAAGGTTGAAACTAATCCTAATCTCTATAAATAAGCCCCTAACCTAACCCTAAATCATCATTATTCATTCAAGTAACTAAACTATGGCAAAATCAATCCTCTCATGGCCTCCACTCTCTTCATAAAATTCCTAAGTTATTTCTATGAGAGATTTTCCATGCATACAAGTGTTTTCAAGCTTGTATGAGTGTCATTAGCTTGCATTCAAGTCAAGTTTCCATATTTACATCATAAAGCAAGGGTTTTGATCATTTTGGCTCAAGGGTTTTTCTATTAAAGCTTGCATTTTGGGTCTAATTGATTGCATAAGGGCTTTGTCATATTTTTGTGTCTTCATAAGCATTGTAAGCCCTATTCTACTTTCATATTTAAACTCTAAAGTTAAATGAATGATGCAAGTTTGGTTGACCATGTTATGATATGCAAGCTTATCATGTTATGTTATGCAAGTATGCCATGTTATGATATGCAAGTTTACCATGTTATGCTATGCAAGTTTGCCATGTTATAATATGCAAGTTTACCATGCTATGCTATGCAAGTTTGCCATGTTATGATATGCAAGTTTATCATGTTATGTTATGCAAGTTTGCCATGTTATGATATGCAAGGTTATCATGTTATGTTATGCAAGTTTGATATGCAAGTTCGTCATATGATATGCAAGTATGTTATGCAAGTTTGGGATGATCATTTTGTTCATGTTATCATATGCAAGCTTATCTTGAGTATGTGAACATAAAGCTTCAACCTTTATGCTAAAGGTTGCATTTTGGCAACATGTAGGTTATCATATCTCTTATGATAACTTGCATGTGAGGCTAAATGCGAACTTATGGCCATTTCTACATGTCATTTATCACCATGTATCACCAATATGCTAAGTTTGGTTTTATGCATGCTTTTGAGGCCTAAAAATGTAATATGCAAGTATATGAACATGTGTACATTTCATATGCCACCATGTTAAACTTGTGGCTTCAACACCTTTATGTCATGATTATGCCAAGTTCCCTCTTTCTATCCTTTATGCGCTATTGCGATATGTAAGCGATGGGATTGCGTTTGGGGTTGGGTAAACTTAAAAGACATAAAAACATAAGATTGGGAATTTACCTATTAAGTTAGGTCTACCCATTGGGAATTTACCTATTAAGTTAGGTCTACCCAAATTCTTGAAAACTTGTAACATGTTTTGGAAACATGATGGACATGACACTTAGAAAATATAAGTGTGACCAACTCGAGGTTGGGTTGAGTTTGTAGCGTAAAACTACCCGGAACCGACCGGCTTAACTAGTTGCTACAAACAATAGGACCTAATGTGAGAAGTTGGTCATGTTGTACCTTGAACCCGAGGTTATACCAAGTTGTGGTGTAAAGCTACCCGGACCCGCCCGGCTTAACTAGTAACCACAACAAGGTCTAATGTGAGAGGTTAAGGCACATTAAATTAATTAATGCCTCGTGATTAGGGTTAAGTCATGGTCCACTTAATACTTAACCAATTTGGGCTTGGTAGATTAATCAGGGTTAAGTCGTGAACTCATCGTTACACTTAACCAAGTTAACCCATGATTAGTAAAAGGGTTAAACCGTACTTAAACCACTAGAAAATCCTAGCAATGGGGATCCACTCCAGCAGTAATCCCAAGTTCGTATCATTAAGACCCTAGGGTCTGGGCTAGGGTGGGGGGCACAATTACTGGACTTGAGGTAAGAGACCAAAAACGACGGCAGAGTGGTACGCCGGTGTAGTTCCGGGCGGACTATGGTCGTGCACATAGTCCGAAGCCGGGGAAAACATGCACGGGTACCAGTAGATCGAGACTGTGCACTTATGTTTATGGTGTCCAAGGGTTGACACCCTAGGGCTTGATACACCCGACGGGAGACCCTGCA
Source organism: Allium sativum (assembly GCA_030737875.1). Lineage (NCBI taxonomy): Eukaryota > Viridiplantae > Streptophyta > Magnoliopsida > Asparagales > Amaryllidaceae > Allium > Allium sativum. The sequence goes on from CM060926.1 coordinate 231,570,155, forward strand.
CAGTCGGACTACAATTATGTTTGGGCCGCATTGACACCAACACGTGACGAGTTAGGCTTATAGGGAGCCGATCGACTAGACCGTTTGGTTGGACCGCGTATTAGGGTCACTTCATGTTATTGGGCCAAAGCTTGGGCCAAGGGATCAATACTTGTTTATTCAAGTCATGTTAGTTTGCTAGTACACCTGTGGTGCAAAAACCTTAAACCTGATTATGCGATGACACCTTTATCTACCTTGTTAGTTAATCATCATGCTAGTATGTTGTTATCCTTATGTTCATCCCAGCTTTCATCATGCCAGTTAACTTTATCAGTTTACATTGATTGTAGTAGGGCTTACTCAGTCTTTTTGACTGACTTGTTTTTCTTTCGCCTCTATTCTTCCGTTTCCCCCCCAGGTTCTCAGGGAGGGAATATTGGAGCTTAGCTTGGATTTCTGATCGCTTGCTTGTGGGATTTTAGCTCATGTACGGTCTTGACATGAAGCTAGCTATGGTTATCACTTATTTTGGGGATAGTACTTATGTATTTCAGTTTTTCAGTAATGTTGTTTTTATCTAGACTTGTGTATTTGGAAAGTTGACATTATGTTGTACCAGACTTGTTTTGAAATGGTTTGAAATCTTCCGCTGTTTTATCTATGTTATTTACTCTGTTTACATATATACATATGTTCTTGTTCTGCCTTGATATATCATTATGCATGTTTACCTGATTCAAACGCCCCTCCAAAGTCAGGGTGCTTGCAAGAGTTACCCATGGCGGAGGTGGGGTGTTACATATCATCAAGAATGGTCTTCCTCAAATTCTCGTCCCGTGGTACACAAAGTCTACCGTCCCTACGTAACCAACCCTTATCCTCTAGGGTATATCTATTGAGATGGCTCCATGACTCCCCCGGTTTGAGCTTCACTACTAACTCAACCAACTGTGGGTCATCTCGCTGTGCCTCACCGATCCGTCCCAAAAGCGTAGGTTTGACCTCTAAGGATGCTAGCAAACCGGGTACAAAGTCAATGGGAGGTCTAAAGTCAAACGTAGAGATGAACTCTAAGCTTTGCCGCTCAACAAACTACGGACTCAAGGACAACCTTTTACTACTTAAGGCATCTTCAACCACGTTACCCTTGCCAGGGGTATATGCTATCTTGAAATCGTAGTACGCTAAGAATTCCATTCACCTTTGCTGCCTTAAGTTCAAGTCCTTCTGAGAGAACAAGTATTTTAGCGATTTGTGGTTAGTGAACAATTCGAATTTCTCGCCAAGAAGATAATGACGCCAAGACTTAAGCGCGAAAACAATAGCGGCCAACTCTAGGTCATGGGTAGGGTAATTCCTCTCATTCACTCTCAACTGCCTTCCTCCATAGGCTATTACCCTCCCCTCTTGCATTAAGACTGCGCCAAGTCCTGTCCCACAAGCATCGGTATAAACGGTAAACGGCTTACTCCCATCTGGCAACACTAAGACTGGGGCTGTGGTCAAAGCTCTCTTTAAACGTTGGAACGCATCATCACAATCTATGTCCCAAGGGAAAACTAGGTTCTTCTTCGTCAAGCGTGTTAGCGGGGCTAATATTTTTGCGAAGTCTTTTATAAACTTCCTATAGTAGCCAGCCAACCCTAAGAAACTCCTCACCTCGGTAGCATTTTTAGGGACCTTCCAATCTTGGATGGCCACTACCTTCGCGGGATCCACGCTATCCCTTCTTTGGAAACCACGTGCCCTAAGAATCGCACTTCCTTCCTCCAAAAGTGACATTTAGAAAATTTAGCTTTTAGGCTATGCGCTCGAAGGGTCTCCAACACTTCCCTACGATGTAGAGCATGCTCTTCTTCGCTTTTCGAAAAGATCAAGATGTCATCCACAAAGACTACCACGAATTTATTAAGGTACTCCCTAAACACCCTACTCATCAAGTCAACAAAGTATGCGGGGGCGTTTGTCAAACCGAAGGGCATCACAAGCCACTCGAAGAAGCCATCTGGAGTCCTAAAGGTAGTCTTGTCTACGCTATCCTCAGCCACTCTCAACTGATGGAAACCCGTGGCTAAGTCCAACTGCGAAAACACTGCGGCGCCAACTAACTGATCGAAGAGATCGTCAATCCCCGGCAGTGGGTGCCTATTCTTCTTAGTAAGCTTATTAAGTTCTCTATAGTCCACACAAAGTCTAAGAGACCCATCTGCCTTCGTGGCAAATACTACTGGAGCACCCCACTCCGATATACTACGTCTGATGTACCCCTTCTCAAGCAATTCTTTCACTTGCTTACTGAGTTCTCTTCTCTCTCTTGGAGCCATATGGCACATTGGCAATGCAACTGGCTTTGTATTATCTACTAGATATATTTGAAAGTTTATCTCACGTTTTGGGGGTAAACCCCTCACCTCATCGAAGTCATCAACATATTCATGGACTATGTGAACAGAATGCAAATCATCATCAGATGCGTCAAGGGATTCTAGGTAGCTAAGCATTACTGGACCTCTTGGGTCACAAGAAATATCAAGGGTCCTTCCATAACGAGTCAACAATCTAACTACCCTTCTTTCACAATCTAGGATGGCCCCGTATCTAGTTAGCCAATCCATACCTAGAATCAAGCCGTAGCCCATGAAGCCAAGAACAAAGGCGTTGCATTCAAACCCAACTCCCAAGATAAACACTCTCGAATCCCGACAAATCATAGATAGATGAGCCGAACCACCAATAAGATTTGAGACTACTAAGGGATCTGTAACTAGACTAGTATCCAGGTGCAGTGTTTCAACTAATGATGTAGAAATAAACGAATGTGATGCGCCAGAATCGAATAAAGTACAGACAGGATGATCAAAAAGAAAAATTAAACTTTCAAATGAAATTGCTCTACCTCGTTCTTGCAGAGGTGGGACCACGAGAGCCTGAACTTGCCCCCTTTCCTGCCCTGGTGCCATAAGAGCCTGCATCTGTCCTCCCGAGGTAGACCCTTCCCTCTGCCCTTTCCTTGGGCAGTCCTTAATCAGATGTCCCGCTTCGCCACAGTGGAAACAACCAGTCTACATTTTCTTCCTACAATCTTTGCTTAGATGGCCGGGTGTCCCATAGTTAAAGCATCTTTTCTTCCCCTTACCATTGTTGCCTTTGCCACCTTTCTTGTTCTGTTGTTGCTGTTGCGGCTTCTTTTGACCCCCTTTCTTCTTGGGTGCCTTATTAGCATTGGCGCCCTTCTCCTTTTCATGCATAAGAGCCATGTCAACTAGTCTCTCAAAGGTCGCCCCCATGGGGATGTGGGTCATAGCTAACCCATGAAGCGGCTCGTTCAAACCCTTAACAAATCTCAGGGCCTTCTTTTCTGGTGTATTCACCAAGTCCAAGCCAAATCTCGCCAGCTGATTGAATTTTTTGACGTATTCTTTCACCGATAAATTCCCCTGCTTCAATGCTAGAAACCTTTCCATGTAAGATTATCTTCAGCCCGTGAGAGAAACTTCGCCTCAAACCTCCGCCTAAAATCTGGCCATGTATCGACTGGACGTTCTCCTTTAGTGACCTCCCACCAAAACGAGGCCTCATACTTCATTAACCAGGCAGCTAACTGGACCTTTCTTCCATCTTCCACTTCAAAGATCCCAAACAATTCTTCCACCTCCTTTAGCCAATTTCGAGCTTCAACAAATGTCTCTGTCCCGTTAAAAGGTTTTCCACCCATTGCCCGAAAGTCCTTACATATCTTTGCAAAAGTATCAACATGAGGAGGAGAACGGGGAGGAGGAGCATTTGCTGGACCTGCGGTGGCGGCCCTAGTATCCAAATCCCTCCTAAACCATCCTGGTATCGGTATCCCCTCGGGTATCTCGGGAATCAAGACTTGCTGAAACGAAAAAGGAAAGATTCAATACAAAAGAACCGAAGGAAAGTTATATGGCTCTTGGGGTTATGCTTTCTAAAATAAGCTTTTCTCTTGAAAATAATTTCCTTAAAACATACTTTTGAAGGTACTTCTTTATAAAAGTGGTTTTGAAAAATAGTTTTTCAAAATTCATATCTGTTCTGGTAACCTTCAGCTCTGATACCACGTGTAACACCCCACGTCCGTTAATGTCACTCACAAAGGGAATGCATTAACTTCTATGGAGCATTTTAAGTGTGTATAGAACAGAAACTTAACAACAAAACAGATATAAACAGTACTAAAACTTTCAAATTATATTCATTGCAGCGGTAAACACATAGGTTTGATTACATTATCAAAAACCAGAGTCAAAGTACATAATATCCATCTTGACTAAATCAAAGTACATAAATTGAAATACATAACCCCAACTCAAAATTGCCATAAATAAGGTAGGCTGAACTTTTACTTCAGCGATCCAAGCAACTTCTAAAAGCAAGAGATACAACTGCCCAAAATCAAGCTCCACTGGTGCTAGTTCCACCCTGAGCACCTGGGGAGAAAAGGAAGAAAAGAGGTGGTAACAAAGGGGGTCAGACATAAAGTCTGGCGAGTGTGATAGCTTTAAGAATATAATTACCAAAATAACCAGGCTAAGGCATAAGTTGGATAATAAGGAAATGACTATGAACAATTGGGTACGACAGAGTAAACAAGGAAATAAGATTGAACAAAGATAACGTTAAAGTCGCACCTAAACCACTATAAGATAATTACTATACTGCACCACCACTAGTTACCCGAAGGTTGATCCCGCCTACAGAACTTAATAATGATAATTGTAGTTTCGTGCACCCCTAGTTGCCTTCATAGGTGCCGCCTACCCCTATCTCCACTAGGTGTACCCACTACCCGAAGCGATCGGCTCCCTAACTCGTAGATACACATGCTGGCCCCACCGTGGGGTGTATCACTCCCCAAAGTGGCAACCCGATACCACCAACAATGCACGGCTTATACCTACATGATGCAACAACGTCTTACCTACCAGCCCGGGCCCACACACACACATGAACCCGTTGGACTTGCGTTGCCACCGCTAACCCGTTTTGGTCTCTTACAGTCAAGCCCAGTACGCGTGTCCCGTCCTCGACTTGGGTCGAGCCCACAAAGATACTTATTGGTTACTGGTTGAAACGGGCCCCCATTATTTGACACAAGCTATCCACCTAAGCCTGGTCCCCTCTAGTATATCCCACTTAACCTCTTCTCATCCATGTTCACTTACATGTTTCAATTTTGGTTAAGTGTTTCTAATCGTATTTCAAATGCCACCCAAGGCACCCACTCAATTCCACATGCCACCCAAGGCACCCACTTAACCTCCTCATGTGCCACTACATGTTTATCTGGTTAAGTGTTTCTTAATTCATTAACACCGTAAACTTGTAAAGACCTCCCACATTAGACTGGCATTTGTGGCAGCTGGATTTGTGGGGCGGTTCCGAGCAGTCTTACACCACAAACGAGCCTAACATCGTGTCTTTACAATTGTTACGCAATTAATTTATGCCTAAGACCTCCCACATTAGACTGGCATTTGTGGCAGCTGGATTTGTCGGGCGGGTCCGGGCAGTCTTACACCACAAAAGAGCCTAACCTCGTGTCTTAGACGATTAATTACACAAAATTAATTATTCCCCAATTTGAATTAATTTTCCTACTCAAATTATCAATCAATTCCAAATTTAACTATGTCCATAATTGACCCAATTATGTCCATCTATTTATGGTATGCAAAATCATACCAATTTTCATCACAAATTTATTTTATGCCATTTAAGGCATTTATGCCAATTCTAAATATTAAATCTTTTAATATTATCCCATTGCCCCACGTTGTACGTTCGTTCGTTTAACGTAAAATATACGTTAGACTCGAATAGTCTAACTTATGGAATAAAGAGAAAACATCACAACATACTTAGATCTAAACATAAGGGATGAACTTGCAGGCGTGAATGAGGTTCTACATCTAAAACTTGCATAGGCCAAAGTCACAACTTGCATAAAACTACATATGTCATAGATCTAAATCTGAAGGTGTAAACTTGTTTAGGGAATAGTCACAAACCTGCATAAACCATGTATGTCATAGATCTAATCATAAGGTGTAAACTTGCATAGGCAATAACCACAAACTTACATTACATGATTCATACCCCAAACATATATATATATATATATATATATATATATATATATATACACACACACACACATACACACTTACATACGTGATTTATGCAACATAACGATGGTGTAAACTTAGCATCTAAACATATAAACTAGCATGTAGGATTTTGTATACTAGCATATAACTCACACATGTCATAGCCTAACTTTGGATCCAATTTACACATAAAATAGATGTCATGAAACATGTAAGGCTGTATAAAAATTATCACTAACTTGCATATGATCCATGCCTCAATTAACATCCTAACTTGCATACATACATATGATTTATCATATGAATAAGTTCCAACAACATAACCAAACTAGCATATGAAACAACATCATGAATTGATTATACATAAGCCAATCATAGAAGTACAACATAGATGATAACATTACAACTTTACGACATAGATGATAACATCATAGAATTTACAACATAAATAATAATATGCGGTCAATAATTCACAACATAACCATATAATCCACATCATATCTCAATCCAATTAAATTGTTAATTATTTTATTAAAGAAATCGAACTCACAACTCAAAGAAGGTCTTGGGTTCTGAAATCTGAGTTCTGAAGTTGAATCAGCTTTCCCTTTTAGTAGATTCGTTGTTAGAGTGGAATAGAATTGAATTTGATTAGCTTTCTTCCTCTCTAATTGGTGTAGGGTATTCTAGGTTGCAAGGTGACGACATGGAGGCCATGATTCTAATTTTAATTTGATTTTAGGGTTCGAGTCTACATGTGTTTTTATAGAGTTTAGGATTGATTTAAGCTGTCCGATCAACCCAGAATTAACCCCAGCCATTCAGAGCAGATCAGAAACCCTAATGACTCAGCATATAGTCATAAACAGGTCATCAATCAAATCTGGTGGGGGGGAGGGGGGGCAGGTCGACCCTATGGTCTACCTGGTGAGGGTAGCTCAACCCATAGGTCGACCTGGCCCTGGCCTAGCCTAATCTGACTATGAAATTTGAATTTTTGAAATCTATTTTGAATTTTCTGAAACTTCCGATGGCCATAACTTCTTCATACGAAGTCCAATTCACGCAAACTCGGACTCTATCTCAACCAGAATTCTGAGACGAACACAATGGCGCAACCTGTTTCCATTAATTCTCACATCTGAGATTAGTTATTCTTTAATTTATGAACATTAATATTGAAAATTGCGGGGTGTTACATATACAGCTAAAAGAAACGAATTCCTCCGCCACCAAATGTAAATACGTTTGAAGAGATCAACTTACACGATCTATTAAATATACTCTGTTAGACATTCTTCCATACAGGTCGTCCTAGGACTGGACAAACCGAAGGTACTATTCAGTACAACCATGTTAGGCAATCTTTACCTAAGATTTATACAACAGCCCTTGCACTTTACTCTGTCTTTAATTATCTTTGGCATATATGATTCGCAACGTTATGCCAATACGGAGTGGTTCTTCGGATAATAATCCAACCGGTCTCTCCATATTAACAACGTTAAAATGGTCGAAAACTTCAATAGTCGATGAGTTAACTATAAAAGAAAAACACGTGTGCAAACAACGATTTTATTTCCAGATGGAAATTACATCGATCAATCACTAATCAACTTTTATCCTTTAAATTAATTTATCTATCTCCTGTTTCCATACATTCCACATTTCTTATTTTCTATTATCAGAAAACATTTTTGATTCTTATTTGGAAAACATTTCCAAAACTCCTTCACTGGATTTAAACTGATGTTTAAATCAAACATCGCCATGCTAACTCAAACCATTTGCTAAATTCAATCAACCATCATTCACTATCAAACCTTACCATTCCTTAGTTAAGAAGGAAGTCAATCAAGTTGGGGTATAATTACCTCTCAGACCTTAACTGAATAACGTTTTAACTTCGAAATAGTCAAAGTTTATCTTTTAACTCTTTAACAAACTTCCTTACGTAACTCTCGGATTCTATTTACGAATCCGCTTCTTTATTGAAAACATTGGTTATAACGCTAACGTTATAAACCCTACTTCTGAAATATCTAACTTAACATCTAACTTTTTACTTCTTACTTTGAATAATTCACCTACTCTAATTTATTTATAAATAAATCTTGATCTAAAAACCGAAAGTAAATAATACTTTCCCGAATTCGATATAATCGAATTCGACAATTTACTCTCTTCAGAGTAATCTCTATTTAATTAACTCTTCTTCGAATAACCTATATTCGATTTTCTCTCTTCGAATAACTTATATTCGATTAACTCACTCTTCGAATAACTTATTTGATTAACTCACTGCGAATAAATATATTCGATTAACTCACTTTGAATAACTTATATTCGATTAACTCACTCTTTCGAATAAACTATATTTGATCTCTTTCTTTCGAATACGCTATATTCGATAATCTTCTTTCTTTCAAATACACTATATTCGATAACCTCCTTTCGAATAACTTATATTCGATAATCTCATTTTCTAATAACTAAAATTCGATTAACTCCTTTTGATTAAACTAACATCGATAACTCCTTTAACTCTATTTGATTAACACTATCGATTTAACTCTAACCGATTAACTCTATTTGATTAACTCTTATCAATTAACTCTATTGGATTACTCTTTTCACTTAACTCTTTTCGAATAAACTATATTCGATAACTCCTTATATTCTACTCGAATAAACTATATTCGATTAACTCCTTTAAATTCTATTCGAATAAACTATATTCGATTAACTCCATTAATTCTATTCGAATAAACTATATTCGATTTACTCCTTTCGAATAACTAGATTCAATAACTCCTTTCGAATAACTAGATTCGGTAACTCCTTTCGAATAAATTATATTCGACAACTCTTCTCGAATGAACTATATTCGATTACTCTTCTCGAATAAACTATATTCGATTACTCTTCTCGAATAAACTATATTCGATTTCTCTTCTCTCGAATACACTATATTCGATAACTCTACTTCGATTAAGTGATATTCGATAACTCTACTTTGATTTACTCCATTTGAATAACTCTACTGGTTAACTCTAACTGATTAATTCTAACAGATTAATTCTAACTGATTAATTCTAACTGATTAACTCTAACTGGTTAACTCTATTCGATTAACTCTAACCGAATAACTAATATTCGATTTACTCATTTCGATTAACTCTTTTGAATTAACTCCTTTGATTTATTCCTTTGAATTATTTCTTTTCTATTTGTTTACTTAACAAATAACTATTCCCTTTTCAAATTCTATTTATTAAACAAATAAATATTTCTTTTATCTTTTCTATTTATTTAACAAATAAATATTTCCTTTATAACATTCTATTTATTTCCTATAAATAAATATTTCCATTTATAATATTCTATTTATTTCCTATAAATAAATAATTCCATTTATAACATTCTATTTATTTCCTATAAATAAATATTTCCATTTATAACATTCTATTTATTTCCTATAAATAAATATTTCCATTTATAACATTCTATTTATTTCCTATAAATAAATATTTCCATTTATAAAATTCTATTTATGTCCTATAAATAAATATTTCCATTTAATCTATTTGTAAATATTTTACAAATATTTCCTTTTAAATTCTATTTGTAAATGTTTTACAAATATTTCTCCTTCTATTTGTTTTTTGCAAATATATTCCTTTATATTTGATTTACAAATAATTTCCTTTTTAACTCTATTGATTTTATAATTATTTCCTTATATAATTTTTTTTTCCTTTTATATAAAATCCACTGATTTTATATAAATAATTTATTTTCAAAATATACTTTGAAAATCCCCTTTTTGCATCCCAGTATTTCTTACGGTATTTAAAATACCAATTAATAGTGATCGATATGATTCAACACACATAATCCACAATAGATTATATATCACATCATATATTACAATACATGAAAAGAACAATATTATAAATATTGAGGAGTCCAGTTGGACCCCTCCAACCTATTTCCCTGCATCACAGTTGTTAAACAATATAATTAACATCGATTTCATTTCAATATGAAATATTCTGCTAAACAAAATCAATATTTGATTAACGATTTATATATATATATATCGTTATCTATGATTTCAACCAATACACAAGAAATTCAACCAAACAGTTAACACACATCAATCAACAGATGATTAACGGTTCTAAGAATACGTTATAAAAATATAACTGTTCAGAGTTGGTGAGTTTTACTCACATTGGACGATTATCGTTAATAACGATAACCATCGCTTGATTCTAACGGACAATTTATTTTGCCATAAATTATAACGAGCTCCGATGGACTTCCAGTCAGTTCCATCGTGTAGTGTCCGTCCATATGATCCCAACGGATCTTGTTTTTCTGAATTCCGATATCGTATGCAATAGTTATGATATTTTAAAGTTAAAACAATTATTTAAATTAAAACTAAACTAAACTTTAGTTGATTGGGCCTTACTATTCATTTCAGCCCAATACCCCACAACCCACCATAATACCCTTCTTCCCCGTTGACTTAAACGCTGCTCAAACCTGCCATTTCCGCCCTTAACCCCACCAATACCTCCCACGATACTCAATAATTCTAAGAACTTCAAACACCATTATTCATCTGTCGAGATGCTCATCATTTCCGTTCTTGTCCTCATCCACTCGAGCCATCCAAGCGAGTTGCGTCCCCTGGGTCATCGACGAACCCTACAGGCAAGGTGCGAACTAATTTCGCTTGGGATCTTGCCAAAATCTCATCGAAGCTGCTCCTTCATCTCACGAACACATATCCGTATTCGATTTTGCACACAAATCCCTCAATCTACTAAAACCCGCAGCCCTAGTTTCCCTGTTGAAAACTGTCGAGCACCCAATGTTGATCGAACCGCTTGAAAGGGACTCCAGATCGAAGAGCATCACTCATAGAATCCATGTATATGAGTATTATGATTTATAGTATTTTATTTTGATTTATTTTGAATTTCAAAGGAGGATTTCTTTTCATGTTTCAGTTTCCTGAAGTGGCGGCTTAGAACGATGATATACGAGGATGATATTTTTTGTGAGGCTGAAAAAGATGAGGATATGGCCATTTCTAGGCTTTAAAAATTTTGCTTTATTTTTTTTAGCTAATATCTCATTTATTTGTCTTCTAAAAGTTCCTGTGATCACACATAACATCTAAAAATCATGAAACTGGACATATAGCTAGAGTTCGACATTACGGTCCCAACGAAACTGGTTTCGTCGAATTCCGACTCCGTTTGCTCACACAGTGTATTTTTAACCGTTAAAATATCGACTGTTTTTACTCTAAAAATCCATACAGCCACACAACGACTCTAAAAATCACGGAACTTGGAATCTAACAATAATTTAATATTGCGGATCCAACGAAATTAGTTTCGTCGAATTCTGAGGTCGTTTGCAAAACTGGCTATTTTTAAAGCTCTAAATAACCCTTTTAAATATATAAATATATTTAAAAACAATTAAATTTAATATTTAAAAATAAATATTATCATATATATTCACAATAGAATATCATATAGCTCCACTGGGATTTATAACTGAAATTCTTAGTTATATCGATATTTGATTTATATTGAAATTCCTTTTATAAATATAAATAAATCGTTATAAATTATAAAGGAATTCCACAACGACTTTTTTAAAATTTGATTTGGACATAAATCAAAACCTACACGATGAAATCTTGATTTTTCTCTTCCACTAGAAAAATATACTTCACCAGCTCCTAACGTTTCCTGTTCACAGAAATCCGGCTTAAAACGAATCCTGTATATTCAGTTGAAGTTCAAATCGCCAAATCGCGAACTGCCACGCCATTTCGAGCTCGATTTTAATTATAATATATATTATATGTTCAGACTTGGTTTAAATAATATATTCGTCAATATAATTCAATATAAACTGAATTATATAATTTATATCGTCCAATTCACACCATATCATGGATTCTGTTATTTCCGATTATTCCGGAAATATATTATTTTATTATTTATATTAATTAAATATAAATATTATTTAATTCTGGTTATTGATATTGCTAACTCGATATTAAATAATTAAATTAATTAATCGACAGCTAAAAATGCGGGTCATTACAATCTTTCCCCCATAAAATAATTTCGTCCTCGAAATTGCTAAGGTAGAAAACAAACCCTATCGATTGGCTAGACTATATTGTTTACTTCTCCACTTCAGTTTCCCCTGACTAATTTAATCTCAATTAAATTATTAATTTAATTCTATTAACGAATATTTTCAAAAATCCTGAAAATTTTCTAACACCCGAAATTTCTGAAAAATTACGCCAACACCTCCTTTGTACTGGTCAATAGGTCAAACTCCCACTCGCCACTCTGCGCCATCTCCAATCCAAAAGAAAATCAAACAGCCAAGCCGCTTGCCAATTCGGCTCATAAATCTCATGCTTATATCAAATATAAACTTGTACCTTTTTGTCGGGCATATCAACTCTATCACTTTCACCTTTTATCAGTCCACATATGGCAACGTCGTCGCAACCAATTTCCAATTAGTTTTTATTTTCAACACAACCATTCGCTTTTATCCAAACCGAATCTCATTTCGAATTTCTATCCCACAAATCCAAATGTCTCGATATTCTTCTAATCCAATTCAGCTCCAATTTGCTTTTGCAAATTCCAATTCAATTTGGTTTTAAATCAAACAATCTTTTTCCTGGGAGTTTTAAACAACTTTGTTTTTCTCAAAAACCAAACTTTCCTTTGCAGGATTCAAACAACTTGTTTTACTAAACAATTTCAAAAACAATCTCTTTGGTAGTAATCCGTCACTTACAACTCGAAAATGAACACTGATGATGTCCGGATCAACATCGGAATTTATTTTCCAGCAACCGAAGTGAGTTCAATACTATATCACTTTCAAAACCATTTCTAAACATTTCCACTTTGAAATATATTTCAAAATACCATGCTCAAAACAATTTAAAATCTCCTAGGATTTTAAAATTCTCATATATTTATTCCAAAACCATTTATAACACTTTTCCAAATTTCCAGGGTTTGAAATTTCAATTCTGATTTAAATTTCAGATCTAATTCACTTCATTTCACGTATTTTACTTATATGAATTCTGATTGGCTATTTACATAACCATTTCGCATTTTTATAATTTTACTCGATTATAATAACAACCAGTATATCCTATATATTATAATCATTCCAATATAAATCCTCTATATCAAAAATATATTTTGGGTAAAATTATTTCGTTTACCCTCTTTTCAAAACATACAGTGTCGGTTCATCGTATTCGAGTGTTTATAAACCCCTACCGATACAGCGGATCAAACTGATCGATCACAACCCTTAAACAACTCAACCAACAAAGCTCCACAATATAAAACCAATTTATATCAAATAACAAATATGTTCACTTGTATATATACACTCAACTCAATCTAGGGTGTTACTAACCCCATATCTACTGAGTCACGCCACAGAGCCAAGGTAATTACTTAACCTTAAGCTCTGATACCAACTGTAACAACCCGAATTTTTGTCGACTTTGGTTATCGCCATAAACTCAATGATGACTAACCAAACATCGAAAAATACCGGAAAGTTAATAGAAAAATGTTAGAGAGTGAGAATAGATAAGACATAAACTTAGAATAGAAGAAGAAGATACAACATCAGAGTAACATGAATCTCACAGCGGAACGAACAACATATAATAGATAATATATACTTGAAATAAATCAGTATATGTATACAGTAACTTTATCAAAGTACAACACTTACAACACAGCGGAAATAACTATAGCTATAAAATGCTGAAGCCTCCTGCTCCAAGCTCTCCAAGTATATCTGTAAAATCCTGACTACTTGACTGCCCGTATAAAATTGGGCACCCAAGAGTTTAGGGAAACAAAACAAAATAAACTCCGGGTCAGTCATGGGACTGGTATGAGTAAAACAGTTAAAAACAGTTTGAACAAGTAAACGATATCTCATAAGATCACACCGTATAACGGAACGGGTTTTTCCCTTATGAGAATCCAAAACATCTTTATATCAAAAACCTTTTGATATTATAATAATGTCTATCAACCACAATATAATAATCATCTAGCAGAAACGCTTTCATCTCACGTTCTACATATATAGTATACAATCAAAACCGCAAGCATGTATTGGGTAATGGATTTCCAAGTATGAGAAGGTATGGAACCACCTTTCGCTAGTGTACCTCTAGAGAGGAATACACTGGGTTCAACAAGAACATCTTGCAACCCAGCCACACATGACCGACCACTCATTTTGCTTGAGTGTATCGAATGTATATCACCAACGGTTGGGATTAGCAACCGTTTCCCGAATGGGACAACATCAACAATAGATTTTTAGAAGTAAATGAAACTCTAGATCAGGTGATTATACACCCTAATAGGTGCGACCTACATAGCCATGCTGCCTGCCCGATTTCTGTCATTTCCCGGTTGTGAGGCTAGAGGCCACGCTTATCTCTAACAGATCACACGTTTATTCACTTTGAATGTCACAACGTCATACCTGCCAAATCACAAATTGATTTCCACAAAAATACCACGGGTATACAGCTAAGAGAAACGAATTCCTCCGCCACCAATGTAACGATAAGGAATTTTGCTCGATCCGAATCGATCGCTAAACCGACCAAGACCGTTCGAAACCCCTGATTGTTTTGAGAGCACGACAAATTGGAACGCAAACAGAAGAACATTTCATTGCTTATTACAACAATTCCATCAGGATACAAGAATATTACAGAGTATGAATAAAAATTACACAGAAAATATCAAAGATTTAAATTACATTTAAATACATCGCAGCGGAAAAACAATACAAAACACCACTAAAAGAGATATACGAATACAGAGCTTTCCGAATATC
Organism: Allium sativum; assembly: GCA_030737875.1. Lineage (NCBI taxonomy): Eukaryota > Viridiplantae > Streptophyta > Magnoliopsida > Asparagales > Amaryllidaceae > Allium > Allium sativum. Next base: position 231,585,229 of record CM060926.1, read on the forward strand.
ATTCCAGCTGTAAACCAGGTTCCTATGAATATAAATCTGCAAAACCAAAACTACTAGCTGCCCATGTCAAAATAAGGGCACATAAAGTTTAGGTTAAACAATAAACTCCAGGTCAGTCATGTGACTGGTGTGAGAACTAAAACAGTTATTTAAAACTTTACTTTAAATCAAATATATCATGGGACCACGCCGTATAACATGGAACGGGCTTCCTCCTAAGAATACCAGTGCATATAACAAAACAACGCAATTCTTTTTGAAAAAATGAAGCTATTATAAGACCCAGGTCCCATCACACAATGCAACACAAGCCGGAGGATAGGGTTTTCCCTTATAATAGCCAAACATGCTTGGTACGTTAAAAACAAATCATTTGATACTATTATAAGTTCATAGTGTATAAAACAATTTCAAATCATAAGTATAAATCATAGACGACATAGGTAACATATATCATGCCGCCATACTAGGCTCTACAATCAAAACCGCAAAGTCACGTATTTGGAAATTGGATTTCCATCTATGAATCGAGGCAAGGGATCATCCTCTACCGAATTCGAGAGCCTCTAGCCCGCCCCTCAGGCAAGTACTCAGTCAAGCCTTTGGATCGTCAGGGCCGGTCCACCGATGTGGATTAAGATGCCTGAACACTGCGTTTCCCAGCCCCTTGAGGCATAAATGAGCCCAACGGCTCCATCGGCTCCACACAGTCCCTGATATATCTGAGGCGCCTCGCAACAACAACAACTACATAAATCAAACTCGTCAAGGCGTGTAAAACCACTGACGCCACTTCTATCTAGAAAGAAATGCATTTCCTCCCTGAGCTCCTTCTCCTGTTTCTGGTTCACAACCGGAGTGTGAGGCTCACGAATCAACGCTCCACAAATCTATGCCACACAGGCCATGCTTTGATCATCAACCACAAGACTTTGCTTTTCAACAAAAGCCTTGATCATATTGCCACTTAGGCACGCCACCCAGGCAATTCACTCCATGCATTTGATATCCTTCAATATTTAACCTCTGAGCTCGTACGTCTCAGAGAAGGGCGTTAAGCAAGAGAATAAATTCTCCGCTGCCAAATAGATACATATTTAATAGAAATCAATCACACAGAATAAAATCAAATGTCAGACACACAGTCCATTTACAAGTCCGTTCTGGGTCTGAACGAAGCCGAAGGCACCTTGTACCTCGCATATCCTTCGATCTCCAAGTACTCCTGGACGATCACCAACTGATTCCCTCCTCTCGGGTGTACATCCCAATCAAGATCATCAGTAATCAACCAAATGATGTGAAGACCTCCGGTCTTCAACACCGTCTTCATCCTCGACACCACGTCGAATCAGTTATTCAGAATGGGATAAACCCGGTCTGTCTGAATAACTCGCGTATAAAATAAACAAGAGTTACACAAACACAACAAACGCCTCATTCCAATTCAGAATATTCTTTTATTCAAATATTCTTATACTTTGGGAAAGGTTCCCATTAATTTTATCAAAGATAAATTCTTTAAATTTATTCTTCAATCTTCTTTTGAATATCAATTCAAACTAGTCCGGATTAGCGAACCACACCGAAGTAATCATTTATTTTATTTCCCAATTCCAACCTACTCATCCCAGGAAGTAAAACTGGTCATACTTCATATCTAACACCACGGTATTATCGGTAAATTCAATTACCATTTCATGTTCAAATCTAATTAAAGATTTAACTATCGCCTGGAGCAAAACTGGTGATACTCCATTCTCGATCATTTCAATCTAATTAAAGATTCATTAAAACTCCACTTGGTTTTAATCTTCCCAATAATCACTATCAATGATTATTTAACTTAGGAAATCATATCCTGTCTTTAACTGGGTTAAAGAACCAATGTCATTTAAAACACAGCTCACGATAAACCCAAAATCACATTCATTAATTATCGGGTTAAAGAACAAGTGTTATTTAAAACACCGTTCACGATAAACCCAAAATCACATTCATTATTTATCGGGTTAAAGAACAAGTGTTATTTAAAACACCGATAAACCCGAAAATCAATTCACAATTAAATACCATTTAATTGGTATACTTCACTAAATCTAAATAAAAAGATTTAATCTTTTTCTCAACTGGGTTTAAGAACGGTATTATTAAAGATACCATTCACGACAAACCCAAATCACATTTGATATTAAATACAAGGCTCTGAATAGAAAATATATTGGCTTATATTCAATATCAAATTCTACGACCAACAAATATCGTCTTGGAAATAACGATATAAATATATCTTTCAAATTTCCATAACAATATCTGTATAATCACGAAATCCAACATCGAAATATTCCAAAGACATTTTCGATTCAAATCCAGTCCAATTCAATTATTGGAAATTCTGGTTATTTTCAAAACCATTTCAAATCCAATTTATTTATTTTAAAAATAAATGGAATTATAATTCTAGTTCAAAACTAGTTCATTTCGATAAAAAATCTATTTTTATCTTTTCAAATATGGAAATTTTCATCCCAATTATTCACAAATCATTTCTTATGATTTTACACAAATTATTACTATTTTTAGTAATTTTATCAAGGCCCGTACTGTCGATTTCCATCAACGGCCATCGAATTGCACTTACAACGACCTTTTCCAATTTTGATTTGGACATAATTCCAAATCCAACCGTTAGATTTCAAATCTATAATATTCTTAGAAAGCTCTTTTCGATACGAACCCAACGGTTCCAGTTTTAGGAGAATCCTATGGTCGGATCTCCCGTAATATCCGTTCGAAGTCAATGGTCGAAATTCGCGAACTGCCGCGGCGCGGCGCGTTCTATTCAGGCCATTATATTATATATATAATATATAATATATACTTCGTCGATTTCCTTTCGAAACGTATTTTATAAATCGTTTTAAATTCGTTTTCAAAACGATTTCAACTTCATATTCAATTTCGAATCAAAATTGAATATTCCACATCATCGATATATATATATATATGATAATATTTTCAAAATGTTATATTTTGAAATCACTTCCTTTTCTATATTCATTATAAAAACGTATATAATCGATACAAATATCGTTCGCGTCAAAATGTCGCAAATCTAATCCACATAGCTATATATATTTCAATAACTTCGTTATTCTATTCAACAAATGAATATTTATTCTATTCAACACATGAATCTATATTTCTTTCAACACATGAGTATCGTCAACACATGACTATTTTTATTGTTTAATATATTTTATAAAATTGTGCTTTATATCATTTAATTCTTAATCAGACTCTATCCGTAAATTAGCAAGAGAACAATTGCCTAAATATTAACCCCGAAGGCCGAAACCAACATCAGATCAATACCCGGGAAACCGTTCATCTTAACTGATTTCCAGTTAGTTTCTAATTTCATATTTGATAAAAATGAGAATTTTATTGTTAAAATATTTTACTCAACCCATGATAAGTTTCAACACACGAATATTCTCAACACACGAGTATCGTCAACACATGACTATTCATTCTATTCAACACATGAATTTTCTTTCATTCAACACATGAATTTTCATTTTATAATATTCTTTATTTTCCAAATTGGAATGAGGCCTAATCAATTACCATATAATGTTAATTATATGGATTTCATACAATACATGTAAATAATAGCAACGATAAATAATCAACCATTATCCAGAGTGCATTCTACACTGTATAAGCATCAAATATAAATATTCAACGCTTATAACAGTCTGTCAATCAATCGATTGACATACAGCTAATTACTGGGATTAGTGTATGTCCAATTTCATCCCAACACTCGTGTGGGGTTTCAAACAATCAAACATGGATTTTATTTATGCAGTTGGGCGATGTGTAAAATTTATCGTCCCAATCAATATCAGTCAAATCGGTGTACATAAACAAATCGTTCGATTTGTAAATGAATATTTATTTTATTTCAACACATGAATACATATTTTATTTCAACACATGAATATATATTTTATTTCAACACATGAGTATATATTTTATTTCAACACATGAATATATATTTTATTTCAACACATGAATATATATTTTATTTCAACACATGAGTATATATTTTATTTCAACACATGAATATATATTTTATTTCAACACATGAATATATATTTTATTTCAACACATGAATATATATTTTATTTCAATTCCAATCACACAATCAATTTTCACAACACATCAATCAAACAAACAAGCCGTCCATGGTCTGTGGATGACGGGTGTCAGGTGCTGCTAAGCACCGTCTGCATCCTAGTACATATTTTAACTAGAAAACAAATTAAAAGTGAGGAGTTCTCACCGACTAGCTAAACCAAACGCCACGACTCTTCTTATGTAGAAATCTTCGTCGTGCTCGCCCTTATGTCAATTTCATTGTCCATAGCCACTACATATATAAAAATCACATTTTTATATTGTTGCTATGTATATGAAAATCACATTTTTATAATCACTCTATATGGATAAAAATCACATTTTTATACCGCTACTATATAGATAAAAAATTCTATTTTCATACTGCTACTATATAGATAAAAATTCTATTTTTATACCGCTACTATATAGATAAAAATTCTATTTCTATACCGCTACTATATAGATAAAAATCACATTTTTCTTCTTGTACTGTTCATGTAAAAATTGTATTTTTATATTCTCTATCTTATAAAAATTATATTTTTATAATTTCCACTACATAAAAATCATATTTTTACTTTGTTAAAAATTATATTTCTACTTTGCTAAAAATCAAATCTTTAATTCATAAAAAAATTCCAACCTTTCTTCGCTAATATCATATTTAAAATCCGACCTTTCTTTGCTAATATCACATATAAAAATCCGACCTTTCTTTGCTAATATCACATATAAAAATCCGACTTTTCTTTGCTAATATCACATATGAAAATCTGACCTTTCTTTGCTAATATCACATATAAAGATCCGACCTTTCTTTTTATAAAAATCTAATCTTTTTTCACTAAAAATCATATTTTTATTCATCATTATGTAAATTAAAATCTGAAAATGAAAATCGGATTGGGATTTACTTACATTGACTTGAAGAAATGGGGGTTTCGGGTTTTGAATGAAGAGAGAGAGAGGGGATAGGGGCTGCACCGGGGTCAGAGGCGGTCGGGGAGGGGCTGCAGGTGTTCAGCGGGCCAAGGGGAGGTCGGTGGTGGCGAAGATGGGGATCAGCGGCGGGTTTTTGGAGGTAAGGCTTTACGTAGAAGGCAAAGGAGCATGGAGAGAGAGAAGAGAGGGGGGATCGGCTGCGTTAGAGAGGGAGAGGCGCGTCATGGTCGGACGACGGTAGGGGGAGCAGCGAGATCGATTGACCGGGGGGAGGGGGAGGGGGAGTTTTTTTCTTTTTTTTTTAATTTTCGATATGAACTGATAAGGAGAAAAGGGGGGTATGTGTAATTATATTTTATTTTATTTTTATATTTAATTATTCTCCAAAAAGTAACTTTAAATTTCGATTTCCAAACGAGACCCAACGACTATCGTCCCTAGCTAATTACCCTCATCCCGAACACAATGGGATATGTATCGTAAGATGATTCGATCGTTTCGATCAGTTTCCATCAAAATCAAAATATAACTCTATATATTGAATTTGAACACACATTTCAATTTACCGGGAACACATACATTCTCTAAAAATTCCCGAAAAATATTTTCTAGCTTCGTATTGACGATACGATCCTAACAAAACTAATTTCTTCAAATTTTGAGACCGTTTGAAAAATGGACATTTTCCAGTCGATTAAAATCAACTAAAATTGGTCAAATGCGTTTTCCTTTGTCACGCTCACATATTGATTCGAAAAATTACGAATTTTGAGACTAGCAATAACTTGACATCATGGATCCAACAAAAGTAGTTTCATCGAATACCGAGGTCGTTTGCAAAATTCCCATTTTAAAGGGCTAGAATACCATAGCGACTATTCTGAATTTTCAACTGGGCATAACTTTTTATCCCCGCTATGAAATTTCAATTTTTCGGATTCGTTGGAAAGGCATTTTCATTTAGATTCTAATATTTTTGGTTTTGCTAAAATCCGGTTTGTTTTGCATCCTGTACAGTCATTTGAATTTTGAAATCGAATTTTCAAACTACCGCGCCCTTTTCAATTCCTTTTATAATTTAAAATAAAATATTTATATTCTAATGATGATTCAAATAAATATATACGTTCTAATTCTATTCAAAATAAATTTCTCGTCGTTAGAATATAAAATAAATCATTTTAAATACTCAAAATTCGCTAAAATTTCCAAAATATATTTTTTAAATTGGTTCAGAATTTCCGGGTTGTTACAACCAAACGTAATTACGTTTGAAGAGATCAACTTGCACGATCTATTAAATATATCTTGTCAGACATTCTTCCATACATGTCGTCCTGGGACTGGACAAACCGAAGGCACTATTCAGTACAACCATCTTAGGCAATCTTTACCTAAGATTTATACAACAGCCCTTGCACTTTACTCCGTCTTCAATTATCTTAGGCATATATGATTTGCAATGCTTATGCCAATACGGAGTGGTTCTTCGGATAATAATCCAACCGGTCTCTCCATATTAACAACGTTAAAATGGTCGAAAACTTCGATAGTCGATGAGTTAACTATCAAAGAAAAACACGTGTGCAAACAACGATCTTATTTCCAGATGGAAATTACATCGATCAATCACCAATCAACTTTTATCCTTTAAATTAATTTATCTATCTCCTATTTCCATATATTCCACATTTCTTATTTTCTATTATCAGAAAACATTTCTGATTCTTATTTGGAAAACATTTCCAAAACTCCTTCACTGGATTTAAACTGATGTTTAAATCAAACATCGCCATGCTAACTCAAACCATTTGCTAAATTCAATTAACCATCATTCACTACCAAACCTTACCATTCCTTAGTTAAGAAGGAAGTCAATCAAGTTGGGGTATAAGTACCTCTCAGACCTTAACTGAACAATGTTTTAACTTCAAAATAGTCAAAGTTTATCTTTTAACTCTTTAACAAACTTCCTTACGTAACTCTCAGATTCTATTTACGAATCCACTTCTTTATTGAAAATATTGGTTATAACGCTAACGTTATAAACCCTACTTCTGAAATATCTAACTTAACATCTAACTTTTTACTTCTTACTTTGAATAATTCACCTACTCTAATTTATTTATAAATAAATAAATCTTGATTTAAAAACCGAAAGTAAATAATACTTTCCCGAATTCGATATAATCGAATTCGACGATTTACTCGCTTTCGAGTAATCTCTATTTGATTAACTCTTCTTCGAATAACCTATATTAGATTTTCTCTCTTCGAATAACTTATATTCGATACTCACTCTTCGAATAACTTATTCGATTAACTCACTTCGAATAAATTATATTCGATTAATTCACTCTTTCGAATAAACTGTATTCGATCTCTTTCTTTCGAATACGATATATTCGATAATCTTCTTTCTTTCAAATACACTATATTCGATAACCTCCTTTCGAATAACTTATATTCGATAATCTCACTTTCGAATAACTAAAATTCGATTAACTCCTGTCAATTAAACTAACATCGATAACTCCTTTAACTCTATTTGATTAACTCTAACTGATTAACTCTATTTGATTAACTCTTATCAATTAACTCTATTGAATTACTCTTTTCACTTAACTCCTTTCGAATAAACTATGCGATAACTCCTTTAATTCTACTCGAATAAACTATATTCGATTAACTCCTTTAAATTCTATTTTAATAAACTGTATTCGATTAACTCCTTTAATTCTATTCGAATAAACTATATTCGATTTACTCCTTTCGAATAACTAGATTCGATAACTCCTTTCAAATAACTAGATTCGATAACTCCTTTCGAATAAATTATGTTCGATAATTCTTCTCGAATGAACTATATTCGATTACTCTTCTCGAATAAACTACATTCGATTACTCTTCTCGAATAAACTATATTTGATTTCTCTTCTCTCGAATACACTATATTCGATAACTCTACTTCGATTTACTCCATTTGAATAACTCTATTGGTTAACTCTAACTGATTAATTCTAACTGTTTAATTCTAACTGATTAATTCTAACTGATTAATTCTAACTAATTAACTCTAACTGGTTAACTCTAACTGGTTAACTCTATTCGATCAACTCTAACCGAATAACTAATATTCGATTTACTCATTTCGATTAACTCTTTTGAATTAACTCCTTTGATTTATTCCTTTGAATTATTATTTTCTATTTGTTTACTTAACAAATAACTATTCCCTTTTCAAATTCTATTTATTTAACAAATAAATATTTCTTTTATCTTTTCTATTTATTTAACAAATAATTATTTCCTTTATAACATTCTATTTATTTCCTATAAATAAATATTTCCATTTATAACATTATATTTATTTCCTATAAATAAGTATTTCCATTTATTCTATTTGTAAATGTTTTACAAATATTTCCTTTTAAATTCTATTTGTAAATGTTTTACAAATATTTCTCCTTCTATTTGTTTTTTGCAAATATCTTCCTTTATATTTGGTTTACAAATAATTTCCTTTTTAACTCTTATGATTTTATAATTATTTCCTTATATAAAATCCTTCTTCCTTTTATATATAAAATCCATTGATTTTATATAAATAATTTATTTTCAAAATATACTTTGAAAATCCCCTTTTTGCATCCCAATATTTCTTACGTTATTTAAATACCAATTAATAATGATCGATATGATTCAACATACATAATCCACAACAGATTATATATCACATCATATATTACAATACATGAACAGAACAGTATTATAAATATTGAGGGGTCCAGTTGGACCCCTCCAGCCTGTTTCCCTGCATCACAGATGTTAAACAATATAATTAACATCGATTTCATTTCAATATGAAATATTCTACTAAACAGAATCAATATTTGGTTAATGATTTATTTATATATCGTTATCTATGATTTCAACCAATACACAAGCAATTCAACCAAACAGTTAACACACAGCAATCAACAGATGATTAACAATTCTAAGAATACGTTATAAAAATAAAACTGTTCAGAGTTGGTGAGTTTTACTCACATTGGACGATCATCGTTAATAACGATAACCATCGCTTGATTCTGACGGACAACTAATTTTGCCATAAATTGTAACGAGCTCCGATGGACTTCCAGTCAGTTCCATCGCGTAGTGTCCGTCCATATGATCCCAACGGATCTTGTTTTTCTAAATTCCGATATCGTATGCAATAGTTATGATATTCTTAAGTTAAAACAATTATTTAAATTAAAATAAAACTAAACTTTAGTTGATTGGGCCTCACTATTTATTTCAGCCCAATACCCCACAGCCCACCATAATACCCTTCTTCCCCATTGACTTAAACGTTGCTCAAACCTGCCATTTCCGCCCTTAACCCCACCAATACCTCCCACGATACTCAATAATTCTAAAAACTTCAAACACCATTATTCATATCTCGAGATGCTCATCATTTCCGTTGCTGTCCTCATCCACTCGAGCCATCCAAGCGAGTTGCGTCCCCCGAGTCATCGACGACCCCGACAGGCAAGTTGCGAACTAATTTCGCTTGGGATCTTGCCAAAATCTCACCGAAGCTGCTCCTTCATCTCATGAACACAGATCCGTATTCGATTTAGCACACAAATCCCTCAATCTACTAAAACGCGCAGCCCTAGGTTCCATGTTGAAAACTGTCGAGCACCCAATGCTGATCGAACCCCTTGAAAGGGACTCCAGATCGAAGAGCATCACTCATAGAATCCATGTATATGAGTATTAGGACTTATAGTATTTTATTTTGATTTATTTTGAATTTCAAAGGAGGATTTCTTTTCCTGTTTCGGTTTCCTGAAGTGGCGGCTTAGAACGATTATATACGGGGATGATATTTTTTTGTGAGGCTGAAAAAGATGAGGACGTGGCCATTTCTAGGCTTTAGAAAATTTTCTTTATTTTTTCTTTAGCTAATATCTCATTTATTTGTCTTCTAAAAGTTCCTGTGATCAAACATAACATCTAAAAATCACGAAACTGGACATATAGCTAGAGTTCGATATTACGGTCCCAACGAAACTGGTTTCGTCGAATTCCGACTCCGTTTGCTCACACAGTGTATTTTTAACCATCAAAATATCGACTGTTTTTCACTCTAAAAATCCGTAGGCCACACGGTGACTCTAAAAATCATGGAACTTGGAATCTAACAATAATTTAATATTGTGGATCCAACAAAATTAGTTTTGTCGAATTCTGAGGTCATTTGCAAAACTGGCTATTTTTAAAGCTCTAAATAACCCTTTTAAATATATAAATATATTTAAAAACAATTAAATTTAATATTTAAAATTAAATATTATTGTATATATTCACAATAGAATATCATATAGCTCCACTAGGATTTATAACTCGATATTTCAAAGTTCTCAGTTATATCGATATTCGATTTATATTGAAATTCCTTTTATAAATATAAATAAATCATTATAAATTATAAAGGAATTCCACCCAGACTTTTCTAAAATTTGATTTGGACATGAATCAAAATCTACACAACGAAATCTCAAATTTTCTCTTCCACTAGAAAAATATGCTTCACCAGCTCCTAACGTTTCTTGTTTCACAGAAATCCGGCTTAAAACGAATCCTGTATATTCAGTTGAAGTTCAAATCGCTAAATAGCGAACTGCCGCGCCATTTTGAGCTCGATTTTAATTATAATATATATTATACATTCAGACTTCATTTAAATAATATATTCATCAATATAAACTGAATTATATATTTTATATCGTCCAATTCACACCATATCATGGATTCTGTTATTTCCGATTATTCCGGAAATATATTATTTTATTATTTATATTAATTAAATAATAGTATTATTTAATTTTGGTTATCGATATCGCTAACTCGATATTAAATAATTAAATTAATTAATTATTCGATAGCTAAAAATGCAGGTCATTACAATATGTGTACAACTTTAGTACTAGAATGAATTCATTCCTCACAGAAACCATTTAATAACAAACCAGTCACCAAATCAAATAGAAGTAGTAGAGAAAATAAACAAAATCTATTCAATACATATCATATAAGTAAAGAGAACATAAGACTTCTGTACAAAATCTTTGCCTTACTAAATCATATATACATATATGACGCAGACTCATCAAACCATCAAGTACAAACAGTAAGCCTAATCTAAGGTACTTCCACCATTTCTGTAGCACATGAAAGCACTATAGAAGCAACAGTATGCCTAGTCTAAGTAGCACATACTCTATTTGAGAAGACAATTCAAGCCACCAACCCATCAACGCAACATTTTTCTCCTTCAACTCCTCATATCAACAGACCGGCGCCCAGCTACCTATCGAACTGACAACACATAGCCGCATAGACCCAATGAAAAGACTTTGTTCTTATCTTCAAAACCCATCCATCTATATATACACTGCAATATTAGTGTTTCCCCAAGCTAACTCACCCTCACTTCGCAAATGATCCAAATCAGTGACCAATAAACCAGAACAAAGTCACACAATTAGAAAATGGACGGAAATAAACCATTCGATTCTTCCACTCCCTAAAACTCTTGATTTATCCATTTATTCACTAAGTTTTAAACCAGATATATAAAGTACGGTGAGATTTATACGCTGACCTGTTATGGTGCGATTCGAAGTGATGTTGAAGACCGGATCTCTCCTGAAAGGCGTTAGCTTTCATGGTGATCTACGGACGGACGGTGGGACCAGAAGCGGCGAGATTCAAGCTGGAGGCGGAGCAGACAAGGGCGCTGGATCTGGTTGTGCTCGCTGGTGGAGCTCCGATCAACGAATGGAGTGAGGGTGGCGCTTGGATTTAGTGTGGCAGAAGCAATTTTCTTTCTTTGGATTTGGATGAGGTGAAGTAAAAAGAAAGGAGCTGATAGTATTAAAATAGAAGGCAGCTCCTTCTTTTTATCTGGAAAGGGGTTCAATGTGAAGTGGGTCGGTTTATAGGGTTGGCATGTGTTAAAGGGTGGGCCTGAAAGTTCATGAGGGTGCAAACCGTGGAAGCAATTCTGGTGGACCAAAAAGGGAAACGACCTGCTAAGGTTTAAGCTATATTTAACGAAAATCTTTTGAAATTTAAAATCTAATTAAATTATATTTTAAAACTTTTATTAATCTTATTATTTAAAATCATGGCAGAGTTTGTAACCATTGCATTAGGGTCTGGGATTTGCAGTCACAGCCTGGGACAAGGCATGGACCGTCGAACCGGTGAATGAAGGAGCTGGCTGAAATATTTAAAACCAAGTAAATTTTTCGTTAATTAATTTCGAATCAATTAATTAGTTATTAAAATAAAATAAAATTTAAACATTTTATAACGTGTTCGTATTTTATCAGAACTCTTCAATAGAATATTGATCGGAACCGTGTTCATAAGCACGACGGTATGGAAATAAATTGGACAGAGTTGGATTAACCGGGATGAGATGGTTATACAACGCAGACCAAGTGAGTATAACTCACTCAGTTCACCCACTTATATTTTATAAGTAGGGTTTAATTTTTGTGTGCTATGCTTGTTTGCTATTTGCTGATTGCTGAATGATACTATGATTGACTGAATAAATTAAATTAAACGTTTGTTTAATTTAATTAAACCCAAATCGTTATTCTGACGATTAGAACCGACTGCAGTAACTTACCCGATTGGTCGCGTTTATATAAACGCGTTAAATTAAATGGTTATCATTGAATTGTCGTTGTTATTATCAGTTTAGTGTATATTCCCATGAACAGTGATTGTATTAAAAGAACATATTTGTATGCAGGGGAGGACAGGTTGGAGGAATCCAACCGGATTCCTCAAGTTTTTTATTTACATATGATCAGCATATGAGCTGTCAAACCCCATATGGTTGAATTATATTGGTTGTTAAACCCAAATGTAACATTGGTTTGGTTATTTTACCAACGTTGATACCGGTTGAGCAGTTGATAGCAGATGGCCAAATGCAAACTGTTTTTATAAAGATTGATTTACCGTCAGGTCAATCGATATAAATGAAATTATGGAATTTATTTTATAGACTTTGAAATATATTTTGAAATATAATTTTTAATGAAGGTTTTTAAAAAAATGAAATGAACCAACCATATATATATATCGTTTGTTTTAACCACTATTTTTGTACCAGTAATCTACCATGTGTGAAGCACGTGTTTCATCAAAATTACTAAATATTTTTATAAAGCTGATTTCTATATTAATATTGATAAGAAAGTAGGAGGGAATTAATGATGATTAATAAGCGAGATTTATCGTTTTTAAGAAACAAATAAAAATGAGATTTATTTAGCAATAGATTATTGTTTAATAATCAAAGTGGAAGAGATTATTTGAATAAATAATGTTGTTTATTAATTTAAATGAAGAGACGAGTTAGAACTGATCAATGGGTTAATTGTGTTTTCAGATTTACCAAGCTGACACATTTAACGGAAATTAATTAAATTAGATTGTACCAATTACTCTAATAAAATAATTTAGTAAATAATTATTTAACTTAATGAGATTTTAAAAAGGAAATTAGATTCCAGTTAATGATGAATAAAATTATAATTGTTATTTCTTTTAAGGGAATATTTCTTAAATAAAGTTCATTTAAGTAAGGAATTAAAGTTCAAAAGTTAATGTGTATTAATCTTTTACGAAATCAATGAATTTAGTGATAACCATACATTTAAAAAGGGAATTTCAAAAGCAAGAAAGTTTTACCATATGTTAATAAAATAGGAAAGAGGTATTAAACGAATAGGGATTTTTGAATCATGTTATATATTAAAAACTAATATATTATTTTTATAACTGATATATTATGGCCAAGTGACGTTGTGTAATAAACCAATGGATACATTTTATTTTTATGATTGTTTATTTTGATAGTTAAATAACTGACTATCAAAATCATGCCCAATACGCTGTTGGTACGGAAAGACCGGAATCGAATTTATATTCGAAAACCATTCCGAACCAGCAAATACGTAAAAGATGCTGATTGAAGATGGAGCAGTTGAAGACCATAGATCTTCAAAAGCGGAAGGACTACTTACCAATTTTTCTGGCTTGCAACCAGAGTTATTTGTTTTGTGATTCTGTCGTGGTTGTAATCTATGGATTGCAAGGACTACTCGCTATTGATCCATAGGGTGATTCCTGGGATGCAGTAGGAGGGTGGCTTCGGTTTGTCCAATCCCAGGACAACTTGTATGGATGGATGTATGACAAAGTATTTTTAAAGGAATTAAGTACGTTGATTTCTTCAAACGTACTATAGTTGGTGGCGGAGAGGGGCACTTCTCCTAGTTTAACTACTAGAGTATTTTTGTGGACGTCAATTAGCAATACCTGATGGATCTGACGATGTGGCATTCAAAGTGAATGATGGCCAAATGTTCTGAGAAGTAATTTAAACCTCAAGCCTCATCAGCCGGGAGATGAAAAAAATCGGGCAGGCAACATGGCTATGTGGGTCGCTCCCATTAGGGTGCATTGTCTCCTACTTAGAGAATATTCATATTTGTTTTCTTTCGCTTCTGTATCTTCGGATAACGGTTTTGTGGGCCCAACCTTCGGTGACAATATATTCGATACACTCAAGAGAAATGAGTGGTCGGTCTTGTATGGGCCGGGTTGCAAGACGTTCTTGTTGAACCCAGTGTATTCGCCTCTAGAGATACACTATCGGCAGGTGGTCCCATACCTTGTCATAGTCGGAATCCAATCCCTATTAAGCGCCCACGGTTTTTGTTTGTATACTATATATGTAGAATTTGTGATGCAAGTGTTCTACTAGATTTTATTTATTTGTATTTAGACACTATTATAATATCAGACAAGTATCCACTTTCAAAAATGTTTTGGGTTATTGTAAGGTAAAAACCATCCGTATTTATGTGTGGATTTGGTGTAACGACCCGGATTTTTGGCGACTTTGGTTATCGACATAAGCTCGATGTCGATAACCAAAACATCGAAAAATCCTGGTAATTAATGAAAGAAATTAGAGGGTGAGGATAGATAAGATAGAAACTTAGAATAGAAGAAGAAGAAGAACACAACATCAGAGTAACACGAACCTCACAGCGGAACGAATAACATATAATATATAACATAACTTTGAAATATAACAGTTATGTATACAATAGCACTTATCAGAGTAC
This sequence comes from Allium sativum, assembly GCA_030737875.1. Lineage (NCBI taxonomy): Eukaryota > Viridiplantae > Streptophyta > Magnoliopsida > Asparagales > Amaryllidaceae > Allium > Allium sativum. The sequence goes on from CM060926.1 coordinate 231,600,576, forward strand.
AGCACTTACAACACAACAGAAATAAACTATAGCTATATGATCCAGAAGCCTCCTGCTCCAGCTCTTCAAGTATATCTGTAAATCCCGACTACTTGACTGCCCGTACAAATTTAGGCACCCAAGAGTTTAGGGAAAACAACAAAGTAAACTCCGGGTCAGTCATGGGACTGGTGTGAGTAAAATAGTTTAACACAGTTTAACATATATATGATATCTCATAAGACCACGCTGTGAATACGGAACGGGTTGTTCCCTTATGAGAATCCAACATCTTTGATAAGCAATATCATTCTGATATTATAATAATGTCTAAGTACAAATATATATCAATCTAACAGAAACGCTTTCATCTCACGTTTTACATATGTAGTATACAATCAAAATCGCAAGCACGTATTGGATAATGGATTTCCAACTATGACAAGGTATGGAACCGCCTTCTGCTCGTGTACCTCTAGAGAGGAATACACTGGGTTCAACAAGAACATCTTGCAACCCGGCCACACATGACCGACCACTCATTTCGCTTGAGTGTATCGAATGTATATCACCAACGGTTGGGATCAACAACCGTTTCCCGAATGGGACAGCATCAACAATAGATTTTTAGAAATAAATGAAACTCTAGATCAGGTGATTATACACCCTAATAGGTGCGATCTACATAGCCATGCTACCTGCCCGATTTCTGCCATTTACTGGATGTGAGGCTAGAAGCTACGTTATCTTCACATCAGATTCACTTTAAATGCCACATCATCAAATCCATCCAATCACCGATTGACGTCCTCAACAATACATTATGTGTTAGCTAAAAGAAGTTTCCTTCTCCGTTTCCACTCTTGGTACGGTTGGAGAAATCAATGTACGTGATCGTCTGGAAATACTCTGTCAGACATCCATCTTCATTCACTTAGAAATGTCACATCGTCATACCCGCAAAATCACAAATTGATTTCCTCAAAGATACAATGGGTATACAACTAAGAGAAACGAATTCCTCCGCCACCAACGTATATACGTTTGAAGGGATCAACTTACGCGATCCATTGGATATACTCTGTCAGAATACTGGCTGTTTTTCACTCTAAAAATCCGTACGACCACACAGTGACTCTAAAAATCACAAAACTGGAAATCCAACAACCATTTGACATTGCGGATCTAACAAAATTAGTTTCATCGAATTCCGACTTCGTTTGCAAAAGTGGCTATTTTTAAAGCTCTAAATAACCCTTTTAAATATATAAATATATTTAAAATAATTAAATTAAATATTTATAAATAAATATTATTGTGTATATATTCACCTGGAATGTAATACAACTCCAATCAGATTTATACTCGATATTCAAAATCCCGGTTTGAATCGATATTCAACTTATTATGAAATTCCTTTTATAAATATAACTATTTCCTTTATAAATTATAAAGGAATTCTATAGCGACTTTTCTAAAATTTGATTTGGACATAAATCAAAATCTGCACGACGAAACCCGATTTCTCTCTTCCACTAGAAAGATATACTCCACCAGCTCCACACGTTTCTTGTTTCACAGAAATCCGATTTAAAACGAATCCTGTATATTCAGTTGAAGTTCAAATCGCCAAATAGCGAACTGCCGCGCCATTTCGAGCTCTATTTTAATTATATTATAATTATACGTTCAAACTGACGTCGATTGAATATATTCGTTATTCAAATTCAATTCCAAGCTGAATTATATATCACAGATGGTCTGGTTCACACATATCGTCATTTCAGCTAATTTTGATTATTTCAGAATTAAATATATTATTTAATTTATTATTTTAATTAAATATTCTTCATTATTTAATTAACCGACCATTAAATTCTCTAATTCACTATTTAAATAATTAAATAAATTAATTATAATACCTCTGACAATGCGGGTCATTACATTTGGTCTTACGATTATCCTTTTCTTTCAGAAAGGATTTTAACTTTAAAATCAAGTTGTGTGATACCTTTAAACTTAGTGGGTTTCTCACTTTGGTGCACCAGACTGACCTGGTATTTGTAATGCTCGGGTTAGATCGAGGTGTACAGGTTTAGGTTATTGGATGCTGTGTAGAGACGAGCTGGAAGAGTTCAGACGTATGAAGTTATATCATTCCGTTGTGTGTTGTATATAAGGACAGGTTATTATAACTGTCCAGATGGGTGATGTACTCTGATGATTGTAAGTATATTTTCAAGCTCTCAATAAAGATTTATTTCTATATTATATTTTGTTCCGCTGCGATGTGAGACTCTGTGTCATGATGGATCTTCTTCTTCTTCTATTATAATATTTCTTTCTTTCTTATCTCACCCTCTAAATTCTTTCTAATAACAATTTAGTGGTTTCTATACTTGGGTTTTTGGCAAGTAATACGATGTGATGTATTATTGTCAAAATTCGGGGCTCGAATCCCTACCGGGTCGTTACAGTGGTATCAGAGCTATTGGTTTAGTAATAACCTTGGCTCTGTGATATGACTCGATAGAGATGGGGTTAGTAATACCTTAGATTGAGTTTGAATATATGGATATGAGATCGTATTTGTAGATTTTATATAGAGGTGTTTTGTATTGTGTGGTTTGATCAGTTCAAGTGTTGAGAAGCGTTGGACTGGGAATGTACACAATATTGTTTTATAAATAGGGTAAATGAAATAATTTTACCCAAAATTTTATTTTTGAATAGAAAGGAAATAAATTTATAAAATTATTGAGGTATTGTGATTTTTTTGATATTATTTAAGTGGAATTCAAATGAAATTTTGAATTTGAATGGTTGATATAACCAAAATTTCACATATATAGTTGTGAATGAGGATTTTAATATGAAATTGAAATCAAAATTTAAGATAAGTTATAACGGAATAATTAGAGTGATGGTGTTTGAATTAAAGATTAGAATTGGGGATATAAAATGGAATGTTTGACAAATCAATTTGGTAATTGGACGCGAAATGAGACTTAAACTGGTGAAGTAATATTAATGTTGAATATGAATGGAATTTAATAAAATTGAATAATTGGTTGAATTGATTATGAATTAGTTGTTACATGGATATTAGATTGGTCGAAATTAACTCATCAATAATTAATGCAAAAGATGGATGGGTTGGAAACTAAATCCCAGTATAATGAAATTTAAACAGAACGGCTTATGAGTTAAAAACTGGGGAATTTAAACTTGATTGCATATACCTTCGTGGAAAATGCCTTGGAAATTGGTGGAATTATACGGGTTGACCAATGAAGTATTATTTACAAATTTCACGGAAAGGTCACTTACATGCTGAATGAAGTTGAATACAGGTATTAAAAAGCTCTGAGGATAAATTTTGGATGAGAAAATCGCAATAGTTGAGCAAAGATATTCAATGACACTCGCTAGAGGTACGCCTACGCGAAATAATAATTTTTGGGGTTTTGAATTTTGTTTTCCGACCATGTGAGTCAATGAATATATATTATTTATTACAGGAATTTAAGGTGTTTGAAATTTTTCGATATTTGTGGAAATTTTTATATTGGATTGGGTTTTGATTTAAAATGAATTGGATTTAGAAATATAATATGCTGTGATATTTTTCTTACCTTAGCAATTTCAAGGACAAAATTATTTTATGGGGGAAAGAATGCAACGACCCAGAATTTTGGCCATTTTAATTTGGATACTTAATTATGTTTTAAATATTTTAATTGAGATATTAATAGATTTTAAATATTTAATTCAATTAAAATCGAGTTTAAACGTTATAATTTATATATAATTATAAACGAGCTTGAAATGGCGTGGTAGTTCGAAATTTTCAGTTTGAACTTCAACTGAATGTACAGGATCCGATATAAGTCGGGATTTCATGAAACGAGAAACGTGTGAATCAGTTTGATTATAATTTTTTAATGAAAAAGAAAAATCAGGGTTTCGTGTTATAGATTGTTAGTTATGTCCAATTCAAATTTTAAAATAGTCGCTATGGAGATCGTCAATTAACGATATTGTTTACTTAATATATTTAATAACGTTTTCTATACGAATTTGATATCGGTCAACTAGAAAATTTTGATGCTGATTTATAATTCAGTATTGAGAAATCTGAAGTGAGGTACTTTTCCAGTCAAGTATACCTGACCATGATAATTTATTTATTTTGAATTTAATCATTTCGGGATTTATTTAATAATTTATCGATATTATTTTATGAGTTATTTATATAAATATTCGGACCTTACTTGTATAACGCTTGGACTTCGTGTATAGTATTAAAAATAGGACGACATACGCAGTGGTATATAACCGTTTACGGTAAGAGTTATATCCCAAAATGTACGTGCGAAAAATCAGAGCTTAATTAAATTCCTAACTACGTTGTGGTTAAGAGTTATCAATAGATAAGCGAGCTCTTAAGAAGCCTTGAATCTCGTCAAAATTGGGCTCCTTGCCCTCTTCATGGAGTCAAAGGGTGAAATAAATCGAGTTTGTACCGATCGAGCTCCATCAAGGAATTCTTACGTAGTTAGGATATTTGTTGATAGTCATGTATAAACACATAAACCCTTTTCTAGTTGCCATGATTACCTTAAACACTTGTTATATTTAGTCCTAATAGTAGGATTTATATAGCAAGAAACTTAATTCATTTAGTTGATGCTTTAGCTACCTCAGCGCACACTCAAAAAGAAGTTGAACAAAACAGTATATATGTACAACATTAAATAAGAATTTCCAATCAAAATTATTCAATAACAAAACCAAGTACTATATCAAAGAAACAAGAACAAGGACAATAAAATAGATGAGAAAACAGTTTATTCATACATGTACTCTACACCAAATCTTTTGCCAAAATATGTGTACAACTTTAGTACTGGTATGAATTCATTCCTCACAGAAACTATTTAATAACAAACCAGTCACCAAATCAAATAGAAGTAGAAGAGAAAATAAACAAAATCTATTCAATACATATCATATAAATAAAGAGAACAGAAGACTTCTGTACAAAATCTTTGCCTTGCCAAATCATATATACACATATGACGCAGACTCATCAAACCATCAAGTACAAACAGTAAGCCTAATCTAAGGTACTTCCACCATTTCTGTAGCACATGACAGCACTGTAGAAGCAACAGTATGCCTAGTTTAAGTAGCACATACTCTGTTTGAGAAGACAATTCAAGCCGCCAACCCATCAACGCAGCATTTTTCTCCTTCAACTCCTCATATCAACAGACCGGCGCCCAGCTACCTATCGAACAGACAACACGTAGCCGCATAGACCCAATGAAAAGACTTTGTTCTTATCTTCAAAACCCATCCAACTATATATACACTGCAATATTAATGTTTCCCCAAGCTAACTCACCCTCACTTCGCAAATGATCCAAATCAGTGACCAATAAACCAAAACAAAGTCACACAATTAGAAAATGGACGGAAATTAACCATTCGATTCTTCCACTCTCTAAAACTCTTGATTTATCCATTTATTCACCAAGTTTTAAACCAGAAATATAAAGTACGGTGAGATTTATACGCTGACCTGTTATGGTGCGATTCGAAGTGATGTTGAAGGCCGGATCTCTCCTGAAAGGCATTAGCTTTCATGGCGAACTACGGATGGACGGTGGGACCAGAAGCGGCAAGATTCAAGCTGGAGGCGGAGCAGACAAGGGCGCTGGATCTGGTTGTGCTCGCTGGTGGAGCTCCGATCAATGGAGGGAGTGAGTGCGGCGCTTGGATTTAGTATGGCAGAAGCGGTTTTCTTTCTTTGGATTTGGATGAGGTGAAGTAAAAAGAGAGGAGATGATAGTATTAAAATAGAAGGCGGCTCCTTCTTTTTATCGGGAAAGGGGTTTAATGTGAAGTGGGCCGGTTTATAGGGTTGGCATGTGTTAAAGGGTGGGCCTGAAAGTTCATGAGGGTGCAAACCGTGGAAGCAATTCTGGTGGACCAAAAAGGGAAACGGCCTATTAAGGTTTAAGCTATATTTAATGAAAATATTTTGAAATTTAAAAGCTAATTAAATTATATTTTAAAACTATTATTAATCTTATTATTTAAAATCATGGCAGAGTTTATAACCATTGCGTTAGGGTCTGGGATTTGCAGTCACAGCTTGGGACAAGGCATGGACCGTTGAAGCGGTGAATGAAGGAGCTGGCTGAAATATTTAAAACCAAGTAAATTTTTCGTTAATTAATTTCGAGTCAATTAATTAGTTATTAAAATATAATAAAATTTAAACATTTTATAACGTGTTCGTATTTTATCAGAACTCTTCGATAGAAGATTGATCGGAACCGTGTTCATAAGCACAACGGTATGGAAATAAATTGGACAGAGTTGGATTAACTGGGACGAGCTGGTTATACAATGCAGACCAAGTGAGTATAACTCACTCGGTTCACCCACTTATATTTTATAAGTAGGGTTTAATTTTTGTGTGCTATGCTTATTTGCTGATTTCTAAATGATACTGTGATTGACTGAATAAATTAAATTAAACGTTTGTTTAATTTAGTTAAACCCAAATCGTTATTCTAACGATTGGAACCGACTGCAGTAACTTACTCGATTGATCGCGTTTATATAAACACATTAAATTGAATGGTTAACATTGAATTGTCATTGTTATTATCGGTTTAGTGTATATTCCCATGAACAGTGATTGTATTAAAAGAACATATTTGTATGCAGGGGAGGACTGGTTGGAGGTATCCAACTGGATTCCTCAAGTTTATTATTTACATATAATCAGTATATGAACTATCAAACCCCATATGATTGAATTATATTGGTTGTTAAACCCAAATGCAACATTGGTTTGGTTATTTACCAACGTGTGATACTAGCTGAGCAGTTGATAGCAGATGGCCAAACGCAAACTGTTTTTATAAAGATTGATTTACCGTCAGGTCAATCGATATAAATGAAATTATGGAATTTATTTTATAGATTTTGAAATATATTTTTAAATATAATTTTTAATGAAGGTTTAATAAAAAAGAAATGAACCAACCATATATATATCGTTTGTTTTAACCCCTATTTTTGTACCAGTAATGTACCGTGTGCGAAGCACGTGTTTCATCAAAATTACTAAATATTTTTGTAAAGCTGATTTCTATATTAATATTGATAAGCAAGTGGGCGGGAATTAACGACGATTAATAAGAGAGATTTATCGTTTTTAAGAAACAAATAAAAATGAGATTTATTTAGAAATAGATTATTGTTTAGTAATCAAAGTGGATGAGATTATTTGAATAAATAATGTTGTTTATTAATTTAAATAAAGAGACGAGTTAGATTTGATCAATGGGTTAATCGTGTTTTCAGATTTACCAAGCTGACTATTTAATGGAAATTAATTAAATTAGATTGTACCAATTACTCTAATAAAATAATTTAGCGAATAATTATTTAACTTAATGAGATTTTAAAAAGGAAATTAGATTCCAGTTGATGATGAAGAAAATTATAATTGTTATTTCTTTTAAGGGGTTATTTATTAAATGAAGTTCATTTAAGTAAGGAATTAAAGTTTAAAAGTTAATGTGTATTAATCTATTACTAAATCAATGAATTTAGTGATAAATATACATTTAAAAAGGGAATTTCAAAAGCAAGAAAGTTTTACCGTATGTTAATAAAATAGGGAAGAGGTATTAAATGAAGAGGGATTTTTGAATCATGTTATATATTAAAAACTAATATATTACTTTTATAACTGATATATTATGGCCAAGTGACACTGTGTAATAAACCATTGGATTCATTTTATTTTTATGATTGTTTATTTTGATAGTCAAAATAACTGACTATCAAAATCATGCCCAATGCGCTATTGGTACGGAAAGACCGGAATCGAATTTATATTCGAAAACCATTCTGAACCAGCAAATACGTGAAAGATGCTGATTGAAGATGGAGCAGTTGAAGACCATAGATCTTCAAAAGCGGAAGGACTACTTACCGAATTTCTCCTGCTTGCAACCAGAGTTATTTGTTTTGTGATTCTGTCGTGGTTGTAATCTATGGATTGCAAGGACTACTCGCTATTGATCCATATGGTGATTCCTGGGATGTAATAGGAGGGTGCCTTCGGTTTGTCCAATCCCAGGACAACTTGTATGGACGGATGTATGACAGAGCATTTCAAAAGGAATTACGTACGTTGATTTCTTCAAACATACTATAGTTGGTGGTGAAGAGGGGCACTTCTCTTAGCTTAACTACAAGAGTATTTTTGTGGACGTCAATTAGTAATACTTGATGGATCTGACGATGTGGCATTCAAAGTGAATGATGGCTAAATGTTCTGAGAAGTAATTTAAACCTCAAGCCTCATCAGCCGGGAGATGACAAAAATCGGGCAAGCAACATGGCTATGTGGGCCGCTCCCATTAGTGTGTATTGTCACCTATCTAGAGAATATTCATATTTTTTTTCTTTCGCTTCTGTATCTTCGGATAACGGTTTTGTGGGCCCAACCATCGGTGATAATATATTCGATACACTCAAGATAAATGAGTGGTCGGTTATGTGTGGGCCGGGTTGCATGACGTTCTTGTTGAACCCAGTGTATTCGCCTCTAGAGATACACTATCGGCAGGTGGTCCCATACCTTGTCATAGTCGGAATCCAATCCCCATTAAGTGCCCACGGTTTTTGTTTGTATACTATATATGTGAAGCGTGAGATGCAAGCATTCTGCTAGATTTTATTTATTTGTATTTAGACACTATTATAATATCAGACAAGTATTGACTTTCAAAAATGTTTTAGGTCATCGTAAGGTAAAATCCATCCGTATTTATGTGTGGATTTGGTCTTACGATTATCCTTTTCTTTCAGAAAGGATTTTAACTTTAAAATCAAGTTGTGTGATACCTTTAAACTTAGTGGGTTTCTCACTCGGGTTCACCAGACTGACCCGGTATTTGTAATGCTCGGGTTAGACCAAGGTGTACAGGTTCAGGTTATCGGATGCTGTGAAGAGACGAGCTGGAAGAGTTCAGAAGTATGAAGTTATATCATTCTGTTGTGTGTTGTATATAAGGAAAGGTTACTATAACTGTCCAGATGGGTGATGTACTCTGATGATTGTAAGTATATTTTCAAGCTCTCAATAAAGATTTATTTCTATATTATATTTTGTTCCCCTGCGATGTGAGACTCTGTGTCATGATGGATCTTCTTCTTCTTCTATTATAATACTTCTTTCTTTCTTATCTCACCCTCTAAATTCTTTCTAATAACAGTCTGGTGGTTTCGATACTTGGGTTTTTGGCAAGTAATACGATGTGATGTAGTATTGTCGAAATTCGGGGCTCGAATCCTTACCGTGTCGTTACAATTTGTTTATCATGTAGTAGTAACTATGATATATAATTACAGATTAATATGTTGTTTATTAATTAATATGAAAAGAGAAAAGCATTTATCATTTTAAACTGCTGTATATAGTAACATGTATTATAATTTTGAACTACATTTGAAGCAGTTCTATATAGCATTATATTAATCAGTTGAACATAATGCAGTATGTACAGAAGAAAATTCAGTTGAACAATCGTTTAAAGACACAATACTATGGTACTAAAATTTATAAGAAGAAACTAATGCAAACATTTAACTAAATTAAATACAAAACTAAATATTTACAAATAGGATACCTTGTTGTCATTAACTTCTGCTAAGTCGATGTCCTTTGGTTTCGATAAATCCCATTTCCTCATTCTTGGGATTTTGTCTTCGACGCCTTCTTTTTTATCAGTGATTTGGGTTCTTTCACAGAACCAGTACTGCAAGAAAATGATAATTGGTTTTATAATTTTATAATAAAGATAGTATTCAGTGTATTTGTGTTAAACGAATATTATAAAAACAAACCAACAAAACCATAGTGCAACCCTGTGTATTTCTTGGATCAGCATGGTATCTCTTAACGTTTTTTAAAACATTTTGACAAATTGCTCGCGGCCAAGAGATTGAGTTCAATTTTTTTACATTTAACAATTTATCCGAAAAAAACCATGGCAAATAGCTTTGACTGTTGGGAAAAAGAAATGTTATGATAAGTAGTAATAACAGTAACTTTACTGGATTTTTATCACCTTTTTTCTTTTTAATCATTGAATTCTACCTGCTTGTCACTATTTTGCTACTTATTACATTTTCTTCATTGAAATTGGAACTTAAAAAGTCAAAAAACTTTCCATGGTGGAAACCTTGCCTGAAGCCGGAATAGCAAATAATTCCTCTCTAGCTAGTGGTATTCCAAATATAAGACTCACTTCTTTGGGAGTTATTTTCAAAAATTTGTCTCCTACTTTTAAAAGCATTTTCAGTAACATCGAAAGAAGTAATTACATCATCTAGATTTAAAGCACATTTTCTTATCTCTTTTCTTGATATTGAATCATTGAGAAAAAATTTAAAAATATTTTTAAAAGGTGTTTTGTCTATGAAATCTTTTGATTCCTAAGAAAGAACTTTTTTCTTTTTAATAACTGGCATCACTTTATAGATTGCATCTAAATTTCATCTATATGTGCCAGTGTACTGTTGCTTTTTTCTTTTTCTCCCTGTTTCCACGATTTCATAGTTATCTGCATCATCCAAGCCAGTATTTGTTTCCTCACTTTAGTTATCTACGTCACCCAAGTTAGTATTTGTTTCCTCATTTTAGTTATCTGACTTTGTATTATTATCTTCATCAGACTCTCTTTGTATTTCTGTATTAGTTGGTTCATACTGTTCATGTTCAAATTGTTCCTGCATTCATGAAAATCTTATTATTAGTTTAGGATGTTTAAGATATTATTATAGTGTATGAAACAATACTGAACATAAATTAAATGCTATATCATCCAAACAATACCATGCATGCACAATAATGTGTACAAAAAGATAATATGATTAATCTTTTTGACATAGTTCAGAAACCAGGTTTATAAGGAGTGTAATAATTTGAAATAATTATTAAAACAATAAACTTGTGTATCATATATCACTTATTTTCAAATATTAGTATATCTAAACATTTAATTAAATCCAATAATGATAAAGCTAAACGTGTTTATCCTTTTTAGCAGTTAAATATTGAAATGATTTTGTCATTTTTATGTAAGCTTTAAATCTATTTTATATGGTATGTAATAATTTTAATTAATGAATATAAACAGAAAACTTGTCTAATTGTATTGTTGTTTGTACTGTTTATTATTAAGATATAGTATTTGCTATTTATCCAGTTCAGTGTGTCTCTAGTCGTTACAAACAAAATCAATTTGGTATCAAATATTACAAATTTAAGTGACATAATCCATATCTGGGAAAAGCTAACAATTACTGATAGAACTGATGTTATATTTGATTATGACATTCTCATAGTTGATTATGAATTTGCAATGGCTAATGTTTATAATTCTTTATTAAAAATATAAATGCATTTATCTTTTATTGACATTATATTGTATCACTTTCTTTTATTGATAGTATGTTGTATAACTTTCATATTGCTGTGCATAAAAATCAAAACAGATAATTATTGTACACACAATTTAAGTAAAAAAGGCTACCACTGGTGTTATTGACAATGATTTTCTTTGATTGTGTTCTTCACAGTACGGAGAAGAAATCGGTCTACTGTTTATGCATTGAATTCCTTTGTCCATGAAGATGCATGTAGCATCTTTAAAGACAACTTGTTTTCTTTTTGACCTTTTCTCCATTTTTATCCTGGATGAATGTACACAATTATTCAATTTTTAAAGTAAACCAAAACAGAACAGTAAAAAAGATACATGAATTTATATTTTTCTGAATACCAGCAACTTTGAGTATCCTATTAGTCAAATAACCAGTTCAAAATATTTGAAGGAGCAATGAATCAAACAAATTACATTACATAATCATGACAAACCAATTTTATAGCCACTTTTCAGGGAAAGAGAAAACTGTTTATCTTTTCCAAAAAAGAAAATTATTAGTAACTTGTAATATATGAGTATTATTTTTTACTAAAAGAGTTTGTATGGCTGAATTTTTAAATACTAACTAGTAATTATCATCCTTCGATTCAAGCAATATTATCAACAAACACTGACTAGTAAATTTCGTAGATCGATTCATAATAAAAGAGTTTGCATGAGTAAACACTGATTAGCGATTAAAATCGATCGATTAAAGCAATATAATCAACAATCGACAAACAATTAACTAATAACAGACAACATTCAGAGAAAAATTATACTTACGATTCATTCATTGTTAATTGAAACTTATTTTTATAGTAAATGCTTGATCTACGAATATGGCGAAGATCGATTTCGTCAAAATGTTGTATTGGTAAAGGTTGAAAGAGCTGATTCGACCGATTTAGTAATTAGGTTTTATTAAAGTAACTAGAAGCGGGAAATGAAAAATGTCCTGTAAAGTAAATATTGGCAATCCGTGTCCTCGAAATTAATTGCTAAGGTAAATAAGCCCTCATAGTAATATATATTCGATTTAATTTGGTAATATAGAATAATAGATTTTTTAGTTTTCAAACGACTTCGGTTTTCAACGAAACTAATTTTATTGAATAAATAATAGTTAGTATTTGTAGTGTTTCTAGTTTCAACTTATTTGGATTTATTTTTTAATCACAGAAAATTTAAACACGCATTTATTCACATGTGAATTATAAAGGGATCTTTACAAACGACCTCGGAATTCGACGAAACTTGTTCCATCATGTCTGAAATATTATTTTATGTTAGGATTACAATTTTCGTCTCGATTGGATATTGTATGTGGTGGTTTTAACGTGTTACTTCATAGGGAAGTTTTAGTTAATATTATAATATTCAAACCTTACATGGATATATACCCCTTGACCCTAAAATCTTCGCGCCAAAATTTACTCTCATGGTCAACAATACCAGGTGCCGCCATCCTTTCATTTGAATGGCTGAAAACTTACAATATTCTTCCTTGAATTCCTCTAAATCCATTCACACATTCTCAAAACGGTTAACTACACAACTGTTTAGCTTGTCAAGTTTGTCATACAGAATGATTGTTATCAGTTCTAGTTCGTCGTTGTGGACGGATATCGGCCCGAAGGCGCTAGCGGTCTTGGAGGTACCACAATCGAATGAAGAGGCCAAGTGGGGAGTGGTTTGGGGGCATGCGATGAGGGTTGTGGGCATATCAGTTAGTGATCACCGATTGCACTCCGATTAACGGAGGAAGGTACGGTCACATAGTTCGTGCGTGTGGGTTACATTACGAGAATGAACAACAGAAGGGGTATATTGAAGAGCAGTTACGTGAGCGGGCTAATGTATCGATGGGGATGAGGAATACTGGAGCTTTTTTTTTGCTGGGCCAATTATAAAAAAAGGAGAATGATTGGGAAGAAATAAAACAAAGTGGAGCTTGCACGAGTTCTTTGAATAGGCATGAAGAAGAATGTGTATGGGAACGAAGGAAAGCAAGGATAATTGGCCTTTTTTGCAGTATAATTGGGTTGACCTCGTTTGTAAACATGACATAGCAGATGCTATAAGATGTCAGGATCGTTAGTTTGAGATCAGAAGGAAGTGGTGGCCTATTTCAAATGCTAAGAAAAACTAAATGAAACAACTTGCGATGGGACCTTGGTGGCGAACACTACATGTTGGAATAGTTTAGACAGATTTGGAACAAGCAGGAGATTTTAGTTAAATTAAACAACAGTTTAATTTAATTAAAACAAACCGCTTCAGCGATAAATCAAGGTGAGTACATGTGACGATCCCAAAATCCGAGGGGCGGTATTAAGGATAATCATTAGGAAATAACACATTAATCATCATAGCAGAGTACAGATAATAGCAGAAATAGTAAATAAAATAAATTTTTCATGGATATGACAGCGGAATCACAACATGTAGGAATATCAGAATAGCATAACGTGGGATATACTCAGTAAAAAGAAAGGGAAGTGATCAGTCATCATCGCCAGAGGCGGAATACATACATGCAGTGACATAATAAGAGTATCAGTCTACATCGCCGAAGGCGGAATACATATACATATAGTGAGAAATACGGAAAGTAAATCAGTCTGCATTGCCAGTGGCGGAATCATAATATAAATACTGTAATGGCGGAAAATATCTAAGTCATCTCTATGAAGTCAGCCTCGCCATGAGCCAAAAGTGCACGCTATGCAGCAGTGCAGAACCAAAAACCACCTGTCACATGTGTACTAGGCTGCCCATGTGAAAATAAGGGCACCCGCGTTTGCAAAGTGAAACAAACAACGACTCAATCATGGGGACTGGTATGAGGAATCTATTTAACAGTTAAACAACAGTAAATAACAAATCAGAGGACCACGCCACTTTCGCGGAACGGGTTTACTCCAGTGATTGCTAGTGCATTTAAAACAAAGTAAATTCCTTTAAAACAACGCAATGCTTTTAGAAAGAATGAAGCCATTATAAGACTCAGGTCCCATCACACAATGCAACGCAAGCCGGGGGATAGAGTTTTACCTTATAATAGCCAAATATGCTTGATACGTATAAAGCAAAATCATTTGATATTATTACTAGTGCATATATGTTTCAAACAATGAATAGCATCATAAATATCAATCATAGGCGGCATAGCTACCATCTACTATGTCTCCATACTAGTTCTACAATCAAATCCGTTATCTCGTATTGGAAATTGGATTTCCGTCATGAGTCGAGGCAAGGGGCAAGCTCCTCTCCGCTTCGAGACACTCTAGAAAATGCCTCAGGACTACACACTCTGGGTAACCCCTGGATTCGGCTGGGCCGGTCCTCACTTACGTTAGAGGATTAATTATGCCTGAACACACGTTTCCCGATCCTTACAGACCTATAATCGAGGCGCCTCGCATTCCAACAACCACAAAGGTGAAAAGTAGATATATATGTCAGGGCTGGTAAGTCACTGACACCACCATAGCTAGAAAGAAACGTCGTGCTCTCCCAGCGGTCCGTATCCCGTTTTTAACTCATACCGGGGTGTGAGGTTCGCGAATCTACGAAATACACAAAGCTAGGCCACGTAGACCTTGCTTTGATCATCATCCACAAGACTTTGCTTTGCAACAGAAGCCTTGATCACAGCATCTTGGCGTGCCACATAGGCAGTCCACTCCATACGATTGATTTCCATCGATATATAACCTCTAAGCTCGTATGTCTCAGAGAAGGGCGTTAAGCAAAAGAATAAATTCTCCGCCACCAAACAGATATATATTAAACATAGATCAATCAGTATAGAACAAAATCCAATGTCAGACACATAGTCCATTTACAAGTCCGTCCTGGGTCTGAACGAAACCGGAGGCGTCAAATTCCTCGTATATCCGTCCAATCAACACATACGTTCAGACGGCTACTACTTCCGCCCCCTTCCGGTAGCTACTCTGGTTAGGAACCTCAGTAGCGCCCATCCAACCGATACGAAGATCGTCGGTCTTGAATCGTCTTTGCATTTTCCAATTCGAATCGCTCGATAAATTATTTGAAATGAGGGTTAGCTCGGCCTTTTCAAATAATTCACGCCATTAGAATTTAAATCGATTCATTTTATGGTTATATTATTCGACATCCATCTTTCGGTTCTTTAGTGTTATTTTCATGTCATGCACATACAACCATCAAATATCAAACAATTCAAGCCCGATTGGTTTATTCTCAATCCATATTGCTTATAATATTTTATAACGATTTTTCGCCATTTTTATTTATTTAAAAATGGCCATATTTAATTAAACGACGTTTCAGGTCGTGCCGTGGCACTGGCGCTGTTTTTCTCCTAATTTGTTTTACACATATCGGAAAATCTAACCGTTGGATTTCTACAAAGTCTATATCAGTGGGAAGATATTCCCAAAGCGAACCCAACGGTTCCAGTTTCGTGAGAATCCGACGGTTGGATCTTCCACACTAGTCGTTTGAAATTACGGTTTCAAAATTCGAACTGCAGCGTCGTTATTCGATTAAATTTAATTATATTTATATATAAATATAAACGATTCTAGTGCTGTTTTTCTTCAGATTAGAATTAAACGTTCCGGACAATCCAACCGTTGGATTTTTACAAGGTTGGTGCCGTTGGAAAGATATTTCCAAGGCGAACCCAGCGGTTGGGGTTTCGGGAAAATCCAATGGTCGGATTTCTCGTACTAATCGTTTCAAATTACGATTCCGAAACGCGAACTGCACGACCTCTATTCCTTTTAATTATATTTATATATATAAATATAGTTTATTCCATGGTTTCAACTATAGTTCATTTTATATTTTCAACTTCGTTTTCACTTCAAATATTTCACTAACGCCTTAATATTTCGAAAAATTTCGCCATAACCTCCTTTGTACGGGGAGGGGTTTGGAAATTTATTGGGCCGTATTAGGTACCCAATAAATCCTAAAAAGCATCCACATATTTTTAGTGATATATTCTAGTGTTTACGGGGGAGCATGTACTGATAATCACTCCAGAGAATAAATTCCCGTCACCCCGTTTCCGTGTGGAAATAAATAGTTCATGTGCCGTATCTAATAACTAGAGCGACGTGATTATTGTCAACTCCAGACCCGTGTGGGGTTTTTATTAATCTGGCAATTTATCGTTATAATTTATGTAGTCCATATCAGTCATCAGTTCAACCTGTAGTATATAGTCATCGCCATACAAGCCTCTTGCTCGTATGGTAAATCTTCCACCTCGTCACACAAGCTCCAATTGCTTATGTGGAATATGATGAAGTATGCCTATCGTCAAGAAGTATGCCATGTAGTGTAGTTCAAAATTAATTATTACTATCCTATGGCGTTGTTTATTATTTCACACAGAAAAACCAGCACTCCGCATCCAATGGCATTCACAGGAGTTGATATATAAATAAAATTGCGCAGCCAACTCATCAAGGTTTACCTATTTGTTGGGCACGCAAATAATTTCTTTACTCAACAGCTAATCCATTTTTCCTGTTCAACACATGTATATATATGCAGAACAAGCTAATAATAATATTTCTAGCAAACTATTATTTATTTCAACACGTGTGTATTTTTAACTAAGCGTATACATGATAAAAGGAATATTTTTATCATCAAAAATATTTATTCGACACATGTGTATTTTTAACACTTCTTATTCACTATAAAAATATAGTTTTCATTGTCGATTCATTTTATTTTTAGACGACGATAACATTCAACACATGAATTTAAATTCGACGAACAAATTGCAATTCAACACATGAATATTCTATATCGTTTGTATATATATAAAAATGTGATTTTTATTGCTAAAGCCATTTGTTTAAATTCAAATAATATTCAACACATGAATTTCAACTCAACGAATGAGTTGCAACTCAACACATGAATATTCGATATCGTTTGTATATATATATCAAAATGTGATTTTTATTGCTAAAGCCATTTGTTTAAATTCAAATAATATTCAACACATGAATTTCAACTCAACGAATGAATTGCAACTCAACATATGAATATTCGATATAGTTTGTCTATATATAAAAATGTGATTTTTATTGCTAAAGGCATTTGTTTAAATTCAAATAATATTCAACACATGAATTTCAACTCAACGAATGAGTTGCAACTCAACACATGAATATTCGATATCGTTTGTATGTATATATAAAAATGTGATTTTTATTGCTAAAGGCATTTGTTTAAATTCAAATAATATTCAACACATGAATTTCAACTCAACGAATGAGTTGCAACTCAACACATGAATATTCGATATCGTTTGTATGTATATCAAAATGTGATTTTTATTGCTAAAGGCATTTGTTTAAATTCAAATAATATTCAACACATGAATTTCAACTCAACGAATGAGTTGCAACTCAACACATGAATATTCGATATCGTTTGTATATATATAAAAATGTGATTTTTATTGCTAAAGCCATTTGTTTAAATTCAAATAATATTCAACACATGAATTTCAACTCAATGAATGAATTGCAATTCAACACATGAATATTCGATAAAGCATATGTAAATAGTTTCAATGAATGAAAATTATTCTAACACATAAATATTTCAGAAAATTTCGGCAGCATAACGGCAGGGTAGTTAAAACCGGGACCGTCCCTAGTACGGCTCCTCGCTCTACCTTAAAACCTCGCGGTTTTTAACAATGGGGATCATGCATCTAGTTCGCACGCAGGCGGCATGTTTTATTTTCAATTCCACAATCCTATTCTATTTTGTTTCAACCACAAGAGGGTATTTTTCAACCACAAAGGTATTTTCCAACCATAAAGGTATTTTTCAACCATAATATCAACCACAAACAATTATTTCCAACCATTCGTCAAACCATATGATATCACGTCAATCACAAGCAATAAATATCGTCCATGGTCTGTGGACGAGGGGAGTATATATATATATAATATAATAATTCACTTGCATTTCATCATAGTTTAAAGCATATATGTTTCAAACAACGCTTGTATAATTTATACATTGCTAATATAACTTATACAACACATGTACATGAGGTATACAATGCGTATATAATTTACACTTCGCTTATATAATTTATACAATGCGATTACATTCACACAAATAGTTTAGATTCCTCACATTGGTTCTTGCGGTGCTAAAAATCGTAGGAAGGTCAGAAAAATCCGCGGCTTCTTCTAGAATGTAGAGAGCCTCCTTGCGGTCACGGTGTCTCCTGTTTCATCGAATTTCGTTAACACAGCAAAAAGATATGATTTTTACAAATTTGCAACGCTTTAAAGTGTAAAAATCAGTTTAGTCGTATACCCCCTTTTGATTTCGAAACTAGGGTTCGGATTTTCAGAAAATCCGTGAATCTATGCTCCGATCAGAGAGCGGGACTTGAAAGAGAGAAGCGAGGCGGTCCTATCGGTGGTCGGAGGAGCAGGTGCGATCGCCTCTGGCGGTCGTGGCGTCGACGTGAAGTCGGCAGCTTTCTGGGCGTCGTTCTCGACGCTGGCGAAGGGAGGAAGAGCGGGGGTTGGTCGGATTTGAAGAGGGAGGTGGGCGGCGTCGATTAAGGGTGGTGGCGTTGGCTGGCGTCGCCTGTGGCGGCGGGATTTTCGTCGGGAAGGAGCGAACGACGTGCGTCGTCGATAGTTCTGGCGGCTTAGGGTTTTTAGGTTTTTTTTTTTTAAAAGAAAATTTCTCATTGGCTGGAATTTATAGAAAAATTTTTAAATAGTGTTTTTGCAAACGGACTTCTTTTTAAACCCAACGACTGTCGCCCCTAGCTAAATACGCCCATTCCGGACACAATGGGATATGTTTCGTTGGCCATTTCGACTGTTACAGTCAGTTATTTTTCAATTTAAAATATAAAACATTCGATATTTAATTTAAACGTACATTTCAATTTGCCAGGGCCACAAACTGAATCGAAAAATTCTAGAAAAATAAATCTAGCTTTGTTTTGACGATACGGTCCTAACAAAACCAGTTTCGTCGAATTCTGAGCTCGTTTGAAAAACGGCCATTTTTAGGTCGACCCAATTTAACAGAATTTGACCAAACACGTTATCTTTTGCTCCGCTCACATACTAGCTTCAAAAATTACGAAATTTGAAACATAGCAATAATTTGACATCCCGGACCCAACAAAAGTGGTTTCGTCGAATTCCGAGGTCGTATGCAAAATCTCAATTTTCAAGGGCTATATATACTATATAGCGACCTTTCTGAAAATTCATTTGGCCATAACTTTTGATTTCCGTTATGAAATTTCGATTTTTCAGATTCGTTAGCAAGGTATTGGTAAACAGATTTAAATATTTTCAGTTTCGTTAAAATCTGTTATATTTTCCACCCGGTACAGTCAGACTACGTTTGTATTCAAAATTTCAAACTGCCATATTATACACAATCCTATATTTTATGGAAATAGGCTATTTTAATCATTCAAATTTCTTGTTAATAACCTAATTTTAAAAATTTTAAACTGGTTCACATTTTCCGGGTTATTACAGTACAACTCACTCAGTTTTTATCCCACTTATATTTTATATAAGTCGGTTTTAGTTTGTGTGCTATGTTTGGTAATTGTTTGTTGTGTGCTGGATGTTTATATAAATATTGGATGAATTGATTACTTTAAACATTCGTTTAATTTAAATGGAATATAATCGTTATTTTAATGATTATTTCTAGACGAGGTAACTTACCTTGGTTATGTTTATAATAATATAAGATATAAAATCAAAATATGGATGCTTGGATTATTGTTATTTACTTATTGTTTATCAGATTGAATAATATTATTTGAGGTAACGTATTTGGATGCAATGAAAAACAGGTTGGAGGAATCTAATTGGATTCCTCAAATTTATTTTTTATTTGCACATAACAATTATATGAATTGTTTGACCAACCCGACTAGATGAATTATTCGTTATTGATTATTGAATCGTACTTCAACGTTTGTTATGATATTAACCAATGGGCAATATTGGTTGAGGAATTAGCAGCAGATGACATAAAAATCAATTGTTTTAAATATGGATTTATCATCAGGTGAATCGACTGAAATGAAGTTATAAATTTATTTTATAACTGAAGGTAGATTTTTAAATCCATTATTTTGAATGGAAGTTTATTAAAAGGAACTAAATATTTATTATTATTATTATTATTTAAGTTTATAAGAAATTAGTAAACGGTTTATAAAGAAAATTCTTATTATGATAAGACTTTTAAGAAAGTGGTTAGGAATTAACCTAAGGGTTAACAATTGGGATAAACTGTTTCAAGAGACAATTGAATGGGGTTATTTAAATTAATTATATTTTTTGTTAAGTTAAAGGATGGACTAATTGGAACTGTTAACGCGATAACCATGTTTTGAAGTTGACTAAGTCAACTATTTTTTTGGAAATTGGATATTTTATTAATTTGTTTTGATTAATCAAATAAAATAATTTAACGAATAGTTGTTTAATTTTAATAAGACTTTATAAAGAAATTTATACATTATTTTAGTTAATAATGCAGTTAATTACTTTTACAGTAGTGAATGTTAAAGTAGATTATTATTTTAATTTAAAAGATCACTTTTAAATGAAAATCATTTAAGTAAGTAATAGAGAGTGTAATGGAATACAGTCGAGATGTTAAAAGAGTTTATGATCGGGTTTATATTGAAACCCAAGTTTTATGAATGAGGTTATAAAAGGGATTTTAAAAGAATACGATGGGTTAAAATAAATGATTACTTAATAATTGAATTAAGTTAAAAAAATGAGATAAAAAGGTTTTATATTAAATTAGAGTTATATAGACAAGGTTTACAGAAGTGGTGTGAAGTTAAAATGTTGATTTTATATTGGCGGTACTTAATAATGAAATTAAGTTAGATGAATGGAATTGAAACGAGATTTTCAAAGCGAGAAATGGTTAAAAGGATTAGAATTGAAATAATATGGGTTGACAAGGAGTTAAAAGAAGAACTGGAACCTAACCAGAGATTGGTTGAGTTGAGTGGTTTTCTGAGTGTTAATCTGATGTTGATTTCGGTCTTCGGGGTTTATACTTAGGGGATTACTCTCTTACCAATTTATGGTCAAGGACTAAAAAATGTTGAAGTATAGAAATGCATGAATAAGAAACAGGAAATGTTTCAAACTATAAAATGAATTTGAGAGTATATAATGAGATTTCCTGGATAACGGAAACAAAAAGGAGGTTTGTGAAAATATAACGATATTTTCGAGACAAAAAGGAAGTTAAGAAATGTGTTTTGAATAAGTTTATTCTAATAGAATAAGTGTTGGATTTTGTTTTCATGTAAAGGAACAAAAAGATTTTTGTAATGATTATTTTACGAATAATAAGTTAAACTAATTTCCCATTTATAGAAAATGAGTAATGCTGTAGTAAATGCATTTCAAATGATGGTCAAATGGAAAATTGGATATGGTTATAATATATTTTTCTAAGTATTGAAATGAAATGTTTTTACGAATACTAGTATACTTAATTAAGAAATTAAATGTTGTTTTTTCAAAATATTGGGATATTTTAATTCATTAACTTTTTTTATTTAAAGAACCCAAGTGATGCTGAGTACTAAACCAATAAATTCTATTTTATTTTTATGATTGAATGGTTGTTTTATTTGATAGTTAAATAACCAACTAGTAAATACATAAATATTGAAGATATCAGATGTTGGTCACTACGGAGCAATTGAAGACTGTGGATCTTCATAAAACAGAAGGATTGCTCATAATATCTGGTTAAGCTCCTGGAGATATATTGTGATTCAGTCGTGGTTGAAATCTACGGATTTCAGGACTACTCACTACTGATCTATAGGGTGATACCTAGGATGTGGTAGGAGGGTGCCTTTGGTTCATCATGTTCCTAGATGACTTGTATGGATGAATGTCTAATAGAATATTTCTTAATAATCGCGTACATTGATTTTTACAAACGTAATTCAATTACTAGTGGAGAAGGGCACTTCTCTTAGCTTAACGAGCAGAGTATTTTTGTGAACGTCGATTAGTGATTTGGCGGATTTGAAGATGTGGCATTGAAAGTGAATGGTGATGTGTTGTTCTGAAGTTAATGTTAACCTTAAGCCTCTTCAACCAGGAAATGAAAAAATCGGGCAGGCAGCATGGCTAAGTGGGTCGCTCCCAGTAAGGGTGTATTATCACCTATCTAAAGAAATTCCATTTCCTTCTTTAATTTTTCGATGCCGTCCCTTTCGAGAAACAGTGGTTTGAGCCCAACCATTGGTGATATACATTCAATACACTCAAGCGAAATGAGTGGTCGGTCATGTGTGACCGGGTTGCAAGATGTTCTTGTTGGACCCACCTTCAGAGATACACTATCGGCAGGTGGTTCCATACCTTGTCATAGTCGGAATCCTTTAACCAATAAGAGCCCGCGTTTTTTGATTTTATATTATATATGTAGAGTGTAGATGCAAGCGTTCTGCTAGATGGTTATTTATTTGATTTAGGCACTATTATAATATCAGAATAAGATATGATTTCAAAATGTTTTAAGTTATCGTAAGGTAAAAACCATCCATGTTTATGTGTGGATCGGTCTTACTATTATCCTTTTCTTCCAGATAAGATTAGTTAACTTTAAAATCAATTTGGATGTTGTTAATAAAACTTAGTGGGTTTCTCACTCTGGATCACCAGACTAATCTAGCATTTGTAATGCTCGGGTTAGACTGGGTTTACATGTTCAGGTTAAGATGCTACGGATTTCAGAAGACGTGTTGGAGGAATTCAAACGTATGATATATATCTAATGTGTTTTTCGCTATGTGTTGTATATGAGGACAGATCATTATAACTGTCCAGATGTGCTGACTGTAAGTTGTACTTTGATGATTGCAATTATTTATTTCAAGCTTATAATAAAGATTATTTATGTATTATAATTTATTCCACTACGATGTGAGACTCTGATTCTGTTGTGTTGTTATTCTTCTTCTTCTTCTTTTCTAATATTTCTTTCTTTCTTATCTTACCCTCTAATTTATTTCTATTAACTATCTGGTGTTTTCAATACTTGGGTTTGGCAAGTAATACAGGTTCTAAGTATTATTGTCGAAATTCGGGCGTCGAATTCCTCGGGCAT
Organism: Allium sativum; assembly: GCA_030737875.1. Taxonomy (NCBI): domain Eukaryota; kingdom Viridiplantae; phylum Streptophyta; class Magnoliopsida; order Asparagales; family Amaryllidaceae; genus Allium; species Allium sativum. The sequence continues at coordinate 231,624,281 of CM060926.1, forward strand.
TTACATTAGTAGCAAATTCTTTTGCAATTTGCGTCCTCCTTTGGATTGCAATTAATAATTTTTTAAATCTTCATTTTTCTCCTCCTTTGGCTTGCAAATTAATAATTTGCCTCCTCCTTTGGCTTGCAATTTGCTTTAAGGAATAAAGGTTTGTTCAGATTTGAAAAGATGTGATGTTTGGAAGAGGGTTTTGAGGAGATGATTAGAGTTGTTTGGTGTTCTTTCTGATGCAATAAGGATGCAGGTAGCATGATTGTTGGTAAATCGAAGTTTCTAAGTAAACATTTGAAAATTTGGAATAGAGATGTGTTTGGTAACATATTCATGAAGAAACAAAAATTAGAGGAAGAAACACTGTACTGGAATGGTTTAGAAGAGAGTAGGCACTTGTGTGCTGCGGAAAAGCTTATTTTGACATCAAAAGAGAACGAGTTATTGAAATTGATTGATTAAGAGGAGATTTTATGAAGACAAAGATCAAGGCAGTAATGGCTCACCGAAGGGAATAAAAACACAAGTTATTTTCATAGAATTGCAAATGGTATAAGAAGATCAAATCGTATTTGCAGTATAACTTGTGGTAGCGATGAAATTTTTGATCAAACGGAACTGAATAATGTTTTTACTAATTATTTTAAAAACATTTTTGGTTGTTGTTTGGAGGAGAGATTTGGTGTTGATTAGAATGTTCTATATCCTAATAAAATTGATTTGGAGATTTTGGATGTTACTTTTTCGGTGGTTGAAGTGGAAGTTGCGTTGAATGACATGCCGAGTGATAAAGCGCTCGGACCGGATGTGTAACAACCCGGAAAATCTGAATCAATTTAATCGTTTTTATATACCAACTGTAAAGACCCGAAAATCCCCACCCTTTGAATCGACCATAACCACACAGGTCTGAATATTTTTATTCTTAAAACATGAACAATTTTCATGCATTCTAAATTTACATTAAAATGGAATTTTTAATGTTAAACATGAACAAATTTCTCATATTTTATATTTACATTAAAAATGAAAGTTTTTAATGAAATCATGTCTTTAATCCTAAAACATGAACATTTTCTATTATCCTATTCTTAACATTAAAAATGTAAAATTTTTCACAAATCATACTCTACATAAAAATGTAATCTTTTACATTAAAAATAGATCCACTAGGGACTCAAATAACCGAGGCGCTTCGTTCCATCATCCACATAAGTAAAAATGCCAGGCCTTGTACCATGACACCACTTCTAGCTAGAAAGAAACGTATGTCCTCCCTGCAATCCTTACTCCCATTTCTGTTTCATACCGGGGTGTGAGGCTCGCGAAGTAATGCTATGAACAAAGTTATGCTATTTAAAGCTGTGCTTTGATCATCAACCACAAGGCCCTGCTTTTCAACAGTTTTGTTATTCCTTACATTCCACCATATCTCCTTAAAAAAAATTGGATTTGTTTTCTACGGACAATATGTTAGGCTAACACATGAACTAACAACGTTGTTTATGGTATTTATCTGAACATTATAAACTTCCCCGTCATAGGCCGTAAATTAAATAGTAACGAAAAATATAGAATTGATTGCACGATTTAATTTTATTTCCTTTCATTACGCATTCCTTTCATAAATGTGCATTATATATTCTTTATATATATATATATATATATATATATATATTAGTTCAATTTCACCGTCTGCACTTCAAAAATTCATCCTTCGCTTTGATTACATTAAATGTATCATAATTTGTACCATCATAAATTTTGACTCAACAAAATTTATTACTATCTACATAAAATTTCAACTTAGAATTTGGAATTGATTTAAGCAAATTATTACGCTTTTTACTTAATAGCTTGAAATGAATTTATCTTGACGATATTTTATTTTGCGCCAAAATTCTCAATTCTGAAATTAATGATTTGTTTGTATTATATTAATTGTACCATAAATAACATGGTAAACGACTTGCAAAATTAATCACCAATATTTATGTTAATTCAATGTTTAATTACCATTTGTACTCAATGGTTTGATTTGTAATAAATTAATCTTAGCCATATATTACTGTGCGAATAGATTCTTTGTTCAATAAATCGTTAAACAGAACTTATTTAAAAATTGATTCTTTTCTCTTTTCCTTTTTCTAATGTCAAATATTCCAAATGGCTTACCATTTATTAGCATCGTAAATTTTGATGTTATATTCAAAATGTGCTTTTAAATTCTAGAATGAACACTACATTCAAATTAAATAGAAAGTCCAAATTTTAAATTGTACCTCAAGTATATTGTTAAATTTAATATTCAACAATTCTAAATTTGTAGTTTTTACTTTCATAATCAACTCAAGTTAATAACGTTAATTCTGGCAAAATATTTAAGCTGAGCTTATGTTTACAATTGCCGTTAAAAGTGGATACTTTGTTCGAAATAAATAAATGTACATGTTATAATTGGAATGTCGAATATAAGCATATATTTTTCTTCTATAAATAAATTTTCAAGATCAAAATAATTAATAACAGTAATAAGTTTTGTTTTCTATTTATTATAAGACAACGCTAAATATTCAACCGGTTATTATTGTAAATCATATTTATTTATAAATTTATGAAATGGTTCGCACCTATTGTTCAAGAATTGACAAAATCTCAAATATAAATATTTATTTTACATTGAATCTTAATTTAATTTATTTTCTTAAACGTCAATTTTTCTAGGTTGTTACAATCTCCCCCACTTAAAACTTTTCATCCTCGAAAAGGAGAGCTGTAAAATTTTCTCTTGGCTTTGTTTTAAATTCCTATTTCTTATAACAAAATGTTACTCACTAAATGTAATAACCCGGAAATTCTGGGCCAGTTTAAAAATTTTATTTTGGCAATTTTAGCGAATTTTGAATATTTAAAATAGATTATTTTAAATAATATCAACGAAAAATTTATTTTGAATATAATTCGAACGTATATATTATATACGTCGTCGTTAGAATATAATAATTATATATAATTATACATAGAATTGAAAATGGCGCGGTAGTTCGATAATTCGATTTCAAACTTCAATTGAATGTACCGGGTGCAAAACAATCCGGATTTTGGCGAAACCAAAAATATTAGAATCTAGTTGAGAATATCTTTCCAACGAATTCGAAAAATCGAAATTTCATAGCGGGAATCAAAAGTTATGCCCGGTTGAAAATTTAGAATAGTCGCTATGTAAATTATACATGGCCCAAAAAGTCATATTTTGCATACGGATGAATTTGGACTCAAAACCACTTCCATTGAGTTCAAAATGTCGTTTAGAACTCCGAAAAGTATAAGCTTCGATATATTCCGATATCCAGAATAGTGGCTATGGGCTGGAGTTGTTCGGTTAACAATACATAGCCCTTAAAAAGTGAAATTTTGCATACGAGTTCAGAATTCGACGAGATAAATTTTTATGGATTCATAATGACAAATTATTGTTATGTTCCAAATGGCGCGTCGAACGGAGTTAGTATGTGGCCGTGCGAGCTGAAACAGTTCAGGGAAAAACGAGCAGTCATTTTATAAAGGAACATTATTGATACGACCTCGGAATTCAATTCTACTTTTTTTTCTAGATTCGTATCATCTAATAATGGTTAAATCCAAGAGGGCTTGATTTTTTGAGTTAGTATGTGAGCGTGCGAGAAGAAAAGGTGCGCCAAAATCGCATTTTTAGAGCTTATCTGAGCATTTTTGTGATTTTTAACGGACGGTCAAACGAACTCGGAATTCGACGAAACTTGTTTCGTTGGATTCGTCTTCATGTCTACTATCTCGTGTCCGAAATCCGCGGCGATCGGAGATCGTTTGTGTTCGGACGATACGCGAGAAACTAGCATATAATCACTTTTCCTCCTTCTCTTCATTCACTTTTCTCTCTTCCTCTTTTCTCTTTAATGGCGAGCTCCTCCACCATGCCGCTGCCCACCCTCCCCTCGGCCACCGCCGGCCTCCCTTCGGGCGCCGTACCCCCTCTTCCTCCTCCCCTCCTCCTCCTCTTCCTCCTCCCCTCCTTCCTCTCTTCCAACCGCAAACCCTACGAGCCAATCACCACCACCGCGGCCACCACGGCCACCACCTCCACCACCGCAACCCATTAGCCGACTCCCCATGCCACATCAGGTCCGGCGCAGCCCCCCCCAGCCCAATTCCGGCCGTGGGCCCCCCCAGTCACCAAAAACCCATTTTACACTAATCGCCCGTTCTGCAAATAAGTCCTTGACCGTATTTCGCCAATAACTCCCAAACCGTGTGTTTCTAACCAAAGTTCCTCAAGATCAAAGTTGTAGAGCATGAAATTCTCTTCGATTTGGTATATGATAAGTCCTATTTTGCATTGCGGAGTTGTCGGGAAAATGCGTCCGAAGTCTGCTGTTCAAACACTGTCAAAATGCTGTCTTTTCGCGATTTCCGGCGTAATGGCACATTTTCGGCAAGAAGACCACTAGGCAAAAGTTGTTCAGAATGGCGTGCTTGTGCTAGAAAAAATAAATGGTGTAAAGATTGAAGCTCGTTTGCAAATTCTGGAGCCAGAACAACAAATCCGGGCGATAAAAAATATGTGAGTTTTCTCTGTTTTAAAGCTTCTACAGTTTTTGACATATGAAATAAATAAAAATATGATCTTTATATTATAGAGAGGATAAAAATCCAATTTTTAACTTATAGAAGGTATAAAGATAAGATTTTTATATAATGTAGATAATAAAAATGTGATTTTTATACATGTAGCGGCTACGGGAAACGAAAGTGACAAAATGCGAGAACGACAAGATTTTCTACATAAGAAGTGTCGTGAAGTTGGATAGCTATCGGTGAGAACTTCTCACTCTAAATTCTCTTTTTCTAGTTATATATATATATATATATATACTAGGATGCAGACGGTGCTTAGTAGCACCCGACACCCGTCATCCACAGACCATGGATGGCTTGCTTGTTAAATTGTTTGGTTGAGTAATTGGTTAGTTTATTTGGTTGGAATTGAATTGTTTGGTGAAATGGAATGGATTTGATTGATGTGTGAATGGCGTGGGCCTTCACTAGACCGGGGATAAGGCTAGGCCTCGTCCCGTTTCTAGTATCGTGCCGTTATGCCGCCGAAATTTTCTAAAATATGTTAGAAAAATAAAAATATCATTTTTATTGTGTAAATGAACTGAATAGAAATTCAAGTGTTGAAATAAATATTTTTGATGTTAAAAATATAATTTTTAACGTAAATGTGAATAAATAAATATTCATTTACAAACCGGACGGTTTGTTTATGTACACCTATTTGACCGATATTGATTGGGATGATAAATTTTACACATCGCCCAACTGCACAAATAAAATCTGTGTTTGATTGTTTGAAACCCCACACGGGTGTTGGGATGAAATTTGAAGTTCACTCATCCTGATTGATTAAATATGTCGATCAATTGATTGACAGGCTGTTATAAGCGTAAGATATCTATATTTGATGCTTATATAGTGTAGTGCACTTTGGTTGATGGTTGATTATTTTTCAATGCTATTATATACATGTGTTGTATGGAATCCATATAATTAACGTTATATGGTGATTGATTGGGCCTCATTCCAATCGGGACAACAATGAATATTATAAAAGAAAATTCATGTGTTGAATATAAAAATAGTCATGTGTTGACGATGTTCATGTGTTGAGTAAAATATTTTAATAATAAAATTCACATCTTTATCATATTTAAAATTAGTACTACTTTACGGTTGAAGTCTAATTGAAAATCAAACGATAGATACCATAGTTTTATAAAATATTTTACATAACAAAAATAGTGATGTGTTGACAGTACTCATGTGTTGAGATTAGTCAGGTGTTGGAAGAAATATAGATTCATGTGTTGAATGGAATAAATATTCATTTGTTGAATAGAATAACGGATTTATTGAAATATATAAAGCCGTGTTGATTAGAGTTGCGCTATTTTGACGCGAACGATGTTTATATCGATTATATTCGTTTATATAATGAATATAGAAAAGAAGTGATTTCAAAATATAACATTTTGAAAATATTATCATTTATATAGTAATGATATGAAATATTCAATTTTGATTAGAAATTGAATATAGAGTTGAAATGGTTTTGAAAACGAATTTAAAACGATTTATAAAATACGTTTTAAAAGGAAATCGACGAAATATATATAATATATATATTATATATATATAATGGCCTGAATAGAACGCGCCGCGCCGCGGCAGTTCATGAATTTCGACCATTGACTTCGGATTGACGTTGCGGGAGATCCGACCGTCGGATTCTCCTAAGACCGGAACCGTTGGGTTCGTATCGAAAAGAACTTTCCAATGAATATTAGAAATTTGAAATCTAACGGTTGGATTTGGAATTATGTCCAAATCAAATTCGAAAAAGGTCGATGTAAGTGCAGTCCGATGGCCGTTGTTGGAAATCGACTGTACGGGCCTTGATAAAATTATTAAAAATATCTATAATTTGTGTAAAATCATAATATATGGATTGGAAAGAATTGAGCTGGAGAATTCCACATTTGAAAAGATAAAAATAGATTTTTATCGAAATAAACTAGTTTTGAACTAGAATTAAAATCAATTTATTTTTGAAATAAATAAATTGAATTTGAAAGTGATTTTAAAAATAATCAATATTCCCAATACGTAGATTGGACTGGAGTTGAATCGAACTTATCTTCGGGATATTTCGATGTTGGATTTCGTGACTATACAGATATTGTTATGGGAATTTGAAAGATATATTTTATATCGCTATTTCCAATATGATATATGTTGGTTTCAGAATTTGATATTGAATATAAGCCGATATATTTTCTATTCAGAGCCTTGTATTGAATATCAAATGTGATTTGGGTTTGTCGTGAATCGTGTTTTAGATGACATTGGTTCTTTAACCCAGTTAAAGGCAAGATGTTGATTGTTAAAAAGATTAAAACTAAGTGGAGTTTTAATGAATCTTTAATTAGATTAAAAATGTGAATTGATAATTTAAATTACCAAATCTGAAAGTTGATCGAGAATGGAGTACCACCAGTTTTGCTCCAAAGCGATAGTTAAATCTTTAATTAGATTTGAACGTGAAATGGTAATTAATTTTACCGATAACACCGTGGTGTTAGACGTGGAGTATTACCAGTTTTCTCCATGGGATATATAGGTTGGGATTGGGAAATAAAATAAATAATTACTTCGGCGTGGTTCGTTAATTCCGACTAGTTAGAAATGATATCCAAAGGAGGATTAAAGAATAAATTTAGAAGAATTTATCTTGGATAAAATTAATGGGAACATTTCCCTAAGAATGTGTTTTTGTGAATAAAAGAATATTCTGAATTGGAATGAGGCGTTTGTTGTGTTTGTGTAACATTCGTTTATTATATACATGGGTTATTCAGAAAGGCCGGGTTTATACCCATTCTGAATAATCGATTCGACGAGATGTCGAAGATGAAGACGGTGGTTGAAGACCGGAAGTCTTCACATCGTTTGGGTGATTACTGATGATCTTGATTGGGCTGTACACCCAGGATGAGGGAATCAGTTGGTGATCGTCCAGACGTACTTGGAGATGGATGGATATGCGAGGAAAGTGCCTCCGGTTTCGTTCAGACCCAGAACGAACTTGTAAATGGATTGTGTGTCTGACATTGGATTTTATTCTGTGTTGATTGATCTCTATTAAATATACATCTGTTTGGCGGCGGAGAATTTATTCTCTTTCTTAACGCCCTTCTCTGAGTCATACGAGCTCAGAGGTTGTATATCGATGGACATCAGTCGCATGGAGTGAATTGCCAATGTGGCATGCGTAAGTGGCAATTGATCAAGGCTTCTGTTGAAAAGCAAAGTCTTGTGGTTGATGATCAAAGCACGGCCTGTGTGGCGTAGCTTTGTGTATAACGTGAATTCGCAAGCCTCACACCTCGGTATGAGTCAAAAACGGGAGACGGACCGCTGAGAGAGCACGACGTTTCTTTCTAGCTAGGGTGGTGTCAGTGACCTACCAGCCCTGACATTTATATACTTTTCACCTGTGTGGTTGTTGGATACGAGGCGCCTTGGATATAGGTCTGTAAGGACCGGGAAACGTGTGTTCAGGAATTGCCAATCCTCAAAAGTAAGAGAGGACCGGCCCAGCCGATTCCAAGGATCATAGTGGGGTCCTGAGGCATTTGCTAGAGTGTCTCGAACGCGGAGAGGAGCTTGCCCCTTGCCTCGGCTCATGAAGGAATCCAATTTCCAATACGTGTGTTTCGGTTTTAATTGTAGAACTAGTATGGCGACATGATAGATGGTACCCATGCCGCCTATGATTGATATTTATGATTGAAACTGTTTTGACACTATACCACTTATAGTAATATCAAAATAATGTGTTTTAAACGTATCAAGCATGCTTTGGCTGTTATAAGGTAAAAACCCTATCCTCCGGCTTGCGTTGCATTGTGTGATGGGACCTAGGTCTTATAACAGCTTCATTTTTCTTTATTTAGCATTGCGCTGTTTGTTTTATGCACTGGTATTCTTGGGAGGAAACCCGTTCCGTGTTATACGGCGTGGTCCCTTGATTTACCTAACTTTAAAAATAAAGATTAATAACTGCTTTAGTTCTCACACCAGTCACATGAATGACCTGGAGTTTATTGTTTTAACCTAAACTCTGGGTGCCCCTATTTTCCACACGGGCAGCTAGTAGTTTTGGTTTTGCAGATTTATATTCACAGGAACCTGGTTTACAGCTGGAACGATGCTCGGAAAGCTCTGTATCCGTGTATCACTTTCAGTTGTGTTTTGTATATTTTCCGCTGCTATGTTATTTATTCATTTTTACTCTGTATATTCTTGTATCTGATGGAATTGTTGTAATAACAATGAAATGTTCTTCTGTATGCGTTCTATTTTGTCTTGTCCTCAATTCTATCCGTGCTTTCCTTCACGGGGAAGTTCGGGTCGTCTCACTAAAAATATCAAATCATATTATTAGGATTTATTTATTAAAATACTGAGCTAGATGATTTTAAGTATTCTTCGATGTTTCGACCAGAATTATATAGTCGTCCCACTTTCGAAACTCGAAAACAAATATTGATGATGCTGCAGTCATCAACAGAATCATCCCCAAGCGACTAGAGTGTGATTCTATATTTATATAATACATATAAGACTTCGAATATATGATCCCAAACTTCCGCAGTACGAAAGTAAGCATAATCATTGGAATACCAAAAAAAACAATAACAGCAGAACAGAAATAGAGAATTACAGCAGATAATGTTCATCAAATTACACTGGAAATAATACATCATCAGATTTACATAGCATAATTGGATCATACTTAGCATAGAATACAGTTTTCAGCTTAATACAAAATGTCTGCAGCGGAATAGAAACATAATATACTAAGTGAAATTTGAACAGCAAAATAGGAATGAGAATATCCATCTTCAGCTCCATAGCTATCCATAATGAATCTGCTAAACCTGTATACAAGGCTACCCATGTGAAAAGTATGGACACCCGAGTTTGTAAAGTGAAACAAACTACGAGTCAGTCATGGGACTAGTATGAGAAATATTATTTAACTTATTTAAAAATAAAGCTAATCACAGGACCATGCCGCTAACGTGGAACGGGTTTACTCCATTGGATTGCCAGTGCATAAATAAAGTAAATCGTTAAACAACACAATGCTTTTTATAAAATGAAACCATTATAAGACTCAAGTTGCATCACACAATGCAACGCAAACCGGAGGATAGAGTTTTACCTTATAATGGTCAAAATATGCTTGATACGATAAAACGGATTTGATATTATTATTAGTGTATATATGTTTCAAAAAAAAAACCATTTCAGTCATAATATCAATCATAGATGGCATAGCTACCATATACTATGTCGCCATACTAGTTATACAATCAAAACCGCATGGGTCGTATTGGAAGTTGGATTTCCATCATGAACCAAGGCAAAAGATAGTCCTTACCGAATTCGAGACAATCTAGCCTACCATGTCTCAGGATCAGTCGCAACTGCACATTGGATCTTCAGGGCCGGTCCACAAATATGTTAGTGGATTAATAATGCCTGAACAATACGTTTCCCTGCCCTTCAGGGCGTAAATAGAGCCACTAGGGACTCAAATAACCGAGGCGCCTCATTCCATCATCCACATAAGTAAAAATGTCAGGCCTTGTAAAAACCATGACACCACTTCTAGTTAGAAAGAAACGTATGTCCTCCCTGCAGTCCTTACTCCCGTTTCTGGTTCATACCGGGGTATGAGGCTCGCGAAGTAATGATGTACACAAAGCTATGCTATTTGAACCTGTGCTTTGATATCAACCACAAGGCCCTGCTTTTTAACAATAAGTCTTGATCACACTGACAATTCATGCCATGCGACTGAGATCTACCTATAAATAACCTCTAAGGGTGTTAAGCAAGAGAATAAATTCTCCGTCACCAATGGATAAATATTAAATAGAAATCAATTAGCACAGAAGAAAATTCAATTTCAGACATACATCCATTTACAAGTCCGTTCTGGGTCTGAACGAAACTGGAGATACCGAGCATATCCGGACAATCAACAAGTACGTTCGAACAACTACCAATGTAACCCCTCCTAGGAGCTAATCGATCCAGGGCATCACTAGTCATCCATTCGATGTGAAGGTCGCTGGTCTTCAATCACCGTCTTCTAATCTTCGACTTCCAATCGTCGTATAATTAATTGAAATGAGATTTAACTCGGAGTTTTCAAATAATTCTCGAATATATATAGTTTAAAACTATCTTTTCATTCCATATTGGTTATAATATTTTATAATGATTTATCGCTATTTTTATATATTTAAAAATAGGCATTTTTAATTAAACGACGCTTCGGGTCATTACATGACCCTGGCGCTGTTTTCATCAAAATTTGATTTACACATTTCTCCAAACCTAACCATTGGATCTTAACAAAATTTATGTTGTTGGAAAGATCTTTCCAAAACGAACCCAACGGTTCCAATTTTGGGAAAATCCGATGGTCGAATCTCTCGGTATAATCGTTTGAAGTTATGATTTCAAAATGCGAACTGTAGCAGCGCGATTCGTTCTATTTTAGTTTATATATATATATATATATATATATAATTCGTTCGACAATTTCAAACTATATATTCTTCAAATAATTTCGTAAACTTCATATTCATGTTATCTTCGTTATTCCTTACATGACAATAAAAATGTAAATTTTTATTGTTTATCATTTCTGTTTCAAACGATGAATATTTTTCTTTATTTAATCATATTACGTTAAAAATGATTTTTTTAATGTTAACTTATTTCATTTTACAATAATGAACATCTTTATCCTTTTCTTTCTTGCATATCGATCTTTACATTAAAAAGGTGATTTTTAATGTTTTCCACTTTTTTTATACAAACATGAATGTTTGTATATTAACATAAACATTTTCATTCACTATACTAAAAATGTGATATTTAATGTAAACCTATTTTTAAATTTTAAACATTAACATAAACATTTTCATTCATTACATTAAAAATGTGATTTTTGATGGACCTTCCACCTGAGTTTCGGAAAGTCTCTTCTATGCCACCACCTTGATATTATAATCTTCCTTCTCGATTCCACGTCTCTGGGAAAAGGCAGGGAAGCACTAGCAAGAAGAGCGACACGCGTAGTGCCGGGGGCAATAACTGGCAAAGCAAAAACATTTACGAAACAAAATAATGATACTTCTTGGAAAACTTGAAGACTCACCAGAAAAGTTAGGGTAAATGGGTGACATAAAAGAAAATTTATTTGGATCACCCCTCACCAAGTAACAAGCTCCCGAGGGTTGATAGTGCTTCATAGGAGAATGACCTAAGATCCTTTGATTAGCCAGAAGAAGAGGAAGCTTTGTGAGGAGGCCCAAGGTTAGATTAGAGGATCTCTTTCCCAAAGATGAAGAGGCCTTCACCATCTCTTTCATAACAAATTTACTTTATAACTCAAGATCTCCGGCACCCCACTTGCAAATAAAATCATAGTAGATGGAAGGTTGTTTATACTGACATTATATAATCATAACAACGAGGAGTTTCATGATGATTCCCAAGCTGAGTGAAGGTTTCAGAGATGCAGGGAGGGTGTCTAATAAAGAAAATTTAACGTTCCCACTCTCGGGACTTATTAATGCTTCATTTAACCAATTTCGGCGAAGGGTTAGCTATATAAATCTGATAATTCACTTAGCTTAGCTTTGCTAGATGGACTAATTGTTCGAGGGTAATTGCACAAGAGAGGATGCCCTGGGCTCCCTAAAAAGAATCTATTACCTAAGCATGTATGTATATGAATTGGTTCTAAGCTATATTGGAGCAAGCTTCAGGTGATGAAGGAAGTCATGAATGAAAGGAGGAAAGGGTATGAAACCGCCATGCCAAATAAGAATAGCGGTATAAGGAAAAAAACCTTTTGAGGGGTGATTGATTATGTCTTCAACATTAAAAGGAATGGATTCTGCTCCAAAGATGCCAAAACCCTTCAGTATAGCATTAACTTACTTCTGAGAAGAAATGAAGGAATTCTTCTCGACAGTGGCAATCTTTGGAGGAGCCTCCTCCAGAACTTGCTATGAGGACTCACTCCCGCTAGAAGCAGAAGCATTAAAACTTACCTTTTTAGCTAGCTTCTTTTTGTCAAACATAATGCTGCCAAGTGAGATTGTTTTGATAATGAAAATAAAAGAGAAGGGAATGTGATTATATAAATACAAATAGAAAGTCTTTCATCCTTACTGAAACCCTTTATAAATCACCTAACAAAATACATATAGAGAAAGCGACTTCCAGTAAGGATAGAGTGGTCCAACATTGGAATTGATTGGATGATTTTTGATTAGTACAATTGGTTCTCCTATATCGAGTTTTTCTGGATCGAAACCCGAATTCATAACGCAAAAACCAAAGGAATAATATCCAATAAAAATAAATAAAATTCGAACTTCAATTCTAAGAAATTTTTGCCCCATAAGCAGATTATCTCGGGTTATTGAAGGACAACTAAATCAAAGTTCGAATATAACCTTGATTTCCACATAAACTACGAACACTTAGAGGTATTTGAAATATGGCTGTAGATCGACCGTCAATGTAACAACCCGATTTTTTAACAAACAATACTTAATCAATGAATTAATTAATTGAGGATTAAATTGATAAAATAAGTATTAATTATAATAATATTGAGAATTAAGAAAAATAGATTTCACCGGTTTGTCCGTTACGAAATTCTAGTTCAGATAGACTTTTAGTTTACGTAAATCAGATGAGAAATGAATAAGTTATGATCAATCAAATTTGAAATTCAAATTAGAAAAATTAATTAAAAAACCAGAATTAACGGGCGACCCTGCCCTTAAATGGATCAACATCTGTGTCGACCAACGGGTCGACACATGGGTTGACCTATGTGTAAGGCGGGTGGACCTAGCTAGAGCTAGGCACGACCGTGTGCCTGGTCAATGACGCCTATTTCTAGAATTATCCTTTTGCTTATATATTGTTGATGTGACTTCTATGGTTTAGATTAAAAATCTAATATCTAATAGCCTAAAATTTAAATATATAATACAATCAACCTGGATAATAAATCCAATGAACGTGGAAACCTATCTCTACTATAAATAGCCTCCAACATCTACCAAATCTTCACTGCTCTATTTCTCTACCTCTCTCAAATAACCTTCTTCTCAAATATAATTTTAATAGAGTATTAGGGGCTTGGCTCTACACATATTTCCAGGTGATATTCATAAATAGAGGAGATCTAGCAAAACCTATTGGATTTGCTCAGATTTTTGCGAGTATTACTGTGATTATCAGACTTCTTCTAAGTCAATGCTTAAATTGATACAATAGTTGTTATAGTGATTTCAGATCTAAATAAAAAGGAATAAGACAGTAAAATAGATTGGGCCTGAAAGTTTGACAACTATGGTGTTTATCAGTTTATCTTTTACATGTTATTGTTCGTTTTATTTACTGTATTGTACTTATTCCTTTTCGGTTATTATTTATTTATAAGTGAATCCTTCTTCCTTATCCCCATCTTTGTCATTATTTTTATTTACAGTCTTGTCATGCTTGTTTAATCATTTCTGTTTATTCCTGAGCCTAGACCCACTTCTCCTTTTTCTTTGTTTTTGTGCTAAGTCTAGGCCAATGAGTGCCTAGGCCTTTACCATTAAATTTGCTTAAAATTTGAAATAATCTGAAATAATATTAATAAGGGGATTTTGGGCATATAAAGAATTAGTGAAATATGGACTGTAAATTGAGGTAAATTCTAATGGAAGAGTATGCAAACTTGTAAAGTGGGATAAGCTGTACTTAATTATACATTAATTTGGAAAATATGTTCACTTGACATTAATTTTGAAAATATGCTCATTTGACATTAATTTGGGAAATATGTTCATTTGACATTAATTTGAAAAATATGTTCATTTGACATTAATTTGGGAAATATGTTCATTTGACATTAAATTAGTAAAACATGTTAATATGACATTAATTTGAAAAATATGTTAATTTGACGTGAATTTGGAAAACATGTTAATTTGTCATTAATTTGGAAAACATGTTAATTTGACATTAAGTGACATGCAATTTGGAGAACATGTTAATTTGACAGTAATTTGGGAAATACATGTTAATTTGACATTGATTTGGAAACATGTTAATTTGACAGTAATTTGGAAAACATGTTAATTTGACAGTAATTTGGAATATATGTTAATTGGAATGAATTATACTTAATTTGACATTAAGTAATTTGTACTTGGAAAACATGTTAATTGGCATTAATTGGACATGTAAATGGAAAACATGTAAGTAGTGAATAATTGGACTTAATGACATTAATTGACATGGTGAAAAGGGTTGTAGATTACTTTTGTTAATTACAATCCAGAGAAAAAAAGGATGTAGGTTGTAGATTACTTTTGTTAATTACAATCTAAAGATAAAAGGTTATAGATTACTTTCGTTAATTACAATCTAGAAGTAAAAGGATGTAGGTTGCAGATTACTTTTGTTGGTTAGAATCTAAAGGTAAAAGGTTATAGATTACTTTCGTTAATTACAATCCAGGGATAAAAGCTTATAGACTGCTTTGTTAATTGCAATCTAAGAAATAACAAGTTGCTTCACTAGGCTTATTAATGAACTTAAAACATGTTAAGTTAAACTTGTATGATTAATAAGTGTGAGGGGCCAATTCCTTTGAGATATAAGGGACTCGTAGAAATCCTAGTTAACAGGGGGACAAAGTCTCGGGTAGCTTGTGTCATATGCATTTTTATATGGGGATCTGTATTGGTCAGTATTCCTTGGTTACCATTGGGGCCTCGCACTAGGTAGGGGCTAAGGCACACTTATGCTGAATTGGATAGTAAGAGGTCCAAAAGAGAGGTGGGTATGGGCCCGTTCCGGTGGAGTCATGAGCATGCATGGATCCGGCAATGGAAGATAAGATGCTGTAACACCTGTATTAAGGCTGTGTCTTTTTAGTTGATAGGTTCGAGACTGATAACCCTGAATGCCATAGCTGGCACAAGTTATTCACATCTAGAAAGTCGATCGATGGGTAGTATTAGGAAATTCCTTCTTATTTATATGTTTCTATTTGAATTTGTAGAAATGCAAAACAGTCAATCAGTTTTAGTATGAACATTATTATCATCATTGTCTCTTGGATAACAATAGTCAACTTTTTTTGTCAATTCATATAAGTTACTGTTAACCTTTAGATATGTACAAAAAGTTACCCTTTTATGACACTAGAGCCACTATTTATTTATTTTCCTTAACTTAGTAGTCGAGTTGGTAATCATGGCATCTCACCAGGCTTTATGTCTGACCCATTTTCTTTCTACCTTTCTCTTTTCTTTCTCCTAGGCTTATAGGAAGAAAGTATATAGTTCATATTTCTTTGTTTATTTTGTCGTGATGGATTTATGCAAAAGATGGATTACTTCCTGCTCCCTTCCTAGGTTAGATTGTATCTTTCTAACTATTTAGGGGATAATATTATTTTACTCTGATGTTGTTTTTGACTAAGATTTTGAGACATGACGTTTTTTTATCTATCTGATTAATTGAAACAAGCATCGTTTTGTATTTATAAAATGAAAGTTTCCTTTTTCCCTGTAAATTTAATTAATATTTTATGTCTTGTGAAATCTTAGTCTCTATGATGTTTTAAGTCTTTATACATACAATGCTATATATTTTCTTAATGAAATTCTCATACAGGTGGCATTAAGGAATGTGAGGTGTTACATTTGGTATCAGATCCCAAGGTTACCACGATCACTAAAGTTTGTTTTAAAATAAACTATTTTAATAGGAAACCACATTTTCCAGAAATCAAAAGTTGCTTTTGAAAATAAAATATATCTTATCGTTAGTTACAACCTTCCTTTAACTTTTTCTAAATCTTTAACTTTTTAGTTGAGTTATAAGGCATTCTATCTAAGCTTTCCTTTATAGGTTGAAAATTTGATAAATGGACAAACCCGTTTAGCTGAGTAGTTGGGAAAGGCCGAGGTTAGTGTCTGGCAAACATTAAAAAGGGTTAATCATTGATCAAACCGCCTTATTAGTTTAATGATAAAAGGGATAGTTTGGAAGTTAAGAATAACCTAGATTGATTGGTTAAGAAAAAGTGATGTATTTCCACAGTTTAGTATGAAATTAACTAGAAAACGTCATTGCAAGAACGAATGGATTGGTGCAAAATAGGAGTTTTACCGTATTGCGCACTAACCGTCAACTTAAAGATAGTTAATTGCAATCATGGGTTTCTATAAAATAGATTGTCTTATGTTATGTAAATAGATTTTATACATTTTCGGTAACTAATCAATTAGGGATAGGTAGAACTTTCTAAAAGGTAAATTTAAGGATGGCATGGCAAGTGAAAGATCAACAATAATATATCAATAACGAAAGGGCTATGAGGAAAGGTATTAATCAAAATTTTCAAGGAGAGGGCAAGGGTTGGTGAAAGAAAGATTGTTATCTATCTTTAGTTCTTTCTAGTTTTCCTATTCGGTTTACGAATATTTCATCCATTTTCCTTTAATGTATTGGTTAGGGTGTTTGTGTGATGAGTGTGTCATGTAGAGCATCTGTGTTGTTGGCTTAACGAAGCAGTGCATTATAGGTATAGTAAATCCCCAAGGGTGTGATGGTAGCACCAATTGACTGTTATGCACTTAGGCCTAGTAGTAGTTTCCGAACCCCATATGGATCGGCTTGATTATCTGTTTTCTGTTGTAAGTCGGGGTTGAAACTAAAATATAGGTTATTCCAAGTATGGATTAGTTTGCCATGATTAGGCCTCATATGATATATTGATTTACAATGAGGGGGTAAATTACGAGCCTAAAATATGGTGTAGGCTTAAATATGACATATGGACTTATACTAAAATGTTATGTGCCTAATATCTATTAAATATTTTTGGGGGTAATTTTGATTGTAAGAAGAAAACAGTCGGGCTAGGACTAATTTTTGAGACTTCTTATGACCCGGAGGGTCAGTCATGTTGATATTCCTATTTTTTTGTGCATATCTAGTCAATATCAGTTCAGTTCTCTTTGTGATATATATATTCTGAATATAATAAGCAATTGAAAGATTATCTCTAGGAGAGCGAGATTTGGTTTTCAGATTTGTATTTATGACGATGCTAAACTTGTAGCGTTTTGGATAAAGTACATAGTGTAAGTGAAAATTTAGTTTCATGGTTTTGACTAGCTATGGGAATATGCCATCAATGGATGCATTGGAAGTTCAGGCAAGCTATCCATATAATAAGTCGTCTCAGATATTGGAAGGAAAGTGGGTTTTCTTAGGGAGTACGCAAACCTGAGGGTTGACCTATGAAGAATTAGTTGGATAGGAAAATTTAGCCCCTAAATCCTATCTTTTGAAAAGAATGGTGTGACTCTTATGTTGGAACCTACTTCATGTATTTTAAGGAAGTAATTGGACTTCAGTTGTAATGAAAAAGGTTTTCCGAACAAAGCCAAGTAAGAGAATTTTTGAAATAGTTGTCGTTTTTTTTGACTTTTTGGAAGTTTAAGGGTTCATGTAACATTAATAGGAATATTTTGAAAACCCAAGAAATTTAATCCGAGATTGTAGCTTAAGATTGGATATGAATTAACTATTTGATATATTATTAAGATTTGATGCTTATCACGATTTTGTCGTTTGGACAAGAGAGGTGGATTTTAGAGTTCCAATCAAATCTTTATATGACCATAGAATTAATGCAAGTTACAGGCTTGGTTAATGAATAAGTGAATAAAGAAAATATAGAGATTTCAAACGGATAATTATGTTCCAAGACGAGGGTGTAATAAGGAAGTGTTTTATGGAAATTTGTGGAACCACTTTGAGTGGAAAACCCATATGTATAAATTTTAGAAACAGAAATTTTGAAAGACTAACGTATTTTGATGTGAATTTTGTATTTCATAAAAGCAACTATATATGTATATATATTTCAAGAGATAAATTTTTGCCTCATTAAGATTTTTTCCAAATAAGATTTTGGAAACTTATATATATGTATGTATATACATACATACATACATACATACATACATACATACATATACATATATATATATATATAGAGAGAGAGAGAGAGAGAATGGTGCGATATGTAAGTCTTTATGGGGTTGGACAATATAAGTGGAATGAACCAAGGAATGAAAAACGGTTAAAGTAGAGACTAGAAATTTAAGGATGGAAAGGAGGAAAAGCGTGACTTTACTTGTAAGATTAAGGTAAGGTTTTAGGTTAGTTCACTTGAGAGTTTCTCCCTGAAATAACTAAAATGAGTGAGATGAAAGAGCTACACCGAGGGATTCAAGTTTCTTACCCATATTCTTTTGACAAGTATTTCCTCTTTGATATTCTATCAGTAACTTCTTCCTTTGATTATGGACTTCCTTCTAGTATATTCTTAGGAAGTGCGGATATTAGAATTTGAGCTTATAGATGATAGGATATGGTTGAAACATGTGTTTGAGACATGTTATGTTTAATGATTGCAAGTGGATGCAAATGTTTGCTAATAGATGTAGTAGATGCATATACATTGTAACAACCCCTTGGAATAGGCCTAAATTTTGACCTATAAAAGGCCTATCGAAACTTAGAACCATTCTAAATGGGTCGTTGGTTCCTATAAGGATTACATTTGCACAAGTAATATAAACGTATACTTCGAATGGAAATTCTCACACAACAGAATGAGAAAATATAATGCTGAAATAAGATGTACCACTTATTAAAAAAATCATAGAAATACAACAGTCAAAGTTACATCTATTCAAGGTACATCAAATAGTTCATTCTCACAAGTTTCCAAAAGAAGTAAAACGCTAACTACTAATAATAACATAACAACTTCTTCTACTTCTTCAGCTCCAATCATGACTTCGTCCGTGGTTTTTACCCCATTTACTGACCTGTTGGATATGTTAAGGAGAGGGGTCAGAACATAAAGTTCTGCGTGACTGAAATATGGTGTTACTTAATGTCCATATCCTATATTTTTAGCAAGTTACATTTGTCAAGGTATGTCTACGCAGTATACAAGATTCACACAAACACAAAGTATTTAACCAATGAGGTAGATATCCAAGTCAATAGCTCATTAGTGTTTTTAGGGTAAAGTCCTAACGAGGTGGGCATTTCTCGGTCACTTATGGCCCTATTAAAGGTGGATTCTTCTAATCTCTTATAACCCTGAGGCAGGCCCTAGCCTCTTAAGATCCGTACTAATACGTCAACATTCTTAAAGTCTATACTCTCAATTTTAATATGAGAAGTAGTATTGCGAATGTTGCTACTTAACTGATATTACGGTAGGACACCTATGCTACTTAAGACTTCCCTTAGACCGTTGGTTAGCATATAATGGCCACATATCTTTTATATACCAAGTTCGTCCCTAGTTGAGCCCTTGCAAGCTTCTAAAGGAAGTGGACATCCTCCATGAACTACCCTACTCCATTACCGCTTATGCTAAACCACTTTTAAAGAAGGAGGACCCAAAGACTTACTTTAAATCTAATAAGGGTGGGTCCCATGACTTTGGTTCCTCTCTAAGGAGTAAACCTTCGAAGGGATCCTAGTCCTAACCACTTAAGACCCAAATTAGATAAAAAGAGAGTCAGCCACTTAAGACCTTCTCAAGGTGTAGCAAACCTACCTATTTTCACATGCAATAGACTTATATATATAGTTATATATACACACACACTAGACCTCTCACATTAAATCGTATACTTGTAGATGCTGGATATGCCGTTCGGTTCCAGGCAGACTTCTACTACAAGTTGGTTTAACCTTGTGTCTAGTGTACTAAGTTTGAATGGTTCATTGTACCTAGACCTTTCACATTAGTTGGGCCTACTTATGGTTGCTGGATTTTCTAGTTGGTTCCGGCCAGTCTTATACTACAAATGGCAACTAACCTCGTGTTTGTGTGTCATTATTTTTATATGTATAAAACCATTCTATACGCATACACAAGGAATCCGTATATATTTATATATATGGGGACATTTCAAATGCGGATTCTATCCTAATCGCATTTATTACGCTAATATAACGTTGATTACATCTATATAAGTATAATAATTATTGTTAGATCCAAAAATGGCTTAACACCCAAATTAGCAATAATTCCATTAAAATGAAATCAAGAAGCAAAGAAAAACACACGATTTATAGTGGTTCGGCATTAAAGAGCCTACGTCCACTTTACATTTGTTACTGGATGATTCAAATACAAGAACAATGATGATAATCACTCAATCTCACTTTTACAATGGATAATTGCACTCAATGTTTATGGATTTTCGCTCCAAATTGTGATGATGATCTGAATATATTGGTAGAATTTGGTTGACAAGGGAGTTTGAGCTCTTAGTTTGCCAAAAGATCCCTTCAAATGACCCTTGATAGTCTATTTATAAGTGAAAAATCTCTCTGAAATGGCTCCGGTTCGGATGCATGTGGCAATCATTTCTTAAAAATCGGGTCCGGATGCTCTAATATGGTGCCACCGCATTAACTTCGTGGGTGATCATGGGGGAACATGTGCATAACCGCTCCGCATCTCTAGGGATCGTGCGCTATAACCGCTGCAGCTTCTAACTCGGATCGGACGCGTTAAGGATTAGAGGAGCGGATTAGGCTGATCCGAACTGATCCGATTCTGTCTGTGCTCCTTCCTTTTCTGCTCCACACTGTTTTATCTTGGTCAAAGATCTCCGATCCGATCCGGTATTTGAGAGAGCGTTCTTCATCAATTGGTCTTCTAACTTTGTGTAGCCTAGTTCACAAAGTAAGCTAACATTTTGCCCCCTCGAAGTGCACTTTTATCGAAGATAGAGTGTGCTTCGAAATTGTCTATCCATTGGTTTCTGAATCAAAACCACTGAATACTCGCTTCCATTCGTTCGTAAAGATGTGTTGCCTCATCAAGTCGCATCTCTTGTTGTTTATAAATATGCAATACAATGTGCAAATCATTTTCGTTGCTTAAAATAACTTTGAGAACTTTGTTTGATGCCCAAGTAGCTCCTCCAGGTAAACTTTAATAATGCACATTTATTATATTGCTACTTCTTCTTTCGAGTCGATCTTTTGTGTTGGGTTGAGCCTTGGATATTGCATGTCCATCTGATCTGATCCAGTCATAACTGCGTCGCGTCATAAGGCTGCAATAACGTAGGCTTTTCCTTCAACGGGTCAGCTTAGGTATTGGGGGCCCACGAGGAAGACAAAAAGGCCCTAGCTTTGTATATATATGCACAGATTTTCTTTTCCTTCTTCACTTCATTCTGTCGTCATTTTCAAACCCACACAAACCCTAACCCTAGCTTCTGAATCGCGAAGGAATTCTCCCATTTTCTCGAAATAAGCTTATAGGTAGAGCTCCAATTTGTAATTAATTCTACTTTTATTGATTTTAATCTCTAGTTCAGGAGTAATTTGAGTAATTTCACCCGCTACCACATTAGTTCCAACGCTGAGCCTCCCATCCCCTCGCCATTGTCGTTGACGGTCTCGTCGCCACTTCGAGATGGTTATGGAGGAGCTCGAAGCTAGCGTTGGGCATACTGATGTATAGGTGTCCGGTCGCGATGAGTTTTTGTGAGGAATGGGTTATATGGTGTTGAAGAAGCAGGAAGGAAGAATAAAGGAACGAGATCGGTTTTTGGTAGGATGGGAAATCCAGGAGGAGTTAGGTTTTGGCTAGCGGCGTCGGTACAGATCGGGGAGGAAGATAGTGATTGTGGAGGAAAGTTAAATTGAATGGATAAGCTATGGAGTATGGACATTGTTTGGTTCGGTTCATAGTACAGGTCTCCGACCTGATCCATTGCTTAAGGGTATTTGAACTGATCTGATTATACTACATGCACCAGACCCTATCTGCTTGTGTCATACACACCCGATCCGATCATAATCAGCACACATACCCAAACCGATTTGCTTTTAGAATTACAATTGGACCATTTTGCCTCCGCTTGCATATATTTGATCTGATCCGCATAAACGGAGGGCTTAGACCAATCCGTCCGAGTCTTAAACATTCAAACTGACATTAATTGTGGCCTGTGACTCTTATGAACAGTTAGGATAGAGCCTTATACAATGGACTTTTTGGATTATCAACAAATACATAACTGTTTTACTCATTTTTGCATTGCATTCTCATATGCTTACTTTGTATTGTTGTGTACACACTTACACGCTTTAGCTCACACACATGCATGGCGGGACACGGGCAACTTTACTCTAATCCTTGTTATTATTTCTTCAATAGTACATCAGACATGACCGAGAGACGTTCGTCCAGACTAGTAGAGAGAAGAGTACCCGTGGGAACATCTGAAAATCCTATTATTGAAGATGTATCTTCTACCTTTGACCCAGACAAAGATAGTGAGGTCCCAGACTACGAAATGGGCACTCGTGATAGTGAAGTATCATCCAGGGGTGACGTTTCTTTAGGCGAGGAAGAGGAAGGAGGTGTAAGAGATAACCGTGCTCCCGACGAATTTGGAAATGTCGCTATTTTAGAATCGCCTAAGGATTCAGTTGAGTCGATAATTAACAATGACAGACTTATACGGGTACGTCTGAAGCATAGGATTCTTCAAAGAGATACCCATTTTCCCTCAAAAATAGATCGTCCCCATAATCCACCAGAAGGATATATGGCCATTACCAGATTAATGTATTTAGTTGGGCAACACCTCCGTTTCCGCCTTTTGTCATCGATTTTCTGAGACAACTACATATTGCCCCCATGCAACTGCATCCCAACTCTACGCTTATTTGTACACTCTGTATATAGCCTACAAAGAGATTCTAAGTGTAGAGCTTACCTTTGATGACGTTCATTTTTTTTTATAATTTCAAGCATCGGACCCAAGAGACACCATCCTTTTCATACTTTGAATCAGTTCCAAAAAGGAAAATCATCACTATCCCATATAGCAAAAAAGCTGGTGACTCAAAACTCGAATGGTTTTACATTAAACAGCAAGTTGGGTGCGCCAGGAGATGGCTCCAGTCAAGTAAGGCACCAACCTTTTGAATTTCAACTTCAGATACTTATGTCAGCACATTGAATGGCTCTTATTTTTATTCACATTTCCTAATCCAAAGCAAGTGATGGGTCAAGTATACTTCGATCATTTGCATTAGCTACTCACTGATGATCAAAAGTTTTTGACCGTCGACGACGTCCTTAAAGATGAGTACCTCCATCGTCACGGGCTGTTATCTATCACCCGCAATATAGGCCATGGAAAAGGCCCTTATGTATATATACCCCCAGTCGATATTATTCCTGAGACGGGAGGAAGCTCGAAAGGTCCAATGGTACCCCTTAGGGACCCCCTTTCTCCATCTTCGACTCAGGATGATGAACTAGCAAACATAGCTGAGAAAGACAGAGATAGATATATCACTCCTGAGGACGCGGCTACCCTTGAAAGGCCAATTTCTCCAAAAGAGTTGTCGTTAGTCATTCCTTTAGAAGATAGCACTACAGTGGATGACTCTATATATCGAGGTTTAGAAAATCTTCCCTTGCCCGAGACCCTTTATACTGCAGGAGATTTCACAACAAATCCTCTTACTCTCACTTTTGAGGAAGAAGTTACTCCCGTAAAGTCCAGGGAAACTGCACATACCAGCCTCAGTCCGGGCTCTGGTCTATTTAGGGGGGGGGGGATCACCACTTAGGAAACACACTGCACTCTAGTACTGCACGTCACAGCAATTGAGTTTTATTTTAATGTTGATTCTAATATTCTCTCATTTCTTCTTATAGGACAAATGGTGAGGCAGCGTTACTGTATGAGGGATGTTCGTTCGAGTATTCCCCCAATGGATCCCGATGAGAGGCATAACCAGAATGAAAGCAAGGGCATATATAATAGGAGGGATTGACCTCCAAAGCCCTATCAGTCTTCCCGTTCTCGATCCCCATACTGCAACGACTCAGACAAACGTAAGAGTCAGCCTTCACATCATGAGAAGGATAAGCACAACGCTAAGTCTCCCGCTCCATCTAAAGACAAGACTCCTCAAGACAGTACTTCGGAAAGGGTTCCTAATCAAAAAGAGAAACAACCAGAATCAGGCAAAGATGCAGGAAAGAGCAGACTCATCGTGAAGCTATCTCGTTGCACTGTCGACATAACTACTACAAGGCCGGTTATACTCAACGACGAGAACCAGGCTAGACTAGAAGTTCTAAAACAACAATTTCCTGATCACCATTTTGGGCACATGCACTTCATCCCAAAACTCAAAACAGTAATTCCTGATTGGGCCAACGACGTTAAGGCTTCCATAGACTTTGTGGATGAATAATATAAGGAGATGAAGTGGTATGCAAGGACTCTCTCCAAAATCATTAGCGATCTGATGGCAGATGTAAAAACTATGGTCGATGCCGCTGAGTATGACGCGAGGGCTATTGAAAATTCTGAGAAAGATCTGGAGGATGCCCAAGCTAAACTTGCTCTTGTACAACGTGACGTAGATAATTATAAGCAACAATTCGAGGAACTACAAAAGCATTATCATTCTGAGCTCGAATCCCATAGTCAGGAGCGGATAGACTTAAAGAAACAGGCTGAAGATGCTGAGTCTAATAACATTCGTCTCAAGCAAGAGAAAGCAGACTTAGCTAGAAAGAACATAGAGCTTGAGGCTAAATTACTGGAGACCGGAACAAGGGCAGCTCTTGCTAAGGGGAATGCAAACACATCTTTGCAGCAAGTTGAAAAAGTCAATGAACAGCTCAAAGACGCTCAAAGGGAGCTGGATGAGAGCGGTGAAACCATGGTTGGATTTTTTGCTCAGGTGATCCATCACTGAAACCTTGCTTGTCTTAAGGACTATCCTATTCCCCTTGTGTATGCATGGGACCAATTGGTCGAATGGGAAAAAGCAGAACTTGGAGTGGATTCGATCTACGAGGACAAGTTGATGGAGACATACTTGAGGGGCGAAGAGACAACCCGCTTAGCTGAAGGGCGAAAACTTATTGTTGCCGCTATGGAGGAGAAAAGACGTCAGGCCAAGGGAAAGGATACCCTTGAAGTTGGTTCTTCTTCTACCATAGTTGAGGCTGCTGTAGTAGAGGGGTATGACCCAGAAAGGCCAGAGATCCCTAGGGCTTTACCTTCCACTGCCGGATTGACTCCCGAAGTTCCTACTGCTCAAGTCGAGAAATCTGCTGAGGGTATTTCTACTTTTTCACCTCAGTTTGCCAAAGCTATCTCAACCTTTCGTTACATCATTGGACAAACAATTGAAGGTCTCGCGTTTTCTCCTGAGTTAAGAACTGTTACTTCTCGTTCTGTAGGTACCAAGCCAACTGAGAAGATTGATGATTCATAGAAGACAATTCCAGGTGAAGGGTTTACTGAAGAGAATCAGGAGAAACGGGATGGAGTCATTGCTACAAAACCTGGAAAGGGAGATGAGGGCGAGAAGGAGGAGGTTATCGACAAAGCTCTTGTGCTACCCATCACCGAGACTTCTCACCATGGGGAGATGATAGATGCCCTGATAGAAGATGACGGTGACGATGAACATGAAGAGGATGATGACTTTGTTGTGACTAGAGATCGGGGAACATTGATGACATGACTTTGGCTGAGATGAAGGCCAAACAGGACAAGCGCATGTAGCTGAAGGTTGAAGAAACAGACCCTGAAAGCTTTAAGCCTCTTATGGTGGTGCCTCTTAGATCAAGGTTAGTTTTCAAACTTTCAACTAGGTCAATTACGGAGGAATTTGCTAAAAAAATCTTCTATTAATCCCATGCTCCAGTTTCTAGGAAGAAGTCCATTGACTCCAGCACCCCAGTTTTAGAGGAGAAGAAGCAAAAGCGTATTATTAGTGAAGCTGATAGAGAGGAGAAAGAAAAGCTTAAGATTGCCAAGAAGGCAAAGTCTACTCCAAAGTCCAAATAAAGGGTGGCTTTGTCCCTTGTTTTGTTTATCTCCTGGTCCACTGTTGTTATAGCGAGTGCAACCCTCGCATCTTTTGTTTAGTTTTCCTGTGTAAATTCACGTACTTGTAAATTAAAATAGTTTATTTCCTGTAATGTCAAGTGTTTGCAAATTTTTCATTTAAGTAAAAATGCAGATAAACAACATGTCATATTTAAAGTCGGTACTACTTAGACGATAGGCAATATATGCGGGGGATGTGCATGTGTATGCCACCTATCAATCTCGAATAAATGTCCCATCTAAGGCTTTGTTCGAGATTGATTAGCTTTGATACTTAGTTTCCCCCAACTCTCTAGTGGGGTCAAGTTTCCTTTGTCGTGGATGCTTGTTCTTTTTGCATCTTTATACTCTCCTATCGCATGATCAAGTTAGAGTGTCATCGAGGCAGTTTCTTTTCGGGTGCACCATCACACCTCGGAGGACGTCGTCTTCCCGTCCTTTATACTCTCTCTCAATTTATGAGAGTTAGAGTTAGGAATGTTGTCTTTCCGCTCCTTTATTCTATTATGTAAAAGGTCGTTTCATTTGCTCCTGCACGTGAATCATCCTCAATCTTTTAATCTTACTTTAATATTTAACATTTCATAATCAGGACAGAACAACCACAGATAATAAAAATAATGTAGGAAAATAAATGACACACGATATTTTTATAGTGGTTCAGCTAAGTCGTAGCCTACATCCACTCTATAATCTTTTGTTCATATAAACAGACTTTTCTAGGCAAGTCGTGCCTTTTTACATAGTTTATAAAAACAAAAGAAAATACTACATATCTAACTCAAATATCACCGCAAATGCTGAGCATTCTAAGCTCTAGGAACTTCTTCACCGTCCATGGTCGTTAACTTGAAGGCTCCCGTTTCAAGTCTCCGTTGGATGATGTGTGGTCCTTCCTACTTTGGGCCTAGATGGACTGGAGGTGGAAAGACTCGCTTCAGTACCAAGTCTCCTGGTTCGAAAGTCCTAAAGAAAACCTTTCTATCATAATAGTGTGCCACATGGCGTCAATGCCTCGATGCACGCAAATCTGCTTCGTCCCTCTTCTCTTCAACCATATCCAGAGGCTCTAAGAGGAGTGCTTTGTTTTTCATTGGGTCATAATACGTTACCTTGTGAGAGGGGACTTCAAGTTCCATTGGAATTACCACTTCTGACTCGAAGGAGAGTGAAAAGGGAGTATGGCCAGTAGCCATCTTAAAGGTTGTTCGATAGGCCCACAAAGCTAGCGGCAACTCATCCACCCACATGGCTTTGGCCCGCTCCAACCGTTTCTTGAAAATAGACTTAATGACTTTGTTTATTGCTTCAACCTGTCCATTCGACTGCGGGTGAGCTACGGTGGTGTACCTCTTATCAATCTTATATTTCTGACAGAAGTTTCTAAATTCGGCACTGTCGAATTGGGTTCCATTATCAGTTATAATGGTTTTTGGTATCCCAAATCGACAAATAATATTTTTGACCATAAAATTTATCACCTTACTTGCCGTGATTGTGGTTAAAGGTTCGGCTTCCACCCACTTTGTGAAATAATCCACGGCGATGATCGCATACTTAGCTCCTCTTTTAGCAATCGACAGGGTCTCGATGATGTCTAATCCCCACATCGCGAATGGCCACGGGCTGACCATTGATTTGAGTTGCTTTAGAGGTGCTTTTGGAACTTTTGCGAACCTCTTACATTTGTCACAGCGTATTGAGTGATCAGCTGCATCTTTATTCACGCTAGACCAAAAATATTCATACCGCAAAACTTTCTTTGCTAGGGTTTGACCCCGGTATGATCTCTACACTCATCTTCAAGTACTTCTCTTAGTGCACGCTTGATGTCGTCGTGTGCTATACATCGTAATAAAGGCATAGAAAATCCTTGGTGACAAAGGATGTCGTCCCGTAAAACGTATCTTGCAGCTTTACGTGTTACATCTCGTCTCTCGTTGTTCTTCGATAGGAGATTTCTGCTCTTGAGGAAGTTTTTGATTGGTGTCATCCATGACTCCCTTTCTGACTCAACTTCTAGGGATAATTCGACTTCCATTAGGTCGAAGCTTGGTGACTCCAATATCTCTATTGGAACCATTTTGGTTTCTTCAGGGTTGTCAGAACTTGCTAGCTTAGCCAGTCGGTCTGCCTTCTGATTTTCCAATCTCGGAATGTGTGTTATACTGTAATGTTCCAAATTGCCCAGTAACTCCTCTACTTTTCCATTATAAGTAATGAGTCGAGGTCCCTTGGTCACAAACTCCTTCCGAACCTGGCAGACAATTATCTTGGAGTCACAGAATATGTCCAATGTTCTTACTCCTAATTCCTTGGCGAGTTTCACCCCGGCAATCAGGGCCTCATACGCGGAATCATTATTAGTGGCAGGAAATTCCAATCGCAGGGCGTAGTAAATGGATCGTCCTTTAGGAGTGATTAAAACAACTCCGGCGCCGGATCTTCAATCATTTTTGGACCCATCCGTAAATAACTTCCATGGGCTAACTTCTAATTCGTGCTCTGAAGTAACAACTTTGTCATTCACCGTTTCTTCTTTAGGAATCGTGAATTCTGCTATAAAGTCGGCCAAGGCCTACCCCCTTATTGTCCTCCTTGGATGGAAATTCAGATCAAATTGGCTCAATTCGATATTCCATTTAAGTAATCGTCCCGATGCTTGGGGTTTTTGCAAGACCTGTCTTAGGGGTTGATCGGTATATATAACTATCAGATGAGCTTGGAAATAATGTCGGAGCTTTCAGGAGGCGATCAAGAGGCTATAGGCAAGCTTTTCTATTCTTGGATAATTACGTTCCGTTGCTGCTAACTTCTTACTTATGTAATATACTGGCCTCTGGACCTTGTCTTCTTCACGTACCAGAGCTGTGCTGACAGCATGAAATGACACCGCCAGATAGACGAATAGATCTTCATGATCCATCGACTTTGACGGTATCGGGGGTTTCTCCAATATGTCCAATTAGTTTTGGATGGCCTCTACACAGTCTGGAGTCCATTTGAAACTATGTTTCCCCTGCTTGATTAAGTTGAAGAATGGGACACACTTGTCCGTGGCTTTGGAGATGAACCTGCTTAATGCGGCGACCTTCCCTGCCAGGCTTTGAACGTCCCTAATCTTTCATGGTTCTTCTATATTTCTTATTGCCGCTATCTGGCTAGGATTAATTTTAATTCCTCGAGAACTGACGATGTCACCAAGAAACTTTCCAGATGCCACTCCAAACGAGCACTTTAAGGGGTTCAACTTCATTCCGTAAGGGGTTATAGAACATTCGATTTACCAGACGTTGATATGTGGCTCCAGCATTCTTTAGTCCGAACGACATCACCACGTAGCAATACAATCCCAAATTCGTTATAAAACTCGTATGCTCTTGATCCGGCACATACATAGGGATCAGGTTATATCCTGAATATGCGTCCATGAAGGGAAGAAGTTCATGTCCGGCCGTCGAGTCCATTAGCTGGTCAATCTTAGGGAGTGGGAAGCTATCCTTTTGACAAGCTTTGTTTAAGTCCGAAAAATCAATGCATGTTCGCCATTTTCCATTTGATTTCTTGACCAAAACAGGATTCGATATCTAGTCGGGATATGTTGAATCTCTAGTGAACCCATTATCTTTCAACTTCTCCACTTCTTCTTTTAGGGTTGCCGACCTCTCCAGGCTTAACATATGTCTCTTCTGTTTAATGGGTGGATGTTTCGGATTAATACTCAATGAATGACTCGTAACGAATGGAGATATCCCACACACGTCAGCATGGGTCTAGGCAAACACATCTAAACTTACCTTCAGAAAGTCAGTCAATTCCTTTGCTCGGAACGGATCCAGCTGGGATCCAATCTTCAAAACCTTCGTGAGATCAACGTCGTCAATGGGAATGTCCACTTTCATTTCATTGGGGGTCGCCTTTCTGTCCCTATCCTCTTCATCCTCTTTGGGATCTATGTCCTCGAATAGTCCTCTGGGCGACTCCATCTGGGCCGGTCCCTTTAATTGCTATGCTGAACCTTCCCTCGGGGGAGAGGAAGCACCTTTAGCATCTATACTTAATCCCTTCATCAAAATCTTTAGTTCGGTCATATAGCAGGCTCATTTGGAGACCTGATCACCTCTCATTAATCCCACTCCAGCTTCGGTTGGAAACTTCAGCAATAGGCATCAGGGTGCGATGCAAGCCCTGAATTCCGCGAGAGCCGGTCTACCCAAGAAAGCGTAGTAGGGCGAGTCGATGTCCAAAACTACAAATTGAAGAATTCTTACTCTCCGACGGTCTCCTTGTCCCAATGTCACTAACAATTATATATATCCCATTGGAGTCATCGATGTCCCATTGAAGCCGCGAATCCATCCCTCATAAGGCTTCAAATCTTCCAGCTTGAGTTTCATCTAATTGAACGCTTTCTTGAAAAGAATATTGAATGAACTTCCATTGTCCACCAATACCTTATGAACTAGAGCGGGACCAATAGTAGTAGTGATGACCAATGGGTCTTCAGTAGGTGATTGAACTCCAACATCGTATCTGTTACGGAATACAACATCGTCAGACATTGTTTTCTGTCACTTCACCGGAGAGATATCTTCAAGGTTATTGCATTCCTCCATATCGATGTGTTTAGATGCATTAACATATTGGTCCATCACACTGTAACTATGGCTGGCTGGATGAGGCTCGCCTACTATAGTGTTGATGACAATCCCTTTACCTTTTTGTTGAGCTGTGGGTTTAGGAGCAGGTTGAATTTGGCTCGGGGTCTGCCCCTACCCCTTGTCTTTCGGAGCGACTTTATACTCATCTAACTTTCCTTCCCGTAAGAGCTTTTCAACAACGTCTCTCAGATGCCGACAATCATTAGTTGAGTGTCCGTGAGTTTCATGAAACATGCAAAATTTTCCAATCGCGATCTCTTTTTCAGTTGAGTGTCCGGGTGGTGGCCTTTTATATTGTAAGACGTTGTAAGTATCCAGGTAGATGTTTTCCAATGTGTCATTCAACGGCAAATAGTTCTCAAAGGTTTGGAACTAGGTCTTTTGCTGGAGTTGTTTCCTCGGTTCCTATTCCTCCTATTGTCGTTTCCATTCCTGTTGTTATTACCTTCGTTCTTGGTGCCAACGTTCACTTCAACCTTCCCCGAGCTATCGCCGGACTGTTTTACTGCGATGTTGCTTTGAATATCTTCCTTAGTAACCCCTTCTGATTTTCTCTTTCTATTTTCATAGGCTTCCTCTCGCCTCAAGCAAATATTGGCCTTTTCGTAGAACAATTCCCTAGTGGGGGGTGGTTTTTCGGAGAGATAATCCCCGAATTCTGTGTCAGGGTCGACTCCTTCTATCAGGGCCATCAAAATAGTGGGTTCATGAGGGTACTGACTTCGGGAACGACTAGGTTGAAGCGGTCTAAGTATGATTTCAAAGATTCACCTGGGGCCTGTTTAATCCTTGACAACTCAATGACGCTTTTAGATTTTCAAGCTTGAAGTCGAAACTGGTTCATAAAGCATTCACTCAGTTTTTAAAAGTTGATATCGACCGTGGATGGAGTCGGTAAACCACATCAATGCCACATCTTCTAGATAAATCGGGAAGGCCTTGCATTTTACAGTTTCCGGAGCTGCTGCGGCATTCATGAACCATGCACATCTCATCAAATGTTGTCCCAGATCGATTCTCCCAGAATATCGATCCATCTGTGGCAAATTAAATCGCCGGGGGAACTGAAAGTCCAGTATGTCATCTGTAAAGGGGGTGTGACTTTGTAGAATGCCCCAGTCCTCATTGGTATAGCGTCGGCTATCGGCTATGATTTGGCGCACCATTTCCCATACATCAGCATTTGTTAATGTTGGTTCAGGCTCTCTGGCCCTGATGTTTGGATTGCCCCTGGGCTCCTGACCATGGGATGTTCTCCTGTTTCTAGCAGCAGCTGCTCTGCTCTGTTCCCTACGATCCCAGTCATTCATGAGAGGAAGGGGTTGGAGGAGTTATCCTTGTGTCGGATTATTAATATTAGGATCCCTGGGTAGGACGTGAGATCCACGCATGGGCAGCAGCATGGGTTCTCTCAAGCTCGGGTCGTCAGGTCCTAGCACACAAGCAGCGTCTTCACGGGATCCCAAAGATCCAAAGGTCAGCTGATCAAGATTTTCAGCTCGCTCATACGACCTTTTTTCACAAGGGCACTCTTCATCCGAAGAGGATAACTGGTCTGCTGTGAGGCGGCGAGTTGGAGAGGGTGTCTTCTGCTTACGAAGTTCACTGATTTCCCTATTCATAGTGATCATGTTCTCTTGCATATGAAGGTTGTCACGTTTGTGAGCTTCCAAAGCATCCTAGTACTCTCAAGCATATCAAGAAAGCGCGAAAAGTCTCCATGTGTGACTGGTGCAGATGGAGCGGGTTGTTCACTAGTCGTCGCGGCCGGTATCGGAGTATTGGTGGGTTCTCGAGTAGATGTACCAGTTTCAGCCGCGTTCGGATCGGATCGGATCGGAGTAGGGCAGCAGAGCTGGATCGGTTCAGAGGGGTGTACGAGCAACATCAGAGCCTGCAGATCGGTTTGGGTTCACGTCATCAACCTGGTGCGAAGCGCTCGGTTCGGATCGGCCTGTTCCAGAGCTCTGTCCCCGCGACCTCGTCACGACTATGGCCTGCTGATCTTCGCTAATCTCATTCTCCCAAGCGCCTTGTACTTCTTTCCCTTTTCCTTTGGCCATAATATTCAATTCCTTAGAGATTAATCAATAAGTAGTCGAGAATGCCGAAAACAGAGGATTAACTTCTTTGAACTCGAGTGTAACACCCCATGTCCGTTAATGTCACTCACAAAGGGAATGCATTAAATTCCATGAAGCATTATAAGTATACAGAACAGAATATTACAAGACAGATACATAAAGTAGTACTTGAAAAATTTATAATTTTATTACGGCCGAAACAAAAGTAAGTTTGGTTACATCTTTCAAAACCACAATATCGGAATTCAAGTACATAAATATCAGTCTTGTACAAAAGCCTTCAGAGTACGTAATTTTAAAGCCATAATCCCCAACAGAAAATGCAACAAATAGGTAGAATCAAAGCCAAGCAATACTTCAAGCACTCTAACACTTCAAGCAGAGAGAAATCTAAGTCAAGCTAAGCTAAGCTCCTTACTTAGTTTTCACTTCTCTGCACTAATACTAGTATAACAGAATTAGGTGTTGTCCTATTGTCTAAACAGAAAACAGAATGATCTCTTCAGGAACACGATGCTAGAAATGGGCCTTTACCACCCGAACGGAGACAGGCGGTACATAAACAGAATCAGGAACGAAATCAGAGACAGAAACAGAATAATCCCTACGAAAACAGAATATTAGAGTTAGGTGTACACTAATAATGGGCCTTTACCACCCTAACAGATGGTACCACACAGAAACAGACAGGTGTTACCACCCGAACAGAAACAGATAGCACTCCAACAGAAACAAACAGAACTAAGTGTACCCTAAATTCTACCCAAGCGATCGACTCCCTAATACATAAATACCCTGTGTCGGCCCCACAGAAGGGTGTATCACTCCCTAAAGTGACAACCTATAGACACAGACCTATTTACAGATGTCACGGTGTCTTACATCCTCAGAGTAGACCGAATCCATGCATGCACATGACCCAGTTGGAATGCGCCATCAACACCCCTCGCCATTATCAGAGTGAACCTCTTACAATTAGTTCAGTAAGCGTGCCCGGACTCCTCTTAGTGTTGGGTCATAGTTTTGATACCAGAAAGGGTTACTGACTAATATGGGTCCCAAACAACAGATGATACAAGTAATTATCCCTCCTAACCTTGTGTTCCCAGACTAACAAATTTCATATTAACTTATTTACAGATTTCAGATGTACAAAGTTCAGATTAACTAGTTTTCAGATAAGACATACAAGTTAACATGTTTTCAGACTAACGGATCAAATGTACAGATTAACAAGTTCTTAGACTAACAGATCAGATATACAGATTAACAGACTTACAGATTATTTTACCTAACTTTGTATTGGGCTACAGCTTCACGAAACGGGTTTATTAGATTCATCAGTCCAGTTGTTTTAACCCTATCCACCCAACACGTTTTAGGCATCATATTTATCTTAGATTTACATTAATTAAATATTAATGCATAGACCTCTCACATTAGGTTGGTAGCTTGTGGCTGCTAGATGTGCCTGGCAGTTCCAGGCAGATATCTGCCACAAGCCAGACCTAACCTCATGTCTAAGCATCCTTATGCCTATGACCTCTCACATTAGACCGACAGTTTGCGTTTGCTGGTTAAGCCGGATGGGTCCGGGCAGGCTTCCACCGCAAACTGAGTCTAACCTTGTGTCTCAGCATTCTTTTTTGTAGCTAAAGTTTTCATTCACAGATTATGCCAATATCAGATTAATTATGCCAATTCAACAAATTAACTTCTTTACAAGTTACAGCAGATTATTCAAAGTTCCAATAACATATTTTGCTCAATTTTAGATCGAGCCTACAGATTACATATCCAAATCACAGTATTCGATTCCAACAGATCTAGTGGATTGGGCAATTTAATAGATTTAAACATATCCTAAAGTTCTATTAACATATCTTGCCTAATCATAAATAAAGCATCATTTTACATGCCCAAATTATGGTCATAATTCTCAACATAACATATGCCCAAATTAGTTAGATTTTCCATAATACAGAATATTCTCTAAAAGCCCCAAATCATGATATACAATATGAATTATGTCAATTTATAGCCGTTGATTACCGCATATGTCAAATATCCAGAAATCCAAATTAGGCGTATTCACATTAATAGTTATCCCTATTTTAATATAGGTTTTTCAGGCCTAAGTCACATATCATTTTTCTTCCAAGTCATAGATCGTCATATAAAATATGCCCCAAATCTAGCTCTTAAATTACAACATGTATTATGTTCTCAAAATCAGATCTTGAATTATAACATGCATTATGTCCCCAAATTACAAGTCATATCTTGTCATACATTAATTCTCCTTCTTCCAAATCATAAACCGTCATATATAGTATACCTAGATCTAGATCTTAAATTACAAATTATGTTGTGTTCTCAATTTAGTCATAAATCAGTTGTGTCCAATTATGCATCATTCAATATTTTCCCCAAATTTAGCGTTTGTGTGTCAATCTCTTATGAGATTTGGCTCAGGGTCGTAGTAGCCTGGCTATAGAACAGAAGGAAGGAAGAGATACAGAATAGTTACAATAAGATAGATCTACACAGGAAAACAGATCTGATAAACAAGAATAAGATGGATCTACATAGAAAAATAGATCTGATAAACAAGAATAAGATAGATCTCCAATTCAGATTTATACCCATGTCAAGATCATAATTAAATTTCATATCTGAAAATAACTGTACTCATAAATCATGGTTTAAGAAAGAGAAAAATGATTCTGGGATCTGATTTTCTGGAGTTGATTTAGCTTTCCGTTGATGTAGGTGTTGATTTTTTATCTTTATCTTCTCTTTTGAATTGATTGATTAGGGTGGAGGCTAGGTCACTTTAGGTTTTAGGAGCATGGAGGCAACATTCCTCTTTGTTAATGAATTAGGGTTTAGGTTTAGGGTCCTTATATAGTTGTAGAGAGTGTTTTAGGACCATTAGATTAACCCTGAACCATGAGAACCAATCAGATGCCACATCTTCCTTAGAGTGAATCGGCCCACGGGTTGATAGCCAAACACCCTGAATCAACCCCTAGTCGACCCAACGGGGCTAAGGTCGACCTCAAAAATGGGCCGGTTCGGTTATTCCCCCTTTCGATTCGCTGTTTTGAACTTTTTCCATATTTATTTAATTTTTTTATATATCTATATATATTTCTCTTATATGCATACAAATTTTAAGGCTTAATAACATCTTCATAAGGTATTCGTTTTGTGCAAAACAAATGTCTATCTTGACCCAAAATTTTGAAAAGAACATAATAGCGCAACCCATTTCACTCAATTCTTCTTCTAAAAATTATGTATACTTTATTTTGTGAATTTTAATGTTATAAAATTATGGGGTGTTACATTCTCCCCTCCTTAAAGGATTTCGTCCCCGAAATCTCCAAGTTAAGAGGAATGTATCCTACTATCCAATCATCCATCTACTCAACCATCATCCACAAGCATCCATTGTCCTTAAAAGGTTTTCTAATACCATATGAACATATGCAGAGTGTGTGTATATGTTTCTTATCTAATGCAAAATCAGGCAGTCTACTGATCCAGTTAACCTCCTTAATGCGAATTATATTGGTGCCATGAGTCCAATTATGTATGCAAGAAATCCTATTTAATACACATCAATTCTATATGAGTGCATAACCATTCATCCAAATGCAACATCCATGTGATGAGTCAATCATTTTGCATCCACAAAAATTAAAAAATGCACACACATCCATATGCAGTATGAAAGTGTTATTGAGCCAATCTAGTGCCTAGTGTGTGTATATGCATCCACAAGCATCCACTAGCAACCACTAGTATTTTTTTCGAATTTCTCTATGACCGTTTTACCCTAGATGAAATCTTAATTTGTCCATAACTTTGGACTTGAGTGGAATTTTGATTCGATACAACTTCCAATGGATCAGGATGATGGTTTTCCTTTTCGTAGATTGGTCATATATCGAAAATGGGTAAACCTTTTGAGAGATATGGTTATTTGAAGGATTTTTGTGATTCAAATAGCCAATTTTCAACAATGTAAAAATAAGGGACACATCCCTAAAAAGTTTCAAAATAG
The DNA here is from genome assembly GCA_030737875.1 of Allium sativum. Lineage (NCBI taxonomy): Eukaryota > Viridiplantae > Streptophyta > Magnoliopsida > Asparagales > Amaryllidaceae > Allium > Allium sativum. The sequence goes on from CM060926.1 coordinate 231,661,800, forward strand.
AAACGACATCCAGTCCTAGTTTATAATTCAAAATGGGTCCCTTTTTGGTAGTTACGTGTTTTGCGAAGAAACTTATGTGCTGCACTATAAAAAAATCGCAAATATTTGCAGAAGAAATCTAAAAAAATGCATACATGTATGCAATTATTGAGTTTTATTACATACATGTATGCAACAATTCATGCAACGTTCTATTGAAAAATCTGCATGAATTATTGCACACATGTATGCAATTATTGAGTTTTATTGTATACATGTATGCAATAATCATGCAGAGTTTATGTTGAAAAATCTGCATGAATTATTGCATACATGTATGCAATTATTGAGTTTTATTGCATATATGTATGCAAAAAAAGATGAACTAATATGCATGGACTACGAATTGTTGCAGAAATGTATGCATTTATTCTGTATTATTTGCATACATGTATGCATAAAAGTTAAGAAGGATGCATAACTGCAATAGTTTCATACATGTATGCAACAATTGCAAATATGTGCATCCTGATGCAATAAACTTGAGATTCGCTGTTTTTTGGTTTTTGCGGCGTTTTAGTGGTTTTAATGCCTGATTTTGATGATGTTTACATGTTTTATTTAATTATGAATTTACGTGATTTTTCTATAATACCACTATGGAATCTACATAAATCCATGTTTATATTTAGATATGAACTCAATGAATTGGTTGAAATGATTGAATTCTATTACGTATTATTTAGATGATTATTATTAATGAACTTTATTGTTTGAAAGTGCCTACGAATGAACAACTAAAACTAGGATTTTGCGTAAAGCCCAAAGTCGGATTCACACCAAATTGAAGGACATGAGCTAGTAGATCTCCAGAGGTAATGTGGAAATTTTGAGGTCCCACATGGAGGAGATAAGGGTAATTATGTCTGAATCGGCCAAAAATTGAAATTGCCCAAAATTTCCTGAAATATTTATGGGTGATAAAGGACGATCCCTAGAGGAAACATTTCAAATTTCAAGTCAATTGGAGTAAGTATAAAGGAGATATAATGGTGAAAAGTTCGAATCGACCTGGTTTTGTGCTCCGAATCGACATATGACTAAAGGCTTCGGATCGGTGGACGCAAGGGAGCCAGATCGGCACAAAAAAAGAATTAGATCGGTGTGCGCATACCAATCTGGATCAGATCGGTCAGGGAACCAGATTGGTATGCAAGCACCAATCCGGATCAAATCACGTGCACGCACCCATCCAGATCGAATCGGTCACCGATCCCAAGTATTTGGATCGACAACCCCTATGATAGTAGATTAGTGGATTAGCGTGACTTCTTGGAGGGAGTTTATATGTCCATTGGTGTTCTACTTTGAAACAGCATCGACAGGAAGACTTTTAAACTGCGTAGCTCAATGACCATTACAAACTTTGAAGGAACGACTCCAACAAATAACCAGCTGAACCCCTAAGAGCAGAGTAAGAGACTAAAAGTCAAGATGGTAAGACTATTAGTAAAGATGGAAGAACTATCAGGAGAGGTTCAAGGGGCGGAATTCGACGATAGACATCACTTGTCTAGATAGCTTCCAACCAAAAGACTTCTAACGAGAATTATGAAGTTCCTGAAGGGCTCTATAGCGGAGATACATATGCAAAGGGATCGCTAGTGCGTAGGTTTGAGAAGATACTTCGAGAGCAGAGGTTTGAGTGTCAATCAAGACATCAACCTGACGTACGTTGTAAGCCAGATTTAGATGCTTCCCGTTGGACATCCAACCAGACTGTGGGTTTTTTATCCATAAGGGGACGACTTTTATGCTCATTCTCAACCCTATGTATGTTGTTGACCAGATTGGTAAGCTGTTTCAGCTCAGAGCTGTAAGGGGGTGGTTATAGGCTTCGTGGAACCAAACACACTATTTATCCAATGTATTTGAGCGAGTGAATGTGAGGATTGATGATGTATGCTATGTTTGCTTATTCATTTATCACACTTAGGGATATTATTAGACGTAGGTTGCATTAATGCAGATATAAGTGGCATTGATGCAGATACATAGACGCTTCTGTATTCTGACGTAGGGTACACCCATGATGTTAATGTTTTATAGTATATACTTTTATGTGCTACCTCTTTGGATCAGGGACATGTTAGGTATGGTTTACCGTACTGCGTGTTCCAATTATTTTAGTACTTAAGATTTTTATCGCTCACAACAGACTTTGTCTGACCTGAAGTTTTATGTTTCACTTCTTATTACTCGGGTTGCTCTCACATGAGCAAACTAGAGGTTGGTTAGTAGTGAGCACGGATAGTTGATTAGGAGGCAAAACATAGGTTGTTTCATGTATTATTTATATGTACTCCTTTACTTTTTGTTTTTCACAACTTTGGGGCTCAAGGGTATCTTTATTTTAGAGACATTTTTTGGGGATTATTTCCACTTGTATGCCTCTACGACGATGTTGTTTATCGTTTTGATCTATTGCAATGATTGTGGGATTCTGTTCTGTTATTTACTGTCTTATCTATTTTATATCAATATGTTTTATTACTGTACATTATTCCATGCGCTGTGAGATATATGACAAGTTATGTGTAATTTTAGTTCTTTTCTGCCTAGATGGTCATCTTACACTGTCCAAACACTTTAGCAGCGCACTCTTCAAGTTGTTGGAGATGTGGATTAAGGATCTTAAGACAAGTTAAACACTAGAGGGGGTGATTAGTGTTTTATGGAATTTATTAATTTCTTGAAATCTTTTTGTATTAAACAAAACAATATGCAGATCATAGATATTAACAAACATAGAATCAATCACAGAATGCAAAAAATAAAAGTAAAAGCAGTAAAAGGAAAGTGCACACCGGGATTTTATACTTGTTCGAGACTCCCTACATCCAGTCCCACACAACGCTGGGTTGATGCAGATTTTTATTCAATAATATCCAATTATAATCCTTGATTTCATGGCTACATAGGCACAACCCAACCGATTCCAAGTATTGTGAGACTTAGTTGATTTACGGGATACAACTTTACACTAGGGATAAGAAATATTCGGTTCAAACCGAATTAGACGACCAAACTGGTTCATTTTGGTTGGTTCGGTTTTAAAACTAAATCGGCTTGAATTCGGTTGTAAAATAAATTTTTCGGTTATCGGTTTAACTGAGTTAACCGAACTTTTAATTTATTATCGAATTTTACGGTATTGTAGTACTTTAAGTAATTAGTTTAGTTATATAATATAAAGTCATTTGTTGCATATAGATCAAATTTTATCATAATTGTAAAATTTATCGTATAAAATTTCTTCAAACATGAATTTATGTTTTACTTTGAGTGAATCCATCATTTGAATAATAATACATCCTTCAAATTTTGTTAAATTGGTTACCGACCAAATTAACCAAAATCAGTTTGGTTTGGAAAATTTTTGGTTTCAAATTGGTTGGATTTTTTTTACCTCCAAACCGACCGAACGCTCACCCCTACTTGACACCTAATCAATTTCCAGGACACAATAGCACCTAGTCACTTTATACAGGACAGGACAACACCCAGTCGATTTCGGGGACAGGACCACACCCTTCTCTTATCAGTTTTTGTAGTATTGACTTGATAGCACTTAATCTTACGATCTTTGATTACAAACATCCTATTACTCTTAAGTAGAACTCAGGGAGAGTCTGACGTACAATTGAAACAGAAGAAGTTTGATATGATTTCTTTAAAAATCGACAAAGTATAAGTGTAGAAAGTTAAGATTTTTAGAAGAATAATGGTGGAATGATTAAGAAAGAAGAAGGGGATGAAAAGTGATTAATTTTTTTTGAATTATGGTAGGTATTTGTAGTTTTCCAACAGCCACAACCTTTCAGAAAAGGTTTGAATTCAAAAGACACTTTCTTTAAAATTTAAAAAAATAAGTTAACGGCTAGTTAGTTGACATATCACTTCTATATGTCGACATATAATAGGTTTATTTTAAAAATAAAATTTAATGTGACACCCCACGTCCATTAATGTCACTCACAAAGGGAATGCATTAACTTCTATGGAGCGTTTTAAGTGTGTATAGAACAGAAACTTAACAACAAGACAGGTATAAAATAGTACTTAAAAATTTAAAACTTCATTCATTGCAGCGGTAAACAAATAAGTTTGATTACATCATCAAAAACCAAAGACTAGAGTCAAGTATATAATATCCATCTTGACTAAATCAGAGTACATAAAATGAAAGACATAACCCCAATATAAAATAGCCATAAGTAAGATAAGCTGAACTTTTACTTCAGCGATCCAAGCAACTTCCAAAGAAAGAGATAAAGCTGTCCAAATCAAGCTCCACTAGTACAAGTCCCACCCTGAGCACCTGGGGGGGGGGGGAAGGAAGAAAAGGGGTGGAAACAAAGGGGGTCAGACATAAAGTCTGGCGAGTGCAATAACTTTAACAATATAATCATTAAGTAACTAGGACAAGGCATAAGCTGGAAAATAAGGAAATGACTACGAACAAATGGGTATGACAGATCAAACAAAGGAAATAAGATGAACAAAGATAACGTTATAGGTGCACCTAATCACTATAAGATAATTACTACACTTCACCACACCAAACACCCTAAAAGTTGATCCCGCCTACAGAACTCAATAATGATAATGGTAGTTTCGTGTACCCCTAGCTGCTTTCATAGGTGCCGTCTGCCCCTGTCTCCACTAGGTGTACTCACTACCCCCATTCGATCGGCTCCCTAACTCGTAGATACCCGTGTTGGCACCACAGTGGGGTGTATCACTCCCCAAAGTGGCACCCCGATACCACCAAAATGCACGGCTTATATCTACACGATGCAACAACGTCTTACCTACCAGCCCGGGTCCACACACGCATATGACCCCGTTGGACTTGCGTTGCCATCGCTAACCCGTTTTGACCTCTTACAATCAAACCCAGTACGTGTGTCCCGTCCCCAACTTGGGTCGAGCCCACAAAGATACTTAATGGGTTACTGGTTTGAAAAGGGTCCCCATGCATGACACAAGCTTTCTACCTATGCTTGGTCCCCTCTAAGATTTTTCCCCACTTAATCCCATTCTTATTCATGTATTCTTACATGTTTCAATTTTGGTTAAGTTCATCTAATCGTATTTCACATGCCACCCAAGGCACCCTCTTAATTTCACAAGCCACCCAAAGCACCCACTTAACCCCTCATGTTCCACCACATGTCTATCTGGTTAAGTGTTTCTTAATTCATTAACACCGTAACCTTGTAAAGACCTCCCACATTAGACTGGCATTTGTGGCAGCTGGATTTGCCGGGCGGCTCCGGGCAGTCTTACACCATAAACGAGCCTAACCTCGTGTCTTTACAACCGTTACGCATTAAATTCTTGCCTTCGACCTCTCACATTAGACAAGCATTTTTGGATGATGGATTTGCCGGGCGGGTCCGAGCAGTCTTACACCACAAAAGAGTCTAACCTCATGTCTTAGGCGGTTTATTATTACACATCTTCATGTAACCCTAAATTGGATTAATATCCCTATTCAAATTTGTTAATGAATTCCAAATATACTTATGTCCATAAATGTCTCAATTATGTCCATAAATGCTAATTTTTCCAATTAATGTCTTAAATTAATTATATGCCTTTTCAAGGCCATTATGCCAATTCTCAATATGTGTATATTCAATATTACCCCCATCGTCCCCACGTTGTTTGTTCGTTTATCATGACATATATGTATATTAGACTAGCAATTAGTCTAGCACATAAAAAGGGAAGAAACATCGCAAATTTGCATACCACACAAAATGGATCTAATCTTGCAAATAATGATTACAACATAACTTGCATAAACTTTGTATTGTCATGAATCTAAACATAGGCCTAAAGGTGTGAACTTGCATATATATATATATATATATAATATAGTTTTTCACCTAAAACTTGCATATATGAATATAGTTTTCATTCCAAAACTTGCATAGGCCATAGTCACAAACTTCCATAAAACTATGTACGTCATAGATCTAAATCTAAAGGTGTAAACTTGCATATGTGAATCCAATTTCTACCTAAACTTGCATATAGTCACTTTATTTGATTTACATGTAAACTTGTGTACAATTCATATAGAAACTAACATATAATCTACACCCAAACGTGCATATGAAATGATGTCAAATGTGAATCAAGTTGAACATAGGTGATTTGGCATATGAAAAGGAATCCACAACAAGATTATCATTATGAACAACTGGCATATATTCACAAAACATCATATTTTTCCAATGTCTCACAAACATAGCCATATAACCCAATTTATAACTCAACCTAATTAACTTATTAATTATCTAATTAAAGAAATTGAACTCACAACTAAAGAAGGTCTTGAGTTCTGGAATCTTAGTTCTGAAATTGATTTAGCTCGCCTTTGAAGTAGACAAATTCATTGTTGTTATTGTTATAAATTTGAGTTGAATTGCGTTGATTAGCTTCACTTTCCCTCTAGTTGGTGGCGGCTACTCTAGGTTGCAAGGTGATAGCATGACGACCATGGTTCTAATTTTAATTTGGTTTTAGGGTTTGAGTCTACATGTGTTTATATAAAATTTAGGATTAATTTAGGCCATCCGATCAACTTAGAATCAATCAAGACTATCCAGTCAAGATAGAGTGACACCTCAGCCCTAATGACTCAGCACTGAGTCACAAAATCATCATCCCTCAGATCTACCCGGGAGGGGGGGGGGGGGGGGCAGGTCGACCCCCAGGTCGACCTGTAGGGGGAGGTCGACACTAGGGTCGCCCCCCTGGTCGACCTGGGTCCTGGGCGGGAATTTTCCCGCTCAGCCCGCTTCTGATTTCCGATTTGAATTTTGAATCTGTTTCGAGCTGTTTGAATTTATTTGAATTTTCTGGAAACTTCCGACAGTCATAACTTCTTCATACGGAGTCCAATTTACGCAAACTCAGACTCTATCTCAACCAGAATTCCGAGACGAACACAATGGCGTAACTCGTTTCCCTTGATTCTCACATTTAAAATTAAGTATTCTTTGATTTGTTAACTTTAATATTTAAATTTACGGGGTGTTACATTCTCCCCTCCTTAAAGGATTCGACCCCCGAAATCTCCAAGTTAAATAGAATGCATATCCTAGCATCCAATCATCCATCTACTCAACCATCAAACACAGGCATCCATTGTCCTTACAAAACTTCTAATGCTATATGAACATATGCAAGAAGTGTATGCATATGTTCCTAATCTAATGCAAAATCAGGTGGACTACTGATTCAATTGACCTCCTTAATGCAAATCATGATAGTGCTATGCGTCCATTATGTATGCGAAAGAATCCTATTGATACATATTATTTCTACATGTGTGCACAACCATTCATCAAAATGCAGCATCCATATGATGACACAATCACTATACATCCATTAAATTAAATATGCACACACATTTATATGCAACATGAAGGTGATTGAGCCGATCTAGTGCCTAAGGTGTGTGTATATGCATCCACGAGCAACCACTAGCAACCACTCGCATCCATTTGCATCCATCAGACATAACATGTCTCAAACACATGTTTCAACCATAGGGTTCTTCCTAACTAAAGATCGAAGATGTCATCGCAAAGATAATACTAAAAGATTGGACAAGTATCAACAAAGCAGTAGAAAAAGGATAAATCAAAACATACCCTCTTAAAGGAAAGGGTACAACGCACGCATCTTATCTTCCGTCTCCCAAGTCGCGTCTCTTTGATCATCTCCCCATTGCACTTTGATCAACTTGACCTCTTTGTTGCGAAGCTTTTTGACCTTCGATCCGAGAATGCCTGTAGGAGCTCGTCTGATCGTGGCATTGCGCTCTACTTCCACTTCTTCAAGCATGCTTGGCTCTACCACTTCCGCCGTATCGTGTAAACACTTACGCAAATGTGAAATGTGAAACAGGTCATGAACTCCGCTGAGCTTCTCTGGTAATTTTATTTTGTACGCCATCTGCCCAATCCTCTTTGTAATTGAAAAGGGTTCTACGAATCTTGGTGCCAACTTCCCTACCTATCCAAAACGAACTATGTTTCTCAACAGTGACACCTTAATAAAAACCATGTCCCCAACATTGAACTCAAGATCGGTTCATCTCTTATCAGCATATGACTTCTGTCGGTCCTGTGCCGTCTTCATTCGTCGTCGAATCAGGCTATCATCTCTAAAGTCTCCCTAATCATGTCGGGTCCAAGAAAAACCTTATCCGTGGATTCCCACCAACATGTAGGTGATCGACACGGTCGTCCATAAAGATCCTCAAAAGGTGCCATGCCAATGCTAGCCTGAAAACTATTATTATAGGTGAACTCTACTAGTGGAAGGTGTTCTTTCCATGTTCCTCCAAAGTCTAGAATGCATAGCCTCAGAAGGTCTTCTAGAATCTGATTCACCCTCTCGGTCTGGCCGTCCGTCTGAGGATGATAAGCGATACTTAAGCATAATTGCGTTCCAACTGCCTCGCTCTTCCAAAATTCGCTTGTAAAAATAGGATCTCTATCGCTCACAATGCTGGAGGGTATGCCGTGCAAACGAGCTATCTCTCGAAGGTAAATAAATGCTAACCATGCAATGGTCCTTTTACTTCTGACGGGAATAAAATGGGCACTTTTAGTAAGTCGGTCTACAATTACCCAAATCCCTGTATTACCCTTCCTCGATCTTGGTAACCCATCTACAAAATCCATGGAAACACTTTCCCATTTCCAAAGTGGAATCTCTAAGGGATGGGGGCAAACCTCCGGTCTTCTTTTGCTCCGCCTTGACTTGCTGGCACACTAAGCATCTAGCAATGAACTCGGCCACGTCCTTTTTCATTCCGGTCCAAAATAAAACTCGCTTCATATCCCTATACATCTTATCACCACCGGGATGTATGGTCATCTTAGAGCGATGCGAGTCTTCAAGAATTGCCTTCTTCAAACTTTCGTCTTGTGGTACGAAAAGTCTCCCATCTCTACGTAGCCAACCTCTCTCATCTATAGCATATTTATCAAGATGTCTTGAGGACTCCCCTCCTATAAGCTCGCCTACTATCTCAACCAACTGTGGGTCGTTCCGCTGTGCCTCTCCAACTCGACCCAAAAGTGTAGGTTGCACCTCTAATGATGCCAACAATCCGGGTACAAAATCGACAGAGGGTCTGAAGGCAAAGGAAGATATATAATCCAAACTCTGCCGCTCTACGAACAGAGGACTTAAGGTTAACTTCTTTCTGCTTAAGGCGTCAGCTACAACGTTACCCTTTCCAGGGGTATATGCGATCTCAAAATCGTAGGATGCCAAAAACTCCATCCATCTCTGTTGCCTCAAGTTTAGGTCCTTCTGAGAGAATAAGTACTTTAGCGACTTATGGTCTGTATACAACTCAAACCTCTCGCCAAGCAAATAATGACGCCATGACTTAAGCGCAAAAACTATGGCCGCCAACTCTAAATCGTGGGTAGGGTAATTTTTATCGTGGGCTTTCAACTGCCTTCCACCATAGCATATCACCCTTCCCTCTTGCATTAAAACTGCGCCAAGCCCTGTCCCGCAAGCATCGGTATATACAGTGAATGTCTTACTCCCATCTGGCAGAACTAAAACTGGAGCTGTCGTCAAAGCCCTCTTCAGACGTTGGAAAGCATCATCACAGTCAACGTCCCAAGTAAAAGTCAAATGCTTCTTCATTAATCGAGTGAGAGGGGCTGATATCTTCGCGAAGTCCTTAATGAACTTCCTATAATAGCCAGCCAGCCCTAAAAAGCTTCTTACTTTGGTTGCGTTTTTAGGCGGTTTCCAATCTTGGATTGCCACTATCTTAGCGGGATCCACAGCTATCCCTTCCTTAGAGACCACGTGCCCTAAGAACCTCACTTCTTTTCTCCAAAAATGGCACGTGGAGAACTTAGCTTTTAGCTGATGCGCTCGTAGGGTCTCTAAGACTTCCCCTAAGATATAGGGCATGCTCTTCTTCATTTTTAGAGAAAACCAGAATATCGTCTACAAAGACTACCACAAACTTGTTCAGAAACTCCCTAAACACCCTACTCATTAAGTCAACAAAGTATGCGGGTGCATTCGTCAAATCAAAAGGCATGACGAGCCACTCAAAGAAACCATCAGGACTTCTAAATGCAGTCTTATCGATGCTATCTTTAGCCACCCTTAGCTGATGAAACCCTGTAGCCAAATCCAGTTGTGAGAAAACCGAAGCTCCCACCAATTGATCGAATAAATCATCTATCCTCGGTAACGGGTGTCTGTTCTTCTTTGTTAACTTATTCAGCTCTCTATAGTCCACGCACAGTCTAAGTGAACCATTAGCTTTTGTAGCAAAAACGACTGGAACACCCTACTCCGAAATACTTCTTCTTATGAACCCCTTCTCAAGAAATTCTTTCACTTGCTTACTGAGTTCTCTTCTCTCTCTCGGAGCCATGTGGTGCACTGGTAATGCAACTGGCTTTGCATTATCTACTAAGTATATTCGAAAGTCTATCTCACGCCTCGGGGGTAAACCTCGAACTTCATTGAATACATCCAAGTATTCACGGACCACTCTAACAGACTGCAAATTCTCAACAGACGCGTCAAGCGATTCTAGGTAACTTAGTATAACAGAATTCATGGGATTACAAGAGATTCCGAGAGTGTTGCCCAAGCGAGACATAAGCCTAACCTCTCTCTTTTCACAATCTAGGACGGCTCCATTACTGGATAGCCAATCAATGCCCAAAATTAACCCATAGCCCGTGAAGCCCAAAACATAAGCATCACATCTAAACCCAACGCTAAGTATAGAACTTTCCAAATCCAAACAAATCATCGACAAATAGGCTGAGCCCCCTATTGGATTTGAAACAACTAAGGGATCCTTTACTATACTGGTGTTTAGGTGTAGTGTCTCAACTAAAGAAGTGGATATAAAAGAGTGTGATGCGACAGAATCAAAGAGTGTGCGAACATGATGATCGAAAAGATAAACTAAACTTTCAATGGAAATCGCTCTACCTCGTTCTTGCAGCGGTGGGACCACGAGAGCCTGGACCTGCCCCCTTGCCTGCCCTGGTACCATGAGAGCCTGAATCTGCCCCCCAGAGGTAGGCCCTGCCCTCTGCCCTTTCTTTGGGCAGTCCTTAATCAGATGTCATGCCTCGCCACAGTGGAAACAACCAGTCTTCTTCTTCTTCCTACAGTCTTTGCTTAGATGGCCTGGTATCCCATAGTTAAAGCATCTTTTATTTCCCTTACCGTTGTTGTCTTTACCACCCTTCTTGTTCTGCTGTTGCTATTGTGGTTTCTTTTGATCCCCTTTCTTCTCAGGTGACTTATTAGCATTGGCGCCTTTCTCCTCTTCATGCATAAGCACCATGTCAACTAGTCTCTCAAAGGTGGCCCCCATAGGGATGTGGGTCATAGCTAACCCATGTAGCGGCTCATTTAGACCCTTAACAAATCTCAGGGCCTTCTTTTCGGGTGTATTCACCAAGTCCAAGCCAAATCTTGCCAACTGATTGAACTTGTTGACGTGTTCTTTCACTGATAGATTCCCCTGCCTTAATGCCAAAAACCTTTCCATGTATAGATTCTCTTCAGCCCGTGAGACAAACTTTGCCTCAAATCTACGCCTGAAATCCGGCCATGTATCAACTGGACGCTCTCCATAAGTGACCTCCCACCAAAACGAGGCCTCATCCTTCATTAAAGAGGCAACTAATTGGACCTTTCTTCCATCTTCTACCTCAAAGATTCCAAACAAATCTTCCACCTCCTTTAGCCAATTTCGAGCTTCAACAAACATCTCCGACCCGTGAAAAGGTTTCCCGCCCATTTCCTGAAAGTCCTTGCATATCTTTGCGAAAGTGTCAACACGGGGAGGAGGAGGAGGGGGTGGAGGAGGAGCATTTGCTGGGCCTACGACATGGGCCCTAGCTTCCAGATACCTTCTAAACCATCCTGGTATCGGTATCCCCTCGGGTATCTCGGGAATTCCAGACAAGTTGAAAATAAAATGAAGAGATTCAAACGAAGAATTCGAAAGAAAGATATATGGCTCTTAGGGTTATGTTTTTAAAATAAACTTTTTTCTTGAAGATATTCTTCTTAAAACAAACTTTTGAAAGTATTTCTTTATAAAATGCTTTTGAAAATAGTTTTTCATAATATCTTATCTGTTCTGGTAACCTTCAGCTCTAATACCACGTGTGACACCCCACGTCCATTAATGTCGCTCACAAAGGAAATGCATTAACTTCTATGGAGCGTTTTAAGTGTGTATAGAACATAAACTTAACAACAAGACAGATATAAAACAGTACTTAAAATTTAAAACTTCATTCATTGCAGCAGTAAACAAATAAGTCTGATTACATCATCAAAAACCAAAGAGTAGAGTCAAGTATATAATATCCATCTTGACTAAATCAGAGTACATAAAATTGAAAGACATAACCCCAACATAAAATAGCCATAAGTAAGATAGGCTGAACTTTTACTTCAGAGATCCAAGCTACTTCCAAAGAAAGAGATAAAGTTTTCCAAATCAAGATCCACTAGTAGTAGTCCCACCCTGAGCACCTGAGGGGGAGTGGGAGGAAGAAAAGGGGTGGAAACAAAGGGGGTCAAACATAAAGTCTGACGAGTGCAATAACTTTAACAATATAATCATTAAGTAACTAGGACAAGGCATAAGCTGGAAAATAAGGAAATGACTGTGAATAAATGCGTATGACATATCAAACAAAGGAAATAAGATGAACAAAGATAACGTTAAAGGCACACCTAATCACTATAAGATAAATACTACACTGCACCACACCAAACACCCTAAAAGTTGATCCCACCTACAGAACTCAATAATGATAATGGTAGTTTCGTGTACCCCTAGCTGCCTTCATAGGTATCGTCTACCCCTATCTCCACTAAGTGTACTCACTACCCCCATTCGATCGGCTCCCTAACTCGTAGATACCCGTGTTGGCCCCTCAGTGGGGTGTATCACTTCCTAAAGTGGCACCCCGATACCACCAAAATGCACAGCTTATATCTACACGATGCAACAACGTCTTACCCACCAGCCATGGCCTACACAAGCATATGACCCCGTTGGACTTGCGTTGCCACCGCTAACCCGTTTTGACCTCTTACAATCAAACCCAGTACGCGTGTCCCGTCCTTGACTTGGGTCGAGCCCACAAAGATACTTAATGGGTTACTGGGTTGAAAAGGGCCCCCATGCATGACACAAGATTTCTACCTATGCTTGGTCCCCTCTAAGGTTTTCCCCACTTAACCCCATTCTTATTCATGTCTTCTTACATGTTTCAATCTTGGTTAAGTGCATCTAATCGTATTCCACATGCCACCCAAGGCACCCTCTTAATTTCACAAGCCACCCAAGGCACCCACTTAACCCCCTCATGTCCCACCACATGTTTATCTGGTTTAGTGTTTCTTAATTCATTAACACGTAACCTTGTAAAGACCTCCCACTTTAGACTGGCATTTGTGGCAGCTGGATTTGCCGGGCGGGTCCGGGCAGTCTTACACCACAAATGAGCCTAACATCGTGTCTTTACAACTGTTACACATTTAAATCATGCCTTCGACCTCTCACATTAGACTGTCATTTGTGACTACTGGATTTGCCTGGCGGGTCCGGGCAGTCTTACACCACAGAAGAGTCTAACCTCGTGTCTTAGGCGGTTTATTATTACACATCTTCATTTAACCCCAAATTGGATTAATATCCCTATTCAAATTTGTCATTGAATTCCGAATATACTTATGTCCATAATTGTCTCAATTATGTCCATAAATGCCAAATTTTCCAATTAATGTCTTAAATTAATTATATGCCTTTTCAAGGCCATTATGCCAATTCTCAATATGTGTATATTCAATATTACCCCCATCGTCCCCACATTGTTTGTTTATTTATCATGACATATATGTATATTAGACTATCAATTAGTCTAGCACATAAAAAGGGAAGAAACATCGCAAATTTTCATAACACACAAAATGGATCTAATCTTGCAAATAAGGATTACAACATAACTTGCATAAACTTTGTATTGTCATGAATCTAAACATAGGCCTAAAGGTGTGAACTTGTATATATATATAATATAGTTTTTCACCTAAAACTTGCATATATGAATATAGTTTTCATTCCAAAACTTGCACAGGCCATAGTCACAGACTTGCATAAAACTATGTACGTCATAGATCTAAATCTAAAGGTGTAAACTTGCATATATGTGAATCCAATTTCTACCTAAACTTACACATAGTCACTTTATTTGATTCACAGGTAAGCTTGTGTATAATTCGTATAGAAACTAACATATAATCTACACCCAAACTTGCATATGAAATGATATCAAACGTGAATCAAGTTGAACATAGGTGATTTGGCATATGAAAAGGAATCCACAACAAGATTATCAAAATGAACAACTAGCATATATTCACAAAATATCACATTTTTCCAATGTCTCACAAACATAGCCATATAACCCAATTTATAACTCAACCAAATCAACTTATTAATTATCTTATTAAAGAAATTGAACTCATAACTCAATGAAGGTCTTGAGTTCTGGAATCTGAGTTCTGAAATTGATTTAGCTCGCCTTTGAAGTAGACAAATTCGTTGTTATTGTTGTTATAAATTTGAGTTGAATTGCGTTGATTAGCTTCACTTTCCCTCTAGTTGGTGGCGGCTACTCTAGGTTGCAAGGTGATAACATGACGGCCATGGTTCTAATTTTAATTTGGTTTTAGGGTTTGAGTCTACATGTGTTTATATAGAATTTAGGATTAATTTAGGCCATCCGATCAACCTAGAATCAATCAAGACCATCCAGTCAAGATAGAGTGACACCTCATCCCTAATGACTCAGCACTGAGTCACAAAATCGTCATCCCTCAGACCTGCTCGGGGGGGGGGGGGGGGTGCAGGTCGACCCCCAGGTCGACTTGTGGGGGGAGGTCGACACTAGGGTTGACCCCCTAGTCGACCTTGGTCCTGGGTGGGAATTTTCCCGCCCAGCCCACTTCTGATTTAAATTTTGAATCTGTTTCGAGTTGTTTGAATTTATTTGAATTTTCTGGAAACTTCTGACAACCATAACTTCTTCATACGAAGTCCAATTTATGCAAACTCGGACTCTATCTCAACCAGAATTCCGAGACGAACACAATGGCGTAACCCGTTTCCCTTGATTCTCACATTTAAAATTAAGTATTCTTTAATTTGTTAACTTTAATATTTAAATTTATGGGGTGTTACATTTAAAATCAAAGTAAATAAATTAAAAATAAACATGGGTGATTCCTGAGTTAAAACAAACTATATTCCTTTATATTAAAGCATAGTATTACAGCTATTTTTTTTAAAACTTATATTAAGATGATTTAAAAAATGATTAAAATCTAAATATAAATTGATATAAAAGTACAAATATAAAACTATGAATATTTTAAAACTTAATATAAACAAGGAAATTTGATCAGATAAGTAATTATAATAAAACTAGTAATAAGTTTTAGGAAATTGTTGTACCAGATTGTTGGTGATGGTATTGAGCTAATTCAGACTTGGGAGGTCGATGAGAGAAATAAGCTTGAGTTCTATGAAGTACTTAGGATAAAAATTTCATCTTCTGTTCCCCTAATCCAACCTATGTGTCAAGTCTTGCCTTGGCTATTTCTAGTTACACCCGTGTTGTTGGCCTACCCAACACCACTCGTAGATCCTCCTCTGATGAGAGGGGCTAGTTTTTTATGTCATTTAATAGCTTAAACATGTTGTCTAACTCCTGTTTACATTTTTTTGGTGATGTTTCACCTTTATAGTAGCTGAGGCGTTTCGCTTCTCTCTTGTTTTATATATATAGTATACTAGCAATTCAAACCAGTATGGAGTTCTGTGCCTGTGTAGAATTCTTTTTCCTTTTCCACTTTATAATAAACAGTGGTATGACCGCTATAAAACTGGCTTGCCTTGCCAAAAAAATAAAACTAGTAATAAATTTGTAACTAAAACTTATTTGAGTTAGAAGTTAAAATCTTTTAAACATAAATTTAAAAATAAATTACAAGAGTTAAAATATTTCTAAACAAAGGAAGTATAAATTTAAAATATGAAAGTAATTTTGAAATCATTTGAAAAATAGATTTAAAAACAAGAAGGTAATTTTGAAATCATTTAAAAATAAAGTTTGAAATTAGAATTTAGTTTGAAATTAGAATTCAGTGCTAACCAGAGTTTTACCCAAAAATCTAGACACAATTACACTCTATGTTTCTTGAACTCTTAAATTCTTGATACTCATGATTCTTGAAATTTGAACTCTTCTACTTTGAAATCTTGATTCTCTGAACTGTACAGTCTTAAATAAACAATACCTTAATAGATTTCCTATATACATATTCTATATAATAGTTTTAGTATATATTTTATAACAATAATAATTGAAACATAGTTGAAATAACCTAACGATTTTCTACAAAGTGGTGATGAAATGTATAACTTGTACAAATCTTTCCATTTTCCAGTTCGATCCGATCCGGTCGTTCGTAGAGCTATTTACTTGATCGCAGACATTTCTACAACATTTCTAAGAGAGGAATAAATAGTCAATTATGAAAGAACTTATTGTTGGCCTCTTTCAGATATGAATCTATCTGATTCAGAAGGGAAGAACTTGCATCAGTATCTTAGTTGTTGTCATCAAAACCATTATCATCAACATCTCAATCCCTAATAATCTCCGCTTTTTGATGATGATAATCTTAGTTTATAAAATATTCATACCTGATGTCTTGATTCTCCAGTTATTCCCCCTTACTCCATTAACTCCTTATGAAACTATGGACTCCCTTTTACTCTAAGCCCTAATTTATAATTCTTCCCCTTTGTCATCAACAAAAACTTTATATACCCATCTAGACTATAATACTCCCCCTAAGACTAGAACATAGTTCTAAGACTAATATTAGTCTAATACCTAATATATAGCCTAAAAAATAGTTTTAATATCAATATGTATCAAATAAGACTAAAAATAAAGGCAATATTCAGACTAATAGTCAAAGTCAAAGCAATCCGATATAAACTTTTTATATAAGAGGATATCCAATCAATTCAAACAAATTAAAATCTTAGTTAAACGATAGATTCAAATTCAATTTTTAAATTAGTCAATCCACACTGCTGTTAATTATATTACTTATTATTTTTAGATCATTCTAATTAAAACATCAATTTAAACCAAATCAAACAATATATGTCAATTCAAACATTTCTTGAAACTTCAAATATTCCTAGAAACTATAAAGATCCACCTTAATCTAATACTAGAAAAACTATTTGTAATGAAATGTGAAAAGGCGAGTATAAATATATTATTCAGTTCCTACATATGCTTAAGTATATTTCAAACATATCAACGCACACACATCAAATACAAACATGTCAAACAAATAAATCAAGCCAAACAAGTCAATCAAGTCAATTATGCTAAACAAGTTAATCAAGTTAATAAAGCCAAACAAGTCAGTCAAACTAATCAAGCCTAACAGGTCAAACAATTTAATCAAGTCAAAGTAAATATGTTATGTGTTTAATTAATAATCTTATATATTTCTAAGACAACAATACAAAATTCTTCATACAATACACTTGTTATGTGTAGAGTTAAAAGTTAACACGTATTGCAATGCAGTATGTTGTTGACACGAACCAAACCCCCACTCCATGGTGGAAAGGTTTGTTTTTGGAATATTAGACATTAATCACATTAGCAGATTACAAAATATAGCATAACACATAGAACCAGAGAATAATTTACATCATATTATAATAGCGGAATCAAATCATCAACATCAGAGTTACACATATACAGGATCCTACTTAGTACATAACAAGTTTCATCAAGTGGAAAATAAGTCTACAGCAAAATCAAATATGAACATGCATAAGAAAGTGCTTAAGAGTCCAAAAGAAACGATAAAAGATAATTCTTCATCTTCAGCCCAAAAAAAACCCACTGCTACGGTGCATATCCAAAAAAAAGCTAATTACCTATTCACTTGGATGCCTATGTAAAAATAGGGTCACCTGAGTTTGCAAAGAAAAAACAAACTACGAGTCAGTTATGGAACTGGTTTGAGAAATCCTACAGTTACTTAACTTATTTAAGAATAAGGCAAATCACAGGACCACGCCGTAAGTCACGAACGGGTTTACTCCATTGGATTGCCACTGCATATCATAAAACATATAAATAAACAACGCAATGCATTTTAGAAAATGAAGCCGTTATAAGACTCAGGACCCATCAAACAATGCAATGCAAGACGGGGCATAGAATTTTACCTTATAAGGGCCAAATATGCATGATACGTAGAAAACAAAAATCATTTAGTATTATTATTAGTGTCTAGATGTTTCAAAAACAATTTCAACATAAGTGCATCAATCATAGACGGCATAGGTACCATATATTATGTCGCCATATAGGTTTACAACAAAAACCGCACAATGTCGTATTGGAAATTGGATTTCCTTCATGAGTCAAGGCAAAGGATGGTCCCCTTACCGAATTCGGATCACCTCTAGCAAGATGATCCAGGATCACACCTATGGGCAATCCTTGGATCCTTCAAGGCTCCTCCACACCTAACATTTGTGGATTGGTTATTCCTGAACAATACGTTTCCCAGTCCTATCAGACCTATCACTCGAGCCTTTTAGTCGGCTATACATCCGAGGTACCTCGCAATCCATTATCCACATAAGTAAAAATTTCTAGACTCCATACCATGACACAGCTTCTAGCTAGAAATAAATATATGCACTCCTTGCATCCCTTACGCCGTTTCTAACTCATACCAGGGTGTGAGGCTCGCGAATTAACGCTGTACTCAAAGATATGTTAATTAAAGTCGTGCTTTGATCATCAACCACAAGACTTTACTTTTCAACAAAAGCCTTGATCACTGCATCTTAGCATGCCACATTGTCAATCCATACCATGTCATTGATTTCCACCAATATATATCCTTTAAGCTCGTACGTCTCAGAGAAGGGTGTTAAGCAAGAGAATAAATTCTCCGCCACCAAACACACACACACACACACACATATATATATATATATATATATATTTAGCAGAGATCAACAACATAGCACCCAATACAATGTCAAACATATAATCCATTCTTACATCCGTTCTAGGTTTGAACGAAACCGGAGGCACCTTATTCCTCGTCCCATATGTCCAATGTTGAAGAGAGGTCCTCGCATATCCAAACAGTCCACAAGTACGTCCAAACAACTACCACTATAACCTTTTCAAGGGAGCTACCCATAACAAAGGCATCAATAGTAATCCATTGGATGTGAAGATTGCGGGTTTTGCACCATCTTCATTTCTTAGACTTTTAGTCGTCGTTTAATTATTTAAAATGAGAATTAACTCGTCTTTTTCAAATAATTCTCGTATATATATAAAAAATCAAATTCTTTCCTTTGGTTAAGTTATTGGCCTTCACAATTCATTTCACTACCTTATTTTAAAGGGTTTAATCAAGAATTTAATTCGGTCGTCGAACTAAATACTCAGTCACAATATACCCAAAATTCATTTAATAAGTTTTCATACCAAATCAAACTTAACCATTTTCATTTTTTTAAAACCAAGTAAGGTTATTTCACACATTCTAAATCGCTTATAATAGTTTAAAACGATTTTTCGCTATTTTTATATGTGTAAAAATAGCTCAATTCAGTTGAACGACGTTTCAGGTCAATCAATCATTCAAATTTGGATCAAACATTTCTAACGATCTAACTGTCGGATCTTAACATATTTATTGTTGTTGGAAAGATCTTTTCAAATCGAATCCAAGGTTCTAATTTCAGGAAAATCCGATGGTCGGATCTTCTGGTATACTCATTTAAAATTACGAGTCGAAAACGCGAACTACCACTGCATGGTTCGTTTAATTTAATTTATATTTTCGTATAAAAATATATCTCGTTAAGCGGCTTCCAAACTATTTAATTAACTAAATATTTGGCTAACACCTTTAAATTTTGGAAAATTTCGCCATAACCTCCTTTGTGCGGAGGGCTCAGACAAATTGCATATGGCCTAAAAAGGCTCCAATAAATTGCAGTATATACATACAACTTGTGTACACTGAGAGATGTGTAGAAATAAATCATCTCAATGCCTGTATGGGAATTAAAAATCATGTGAACAAACATTGTGTCTTACATATCATCCCAGGCAATGTGTACAATTTAATTACTCCAAGTATATACATACAACTTGTGTACACTGAGAGATGTGTAGAAATAAATCATCTCAATGCCTGTATGGGAATTAAAAATCATGTGAACAAACATTGTGTCTTACATATCATCCCAGGCAATGTGTACAATTTAATTACCCCAAATCCCATGTACCATAACTACATAAGAGAGACGTGTATATTTTTGTCCTCTCTTGACCTGTATAGGGTTTATTATTCAATCTTGCAAATTTATTTATAGGTTTAATTTAGTCCAAATCATGTCCTTTGCTCACATCTGGTCAATATGAAGTATACCTGATCTCCAGTCATTGTTCTCATCGTATATCATCAAATAATTGAATACAGTATGGTTCACATCATATAAGCATCAAGCAGCTACATGCTTATATAGGTATGTTGGGCTATGCTTATGTTGTGTAGTCCAATACATGTTTTCTATCCTATGGTGTTGTTTAATTAATCCAGAAACCATCACTCGCATCTAATGCACACATAGTAGTCATAAATAAATAAATAAATAAATAAATACTGAACATCCAATGCCATTTAAGGTGCCACAAGTGTCTATCCATGTAGTATGAAATGCAAGTGTCACATATTCATATATAGCTTCTAATGCAAATGATTTGTGAATAGTTCAAAACTAACAAAAATATATATGCATGCATGTAAGCAGTAAGGAACATCAACAAACAAGATTAAATATTTTTAATCGCCAATTACTTAATCAAATAAATTCACTTCACTTAATTTGCCAATTCTAGTTTGGCGTAGGTTTACACGTTCACTTTCATAACGATTAAAAATAATATTTTTACATTGTCAATCGTTTACTAACATCATAATATTTTTTTATTATCATTCCATGTTCATCGTATTACTTCACCGTTAATTTTATTTTTAACTACTATCAATTAATGTTTAAATCGTTAATTTTACTTAATCAATTTAAGCTACAACTCCATGATATCAATGTGGTTTCATTTAGATATCGTGTACATAATTTTCACTGAATACATTAGTCAAAAATCGCATTTTTAACTAACTAAAAATCATTTCATAACTTAATAAATTTTATTTACTACCATACACTGGTTGTTTCACTTAACAATTAACTTTCATGCAATTAAATCACTAATCTACCCTTTAAAATGTGATTTTAGATTTCTCACCACGAGTTCCACTCTGCCAACTATTTAAATGCGGAAGAATACGATACTCCAAGCTCTAATGCTTCTCTACGCTTGATGGAGATGAAATCGGCCACGAATGGAGCACCCAAAAATTTCTTCTCCACTGTCCGGACTTGAATCGGTGAAATGGAAGTGCGAAGAGGGAAACGAAGTGTAGGGGAGGTCAGAGGAAGGCTAGGAGGTGTATGAACGTTTAAGAGGATAAAAAGAGGAATTTTGGAGGAGAAAGAAGAAGAGCGAGGGGGGCTCACACACGTGGGTTGGGGGGCTGCGGCTGCGCGGGGGGAAAGGGTAGCCAACGTGGGTAAGTGAGGGGTGCGACTAAGTGGAGAGGAAGGAGGAGGAAGTTTGGATTAGGGTTTGAGATTTAGAGGAGGTCATTGATTTTAGGAGGAAGGAGGAAAATAGAAATGGAAGAGAAGTGAAGAGAGAATGGAAGAAAAGAGATTTATGTAGGAATTTATCTCCTCTTCTCTTTGATTGCCTGACTGTGAACTATCTCCGTTTGCTACGAGATTTCGGAACAAGATAATATACGTCAATACAAATCAACAAACCAAGTTTCTTCGAATTCCGAGTTAATTTGATCTTCCATTTTAATTTTCTCTCTAGCTCAAATTTACTTCAAAAATGTGATTTTAGCATACTCTTTCGTCTTGTACGCCCACATGCTAACTCCAAAAATCTTGAAATATTGGATTCTTCCATTATTTGATGATACGAAACAGGAAAAAAAGTGAAATCGAATTCCGAGATCGTCTCAATAATGTTCCTTTGTAAACTGAGCGTTAGTTACTTAGCAAATGTGTGTGTCCCGCACGGCCACATGCTAACTTCGTTTAATGTGAAATTTGAAATTTGAAATCTAGCAATGTTTGACTAATCCGAATCCAACAAAATTGGTCTTGTACAATTCTGAGGTCGCTGTCAAAATTTCACTTTTTAAGGGATATGCGATGATTTAAAAATAGAAATTTTGAATTCTGACGCATTTTCCCATAAAATTACATTAAAAATGATTTTTAAATTGGTTGTGAAATTTCGGGGATTTACAATCTCCCCTGCATAGAACTTTTCGTCCCCGAAAAGGAAACAACAACAAAGTAGGAAACAAAATAGTAACGTAGTCATAACATAAATGTACCTCTCACCAGAGATAATCAGAGATGGCCACTCTGCACTCGGGATAAGCCTGTTTAATTCTATCCTCTGTTTCTCATGTACAGTCTCTAGGATCTCTGTTTCATTATACTTTGACTAAATGCATCTTCTTGTTCCTTAAAACTCTGGTTTCTCTGCCAATAATCTTTAGCGGCTCTTTATGCATAGCCAAACTCGGAGTAATATCTAATATTTGTTGATTCACCTCTTCCACGATCAAGTCTGGATAGTGTACATGCTTCCGAAGCTGTGAAATGTGAAACACATCATGCACTTCAGGCAACCAATCTGGCAACTGAACCCTGTAAGCTAGAGTTCCAATCCTCTCGAGTATAGGAAACGAACCAATATATCTAGATGATGACTTCCACATCTTCCCAAATCGAATTACTCCTCTCATCGGAGAAATTTTCAAATATACATGATCACCAACAGAAAATGTCAAATCTCTTCTTTTAGAATCTGCATTAACTCTTCTATCGGCTCTGTGCTGCTTGTAGTCGCTTCTTGGATCATATCTGGACCCAACACCAATCGACTACCAGGCTCTATCCAACATGCAGGAGATCTACATGGTCTACCATATAATGCTTCAAATGGAGATGATTTCAAGCACGCCTGATAACTATTATTATATAAGAACTCAACCAAATGTGAGTGATCTTCCCAAGACCCTCCAAAATCAAGAATACAAGACCATAATAAATCTTCTAACATACGATTCACCCTCTCAGTCTGGCCGTCTTTCTGAGGATGATATGCGGTTCTGAGATTAATCTTCGTTCCCAATTCAGATTGGAATGCTTCCCAGAACTTATTCGCAAAGATCGGATCCTGATCACTAATAATGCTGCTGGGAACTCCATGCAATATGACAATCTCTCTCACATATACCTGAGCAAGACTCTGAGCAGTTCTAGTTGATTTCATTGGAATAAAATGGGCGCTCTTCGTGAAACCATCACAATAACCCAAATAATATAATTTCCCTTCTTGGTTCTAGGCAAACCATCAATGAAATACATAGAAATTTGATCTCACTTCCATTCTGGAATCTTTAATGGTTGCAACAAACTAAAGACCTTCTTCTGATCACTCTTAATGTGTTGGCAAGTTGGACACCTACTAACATATATAGAGATATCTCCCTTCATAGACTTCCACCAGAATGTGTGTTTAAGATGATAATACATCTTACTTAACCCTGGATAGATACTAAGCTTAGGTTTGTGACATTCATCCATTACCTCTCTTCTAAGCTCGGGGATATTCAGAACACATATATGGCCCAATAATTTCATAATTCCCTGGCTATTAATCTGGAAACTTGAGACTCCTCCTTGTTGAATTCTCTTAATAATCTTCTGAATAAAATCATCATATTTCTGAAGAGTAGGGATCTTCTCAATCAATGAAGGCATAATAATAAAATTAGCAATGGTTGCATTCTTCCTTCTAAGTGCATCACATACCACATTAGCTTTCCCTGGAGTATACAAAATATCTAGATCGTATGCTACAAGAAATTCTAGCCAACATTGCTGCCTCAAATTCAAGTCTTTTTGGGTGAATAGATATTTCAACGATTTATGATCTGTATATAATCCAAACTTCTCATACAAAAGATAATGCCTCCAGATCTTCAAAGCAAATACCACGGCTAATAGCTCTAAATCGTGAGTAACATTCCTCTTCTCATGCGGCTTCAACCGACGGCTAGCATAAGCAATAACTTGGCCTCTTTGCATTAATACCGCACCTACACCTTCTTGAGAAGTGTTACTACCAAAATTAGCTCTGAAACCAGTTATCAGTAAAGGGGTATTGGAAGAACACAAACACAGAAGAACCTTCCGAAAAAAGCCAAATAATGGGAAGAGCCGAAAACAGTAAAGGATGATTCGAAAGGAACATAAACCGACACTATCCAAGGGGAAAGGAGCTCGAAGTCTTCAAAAGTTCCATCAAAGTCTATACAACAGGGTCCATCCGACAGGATGTCCGACAAAGAAGTTTGTAGCAAGAGGTTGTCCAGACCGAAAACCAAGAAAGAGGAAAATACAAATTCTGCTTGCTGAATCTCGGAAGGGCTATCGGTATTAACTCGCTTAATACCGATACATCAAGAGACGAAGATATCAAAGGTCTCACTCCATAAGTATATAGAGATCATCCGGAACTGGCTTCCAAAACATCTGTTGCAATAAATGCCGAAAGGTCACAGTGCTAGATAGCAGCACATTACCAGGAGCTACCTTGCTGAAGACTGGACCATCCCAAAAGCTCCACCCGAAGGCCAACCGAAACTCGAGCGAAGATACAGGCTATCCATACTAATCTACTTAGTACAAACACTGACAGCGGTTTCAAACCGACAGCTTTTCGAAAACATTGGGAGGACTAGCTCCTCTAAGTATACAC
The DNA here is from genome assembly GCA_030737875.1 of Allium sativum. Classification (NCBI taxonomy): domain Eukaryota; kingdom Viridiplantae; phylum Streptophyta; class Magnoliopsida; order Asparagales; family Amaryllidaceae; genus Allium; species Allium sativum. The sequence goes on from CM060926.1 coordinate 231,686,954, forward strand.
AAGAATGCCAGAAGCCTACATCTGAAAGCTTACGTCCGAGAGCCTACACCCGGGAGCTACTACCAGAAGTTTCAAATACCATCCGAAAGTCACCGCATCGGCAAGCTCATCTCAATCTCAAAGAAGCCTTACTTGACCGAAAGCTTCACTTCGGAGGCAATAATTAACATACAAAAGCATCCGGAAGCCAAACATCCAGGACCAGGGAAAAAGGCGGCCGATAGAGGCCCTTGCAGGCCCAACAACAGAAGGGGCCTCAAATTCTCTATAAATAAGACCTCAAGGATCACATTGAAGGGGGGAGGGGGTCATTTTCCTAATTCTTGTACCCATTCTCTCTAAACCCTAATACTTAAATTAGTTTGAGGAATTCTTCTATTCCATTCATGTATTCCAAATCAAAGATCAACAAAGAGAGAATCTATACTTAAAGTATTTTCTTTTGAGTTTACCATATTATTTCTTAGTTATTATTGTTGCAATCTACTGATCGTCTCCTACACATGTATGGATTCTTGTCCGGATTTTTCTGCGAATTAGAGGAAACACACCATTCTACAGGCTTAAACCCTTCCTTCTAGCTTAGGCCCTCCCACACGCTTGGATCTCTCAGCGAGGTTGATACAGAGCTCATTTATGTTGTCTAATAAGCCCGTTATCAAAGGTTTTTATTCAGTAATCCTTCCCCCCCGAAACCTTAATACCCAGGAACATTGAAATCAACCCAAACTCACAGAGAGCTCGACAGTCCATTTCTCCTTTGGATCCATCCTCTTCAACCTACCTCCGGTGTTGATGAAAAATATCGTTAACATTCTGGCACTAGAAGGAGGGCCTGAACCTCCGACCTTGTAGTTAACAGCCACATATTCACTTGTGTTGTTCCGTCCCGAATTGGGCTCAAGCTTTGAAGAAGCAAAGTTATGGGTAAAAGGCGCCGACAAAATCCATTAGGGTCTCGAATGGATAAGTCGGAAATTACTGACCCTGGAGTGATAGAAGAGCGAAGGTTGAGAGTGGAAGCTTTGCGGATAATAAGCGGAAAAGAGAAATAGAACAATATACTTCCAACACTGAGAATTATTACCTTTCCAACATAAGACAAACACTAGCACCTTCTTCGAATGGATCTACGTCAAAGAATATTAAAGTTTTCTCTCACCTAAAGAAAGCTCTCTACAAGCGGATTAGAGGAATGACGTTTGAATAGGAAATAATGATTGATTTTGGCCACTTCACCAACAAATGGTCTGAGAGGTTAACACCCCAATCTCAGTATATTTTGGGAGGTAGGAGAAAAGATATAAATCTAACAACAAGACCGGGTCACAAAAGGGTTAAGTCTCACTGGCAAAGAGAAAGGGTGACACCAGGATTGCCGAAGAGATACTACCTCACCACTTCAATGGAGAATATCTATTTCCTAACCAAACATGAACTCAACTATTGGCCATCCACAAATAAAAAACCCAATTACGAAAGAAAAACAGGAGGGCCTTATTGTCATTACCACATGGCGAATGGACATGAAACCAATCACCGCGGAATCATTGAGAAAATGGTAACCGAATTCATCAACCAAGGCCAATTACCAGAATTTGTAAAAAGGTCAAGTTGAGTTCGATGAAAGTCCTTAGGAAAAGGATTTACAAACATGATTGAGGGTACAGAAAACCCTCCTTTCGGAACTTAAAAAGAAACCTAAAAGGGGTCAAATCATAAATGGATTAAACCCCTTGTCATCACCAAATTGGTCAGGACGAGGCATCCCCAGAGGGGGATGGTGTGTTAGTCTTTCTCCATGCCCTAATCACAGGGGCTAGGTTAAAGCATCAAAAGCGTAAGCCTCCGTTTCACACCAGAAATGGTCATGGAAGTGCATCTAAAATTAGCACGCCATGCCTCTTCTCGTATAAGAGTACGCCCTGCCTCTGCTCGTAGAAGAGTACGCCCTGCCTCTGCTAGAACTAAGCACGTTGCTCGCAGAAAAGAACGTCCTACCTTTTCTTATGTTCCACGTTACCCACAGAAGGGAACGCTAACACCTATCATCACCTACGATGGTCAGGATAGGGCACCCCTCGGAGGGGGTGGCGTGTAAGCCTCTGTCAACACCTACGATGGTTAGTATAGAGTGTTCAAGGAGTAAACTTTAGTTCTGTGCCTACGATGGCCTCGTCTAATTTTATAAGACCTTATCATCACCTACGATGGTCAGGATAAGACGCCTCCTGGAGGAAGGTCGGGTAAGTCCTTAGGCCTTGCATGTGGAAAAGCTAGCCAAGTGCACGGACGCACGGGCCCAGAGAATGGCCAACAAAACATGTACATCCTCTGCTTTGACATCAATAGTACAGAGAGTGGCCAGAGAAGCACGTACAACATCTTCTTCGCAAATCAAATACAAAGGTGATTCCTGGTCTTCAATCTCTAATTGTCTGAACAAGGGTTAACTCAGGTCTTCTATATCAATACCCGAATCTGGGTTGATACCATTCTTTATAGATACCAGAAGGGATTCCCGATCTTCAATCTCTAATTTCCTGAACAAGGGTTAGCTCAGGTCTTCTACATCGATACCCGAATCTGAAATTGATTCAGTTCCTAGCGAAGACCAGAAGCGTATTTCCAGTCATAACCTGAATCTGGGTCGGGTCGGATCAGATACACACGTACCAGAAGGGGGTCCCGGTCTTACCTCGATACCCAAATCTGGGATAATCTAAGAGAAACTACAACTAGGCATGGGTTACCAGTTTTGTCATGAATACCCAAACATTGGTGGAGTTAGGCTCTCGAATCTGAGCAAGAAAGAATTATTTGTCCCTCTCAGAAATTCGAATATGGCTCAGAACTACACTTTCGGTACTACTAAAGATGAGCTTATGATTCTTTCAGGAAAGCGTCTTTAACCTATACATTCATTAGTTTATTTCTTGTATTAAGATGCTTGCACAACACGGGTAACAACATCATATCAAAACATCGGTTCAAAGAAGAACTAGGGAAAAGATCCCAAACATCTCTAATAGAATCCAATTACTAGGACCACTCCCATTTTTTTAGGAGATCTTTAGTTGGGGGTTTCCAAAGATAATCGTTACATGAAGAAATTTTTACTAACACTTAGCACAAGTAGGTCTCCACTCGTTACAACACCCAGAGTTATAGTTACATTGTTTCTGACAAGAGCAGTACATTGGATAAACCACACAATACGCAAACATACCTATTAAAAGTCACGACATAAATCGTTACATAAACACAACTGATGTTTTGAAAAGGACCCATATTACCAACATATAAGAAAAGTCTATCATTCTGAGTCGGGGTTTTGCAAAGCGAATTCTAAGGAAGCACAATTCTCCTTAGCTTTCTTTAATTTATCCTCCAACTTGTCAATTTGTTGGTACAGTCTGCCTACCGCCGCGTCTGAACTTTCAGAAGATTTTTTCGCTAACCTACGTTGCAAATTGTAAATTATTTCATCTTTCTCCTTCAGTTGTTTTTCCAAATGAGACATATGTTCCTTAATATTTGTGACTACTATCTTTTGAAGATAATACATCTTTTTATAGCCCGAAAGGGCAGGGCCCTTAAAGGTATCTTTGCAGCTCACGATGTTCGAAGTTTCTTCCCTAAGCTGTGAAGGAGGGGTCAGGAATGGGTCCTCCTAGTCATAGATAAGATAAGATATCGTAACTTATAAAGCAAAGACATCAAATATACATTGATAACATCAGGCGTTTAAAGGAAAGACAACCACATGACTATTATCAATTCATACACACATAGACACCGTGTCCACACCGACATATTACTCCAACACCATAAATCGCCAATTGTCATGAAATCAACACAATTCATAGACAAATTAAAAGAAAATGTATACTTCATACAATAATATTCGAAACTCATTGTTAAATTGTTTTCACAGGACAAAATTCATTGAGGATACCCCTGTATTTTCAAACACAGAGTCTAAAGCATTACTATAACTTACATCTTCGAATAAGCAGAGAATTGCTGTAACATGAGAAGACTAGTTACTAATGAAACTCAAGAAGAAGGAAAGTATTTCGAAAGAGAAAACAATACCTGTATGACATCGAAATCAGATCGATCAGGAGTCCCTTTTTTCTTGGAATCTGAAGAACCACCTTCCTTGGAAGGTGACTCCTTCGTTGTGGAACAGGATGTTCCGTCACCCTTTTAGGGTCTACCCTGTTGATCTGTGTTTTCTTCTATCTCTCCTTATACTGTGTTTTCCTCCCCCACTTCTTCCTCATAATCCTCTGAAAATTCATCGATAAACAAAAGCGACGCAGGATTTATCTTGTTCATCAAAGGAACCTTATGCTCTCGTCTCACCCGCTCAATCTTCTCTAAAACTTTTTCTTGGACAGAGGGATCAATTGAAGAGAAGTCAAATTCCAAAAGCCTCTTATAATTGTCGAAGAAAGCAAGGATAAGGGCATCTTCATAATACTCTATAGCTATGGTATTAAGATGAACATTCAAAAAGTTGGAAATTATGACACTAGCCTCATAAATTATTATTTTTACAGTAAAGAGTTGAGAATTTATCCAGTCCACGTCAGCTGCATGGTCCATCTCCATCCCTGACTTTTCCTCCTTAAGGTCTTCAACTTGTTTCACCAATGCCTCTTTAGCCTTCCTTTCCTCTTCCAGTAGGATCTCGAACTCATTACGCTTGCTGTCATCTTCCTCCTTCTCCTACAACAAGGTATTGACCCTATCCATCAGCGCCTTATTCTCCTCCTTAAGGGCATTGACTTGCGTTGCTGATGCAGAAGCCATCCCTCTGGATAGATACCAAGCCTTCATTATTTGAGGAAAGGAAATGAATTAAGCTGCGCACAAAAACAATGTGAATACAAAGGAATCGGAAAGGACAAATCAATACCAAAATTTGGTCCCTGATTTGCTGTCGATGAAAATATTCTGAACCTAAGGGTGAAGAAGTCAGTGTGATATTAGCAACTTCAGGAGATGAGAGAGCAAGACCCACGAGCCTATCGAAATCAGATGCTAGCGAAGGAAGTGAAGGAGAGATAGCAGGATGAGAAGAGGAAGACATCGGAAGACTATGCCCTTCCCCGCCTAACTCGCTGAAAGTATCGGGAAGTACAGGGCTGCTTACGGATTTAGCTTTCGTTGAAACATCGGGTGAAGCGTCCACATTAACCTGGTCATCATCAATGGCAGAAGGATCAAAGGTCTTCCTTATTCTCGGGACAACAACCATGTCCTTTGAGAAGCTAACCGACTTATCATGTCTGGGTTTCTTTGACGGTGATTCAATGTCGGTTTGGGTAAGCCTCTTTATAGCTTGAGCACTGGACCGGCTGAAAGCTGCGAGGGCAGATGCATCCTGAGAAGTTGAAGATCCTAAACAAAGAAGAGTTAAATCAGTAAAACGATAATAACAAGGAAGCCAGAGAAAGAGTGATAAACTTTTTCTAATAAAAGAAAGGGTATAATCTCATCCAAATCACCTGGATGGATGGGAGAACTTGCGTTGAATGAGTTAGAATTCATCACTAGCCCTTTAGGACTAGAAAATTGGATGGTCGGTTGCCCCCAATTTCTTCTGCCCAGGGGGAATCAAGCCGTATTGACGAAGCCTATCGGTACAATACAAGAAAAACAGAAAATAGCAGCGGCAGAATCCGCTTCTAATCCGTCGCTAAACAGGCATTAGCGACGGATTTCCTACATAACGGTTTGGTCGGTAAAAACCATAACGGTATCTGTGTCAGATTTTGCGACGGAATTTAGCATGAGTTTTCCGACATTTTTCTATCATTTTACTAATTTTATAATAAAAATAAATTTTATTTATTAATTTTATTTTAATTTATATACCAACTATTTACCGATGGATAATTGATTTATAATAAAATATTATTTATAAAAGACGTTGGTAAATCCTTACTAATTACCAAGGAATTAGCGACGAAAATTAAATTATGGTAAACCTTTTTTGTTGGTAATCCGCTGCTATTCCCCTTCCGATCTGTCTATAATATATATATATATATATATATATATTATACTCCTCGTGTCAACTGGGATGTCATATTACTGTGCGAAAACAAAAGTGTTGGACTTGGATAAAAAATTGACATATACTGCTAAACTGCTGAGTGAATCAAACGAGAGTAGATTTAAAAACTTTGCTAAATCACAAACAATCGACGATATCATACATTATTGCATTTTATTTATCTCAACATAAAAGCTTTAGCTAGAAAACGAAGTCTAAAGAATATCATTAAGACATAGAATTTCTCCGTTTGGAGGTTCCTTTATGGGTCATCCTTCCTTTCCTCCCTTGCATCGGCGTCCCCCTTTAAACCCCAGCATCATACTCACTGCTCCACCTATCTCCACCGTTGCCATTCCTAAACAAAAGGTTGCCCCATCTAAAGAACCCGCTCCTCTTCTTCTCCAACGTCCCCGACCTTTCTACCTGAGCTTGCAGAGACCTACACTGATTTTGTAGCCGTGTAACATCATCTCTGAGTCTACGAACCTTGTGCCGCTGCGCTAGACCTCGCGCTTAGAAGGACATCGCCACGGCGCTTTTAGCCTGATGTTCGGGCTTCGGGCTGCATTGAAGGACGTGTTGCTGAATTCGGCTACTCTATTCAGTTTCAGCTGCTCGGAGAAGATTATCTGAATGATCGCTCTGACTGGCAAGCAGTCGTTGTGGATGGCGTACAGCGCTGCGTCCGCAATCTACTTTCGTGGGTCGAGCAGCCTGATAAGCGATTTCTTTTCCTTCTTGCTTGTGTTAGGATGTGCCTATAAATTTAAAATGATTAAACAACATGTATCAAACCATAAAGATTTTAATTTTTGTCAATATACCTATCTATTATTGTTGCGTAATCAATCTCAAACTATCAATACCATCAGATCTATTGCTGCTGGCATCATCAAACCCACCAAATTGACTATCTGACAAGGATTTACTACTGCCATCACAATTTGCACTCTTTGATCTAGCAAATAACATTAAAAAATTAATTTTTTTAATCACAACAAACACGGATTGTCCGCAAATCACTATCAGCTTCAAGGAAAATTGTTTCAAAGTCTTGAGAATAGTGAACATTAAAACTCAAGGGTATAAGATGATCAGAAATTTTGAAAAATTATATTGAGAAGCATAAAAATTAAAATTTGGGTATATATTATAAATAACCATAAATTAGCTATTGCAAAAGCCTCTGTATAGGCAACAAATGCGATGGAAAATGGGAAACAAAGAAAAAGAATGCAGTATAACAAAAAATTAATTACCTTTGAGCACACGATTACTCAGCGACCGAAGATGGAAGTAGATTGGAAGACCAAAGATGTTTGCGCAGCTATGCCCTGGAGGATGCAGTTCCTGGATGAAATCGCAGCTCATCATGTTGTCATCATGGTGATTTCGTTTTGGTTTTAGAGAATATTGGTTCACACTGGTGGTGGCGTGGAATACTGACGAGGAGAAGCGGCTTGGGATCGGATGGGAAGGCGAGGGGCAGGTTAGTGGAGGCAGGGTTCGGTGGAGCTTGGAATTGGGGAACGTGAGGAATTCGATGGAGAGAAAGCTGTTCTTGCTTTTTTTAATTCGATGGAATGAAGGAATTAGGGAATAGGAATGAGCGGACTCGCATGCTAATAAAAATAATAATGGTTTGTTCATGGAGGGAAACGAATGAAGTTGGAGCCAAAATTTCATGGAAGGAAGCGACAAAACTTTTACTTTTGGCGGTAAATTTTGAATTTGAACCTGGTTTTCAATTTCGTGGAAAAAACGTCAACTAAAAGCCAAAATTCTGCTACTATAGATTGAAAGAGTGCTTGTACACACAAAATAAAAATGTAATAGATATTAACAAAAATTTAATAATCATTAATAATCAATAGTAATAAAGTATTACATATAACATATTATTTATTTCTAGTTCATAAACTATTATTAAGTTATAGTTTGTTAACTATAATTTACTGGCCCACTTCTAGTTTCATAACTATTATTTATTGGTTATTACTAATTACTTATTAATTGTAATTGAATATAAATCATTAAATGTTGGTTGTTATATGCATTATTGGTTATTAATAGCAACTATTAATTATCAACTAGTACAATAATAACGAGTCATTTTTTATTTTGTAAATTTTAAATATTTAAAAAAAGCTATTAAATATAAAAAATACTGATTATAGATAATAATTACTAATTATAAATTATTTATCAATAGTCATTAATTATTATAAACTTCAAATAATGTTTATATAAGTTGACATTTATAATTTTTATTTATAAATTACTATTTATAAGTTTATGAGTTTTCTTAAATTTGAAGATTATATTTAGTTTAAATTTATCTAAAGTTTTATTTTTTTGGTTTTATGAAAGTTTCAAATTTTGGTTTATAAATTTTATGAATTTTCAAATTTTAATTTAACAAACTTTATGTAACGACCCGCATTTTTGGCCGTCAAATATTTAATTTAATTTATTTATTTTAAATATCATATTGGGAATATAATGAAATTTAATATTGAATTCGTTATTTAAACGAAGTTGAACGTTATAATTTATATATAATATAAATCGAGCTTGAAAATGGCGTGCAGTTCGTGAAATGAAGTTTTGAACTTCAACTGAGAATACAGGATTCGATATAAGTCGGATTTCTGTGAAACAAGACACGTTGGAACCGTATTGACGATAATTTTCATATGGAAGAGAAAAATCCATATTCCGTGTTATAGATAGTAAGTTATGGCCAAATCAAATTTTGAAATAGTCGCTATGGAAATTCGTTATTAAATTATAGGCCTTTAAAATGGCCGTTTTGCAAACGGACTCAGATTTCGACGAAATCAGTTTCATTAGAACCGTATCGCTGAATTATTGTACGGTGGTGAATTGCGTGGAAAACCGATATCGTATGTGACCACGGTAGCCGTAAACGCCCGTTCAATTTTTATAGCGCGTATTTAAATAAATAAAGGGATATTGGAGTGTAACTTGAGCAAACGATTGAATTAGGCCGCGAAACCAGTTCCGTTGAGTTCGTATCGTCGATTAGAGTCAGAATAAGTATATGGTTTGTTATTTTTAGAGACGGGAAAATTTGGTGTTAAAAGGGGTATTGCGGTTCGGGGTAAAAATAGCCTACCGGGGCAACAGTCTCAGAATGCAACGAAATTAGTGCCGTTGGGTTCGTATCGAAAAGTTATTGTCAATGTTCGCAGTTTCAAGTGGATTTGATTTATCTGGTGACCGTGGAAAAATTAAACGTGTGTTCATTTCTGGTTTTATAAAGGAAAATTTTTCATACGACCTCGGATTTCGACGAAACTTGTCCCATTGGGTCCAGAATATCTTTTTACATCAAGACTAGCTTTTTATCAGTAGACAGAAGTCGATTTAGGTTAGTTTTCCTTGTTACTTTGCGTTCAAGTTATGCTTTATAATAAATTAATATTAAATCCAAAAAGGGCTACAGTGAGGTAGACTTCAACCCTTGCGCCCCAAGCCATCGTTGCACTGTGCATTACTTGGCTTCCAAACCATTTGTTTCCTTGGCTGCCAATTAATTATCACCGTGCTTCCCACGTTTCAGTCTCCTATAATTACCAATACATCCTAACCCTAAATGGATGGTCAAATAACTATCTGTGGTCAACAACTTCTGCGCCTCCACCCTAACATTTCACGGCTGAAAATCATCGATCATTTCCTCCTCTTTTTCGTGAAATCCATTCAATTAATTCGGAAGCCTCCTCATCAATATTCGAGAGCTATGTAAGCTCTACATTTTGGACCATCATGATCAACCTTAGAGGGCGGTGGCAACTGAAATCCTGCTTGAAATTTGATGCGGTTTTGGGGCTGGTATGGGTGGCAGACGCTATCGGGTTCGATGGGATTCAGTCTGGAGATGGAGCCCGCGTATGACTTCGAGTGGATGCTGTCGGATTCCGCTCCGTTTGACCATGGAGGTGGAGAGTTCGGGAATTAGGATCGAAGGTTGGGGCCAGGTTCTAGAACGTGAATGAAGGAGCAGCTTGAACATCATTATGGGGCGTGGTGAGTTGGGTCAGAATGAAGGGTACCAGGAAGGAAGCAAACCAAAGTCTGTCGGCCCCAACCCAACTGAACGTAATTAAATTTTGATATTGACCTTGATCTGCATTACAACATGTTTTAAATCAAGTTAGGATTTACTAAAATAAGATTAGGTTTTGCTGGAAACTTACTGGGAACGAATGAAATTAATAACCGTGAAGATAAAGGGGTATTGAGAACAAAGCATAATTAGGCTGATTAATTACTCATAAAGATTAATAGGAATAGGATAAGAATAAACTAGCAGGAAATAAACGAAATATCTGGAATAATTATTTTCAAACCCAAGTCTGTCCTGTTATTTCATCCTAACCAAAGCAGTAATATAATCTAATTATAATTAGGAGTAAACTGATTTAAAAACATGTATTAACTTGAGTATGGGTTATCGCAGGCATGCTGGGGTCTTAATGAAGTATCGCAAGGAAACAAGAAAGGAACAGTAGCCGGCCATATAAAAAAATTACTCAGTGTAATTAGTTATTTAAGATACTTAAGCCCATTTGAGTTTAAGATGACTTATAATTAAAAGAATTTATCCTGTTAAATAACAGGATTTGGGCAGCATGGGTGCTCTGACAGAACGACAACCGAGAATAGAAGTAAAGGATGGGCCTTCATTTTAGTAAACATAACTAAAATGTTAAGTATATAATTAAGGAAATTTTTTATGGCCAATTAAAGTTTATAGCTTAAATTGTTTATAACTCGTCATATTTTATCAGAATCAAACAAACAAAGGACCATTGGGATCAGCTTGACAAACACTACATTGTGAAGCTTAGTTGGACGAGCTTGGGAGCAACCGGGAATTCAAGTTAAATTAAACACTCGTTTAATTTAACCGAAATCAACTCGTTTCAAAAGCAAATCAAATCAAGGTGAGTTAAACTCACTCAGTATTTTCCCATTTATATTTTATATAAATTGGGTATTTTTATTTTGTGTGCTCTGCTTGCAAATGGTTGACTGCTTTGCTAGTTATCTATTTAACTGTTGATTTAACCGATGAAATTAAACTGTGTTTAATTTCAGTGGAATACCAAATCGTTATTTTAACGATTGATTCCAATAAAGGTAACTCACCTTGGTTGGTCACGTTTATTTATAAACGTGTTTAAAATAGTTGCATTGTTTGAATTGTTTGTGGTTAATGTTAAATGGTTGTTATTTTAGTTTATCAGATAAACAAAACTGAATGGCCTGATTTGAGATAACCATTTGAATACAGGGAAGAACAGGTTGAAGGGACCCAACCGGATCCCTCAAATGTATTATTTATTTTCATATGCTCATATATGAACTGATCTATTTGTGTGATTGATTTGATGGTTGATTATTAATTGAATATTCAACCTCTGTTTGGTTTGAACCAATGGGCGATATTGGTTAAGTGTTGGCAGAGTATGGCCTTTAAAACCAATCGAGTTATAGATATTGATTCACCGACAGGTGAATCGATAGAGTTGAGGTTATAAATTTATTTTATAACCAGAGTTGATTTGAATTATGTTATCTGAATAAAAGTTATTTAAGAGAAATAAATAAATATTTTATTTGTTTAAGACTTTGATTTGTTATGAATTTAATTTGCAAAGCGAATGCTGATGTTAAGCAGATTTACCAGTAAAATTTGTTTTGTAAAAAGAAAACAAATAATTAGAATTTATTTAAATTAATTTTATTTTTAATTAATTTAAAGCGAGGATTGTTGAAATCGGTTAATGAGATAATCAAGTTTTTGAGATAATTCAATCGACCGTTTGGAATTAGAATTGTTTATCAAGTTAATGTGTTTTGACTAAAATAGTTAAATGAATATTGTTTGAATTTAAATAAGGATTTAAAAAGGGATTTAATATTTAATTTAGTTAATAAAGGGATTAACTACTAAAGTAGTTAATGTGTTGAAATGGGTTATTATTTTAATTAATGATAAATTTAGGAAGATATTTTTAAATGGGAATTCATTTAAAAAGTGACCGAATGTGAGATGCAAGCCAATTGAATGGTGAAAGGAAATAAACGTACTCAATTATATGAATTAAGTGAAAGGAGATTACGATAAAAAGGGTTTATTATAAACCAGAGGTTTTAAGTGAGATTCAAAGTGTTAAGACGTTAATTTTACATTAACGTTATTTGAAAACGAGATCTAGTAAAAAGGAGAATTTTAAATGAGATTTCAAATGGGAAATTGAATATATTTATTTGAGATAGAATTCGCCAAACATAATTATACGGCTGAGCTGCCATTTCGTACGACTGCTAGCGTAATTCGCAGGGCTGCAGATAGCCTACGGCGGTCGGATGTTTCCTGAGGGAATCGGGCGTAACCATTGTGATAGCTGTGATCTAGAGTCACGCGAATGGAGTTAAGACGAATGTTAAGAAATCGAATTAGAGTTATTCAAATATCGTATTTTTGAATATTTAAAGAGTTAGAAGTTTTAATTTAACAAAAAGGAAATTAGTTTGTTAAAGGCCAAGTGATGCTGAATGCTGAACCAGTGAACTCATTGGAGTGTCATGTTTGAAACACTGTATATTTTGATAGTTAAAACACCGACTATCAAATCTGACCAATACGATTGTTGGTATGGAAAGACCGGGATCGAATTTATATTCGAAAACCATTCTGACCAACAAATGCGTGGAAATCTCAGAAGATGATCGAGATGGAGCATTGAAGACCGTGGATTTTCATAAATGGAAGGACCACTAATATTCTCTGCCTGACAAGCAGAGATAAACTGTGATTCTGTCGTGGTTGGAATCTACGGGTTGCAAGGACTACTCGCTACTGATCCATGGGGTGATTCCTATATGGATGCGGCAGGAGAGTGCCTTCGGTTCATCCTGTTCTTGGATGACGTGTATGGACGAATGTCTGACAGAGTATTTCCAAAGGGTCACGTACGTTGATTTCTTCAAACGTACGATAGTTGTTGGCAGGGAATTGCCGTTCTCTAGCTTTCAGCTAGAGTATTTTTGTGGACGTCAATTAGTGATATTTGACGGATCTGACGATGTGGCATTCAAAGTGAATGATGACCAGGTGTTCAAAGCTAATCTAAGCCTCAAGCCTCATCAACCGGAAAATGACAAAAATCGGGCAGGCAGCATGGCTATGTGGGTCGCTCCCATTAGGGTGTATGATCACCTATCTAGAGGAAATCCTATTTGCTTCTTAAATCTATGTTTCGATGCTGTCCCATGTCGGGAGACGGTTGCTGATCCCAACCGTCGGTGATATACATTCGATACTCTCAAGCGAAATGAGTGGTCGGTCATGTGAGGGCCGGGTTGCAAGAAGTTCTTGTTGAACCCAGTGTATTCGTCTCTAGAGATACACGTGCGGAAGGTGGACCCATACCTTGTCAAGTTGGAATCCAATCTCCAATAAGCGCCTGCGGGTTTTGATTGTATACTATATATGTAGAGCGTGAGATGCAAGCGTTCTACTAGATTCTATTTACTTGTATTTAGACATTATTATAATATCAGAAAGGATATTGATTTCCAAAGTGGTTTGGGTTATCGTAAGGTAAAAACCGTCCGTGTTTATGTGTGGATTTGGTCTTACGATTATCCTTTTCTTTGAAAAGGTTTTGAACTTTAAAATCATGATTGGATGGTTCACCCTTATTACTGTGCGAGTTTTTTCTCACTCTGGTTCACCAGACTGACCCGGTGTTTTGTAAATGCTCGGGTTAGACCGGGTTGTACAGGTTCAGGTTATCGACTGCTGTGAAGAGACGAGCTGGAAGAGTCCAGACGTATGATATTACTATTCCGCTGTGTGTTATATGAGGACAGATTAGTATCACTGTCCAGATGTGTACTCTGATATTGTAAGTATTTCAAAAGCTTTCAATAAAGGTTATTTCTGTATTATATTTTATTCCGCTGCGATGTGAGACTCTGTGTGGTGTTTTCTTCTTCTTCTATTCTAGTATTTCTATCTTATCTATTCTCACCCTCTAACTTCTTTCTATTAATGATCTGGAATGTTCGATGTCTGAAAGGGTCAACATGGTAGTTTGATGTTGATTTTCGGAGTCGAAAATCCCGGGTCGTTACAGTGGTATCAGAGCTGAAGGTTAAGTAATTACCTTGGCTCTGTGGCGTGACTCAGTAGAGATGGGGTTAGTAATACCCTAGATTGAGTTTGAGTGTATATATATGAGCGCGTATTTGTAAATTGTTATAAAGACTGTCTTATATTGTGTTGATTGGTTTGTCGAGTAGTTTATGAATTCTGGTCGATACAGTAATGCAAACTGTGTCGATAAGTGTTTCTAAACTCTTGAACAGAATAATTCGACACAGTATGTTTTTGAAAGAGGGTAAATGAAATAATTTTACCCAAATGGTATTTGAATATAAAAGAATGATTAACATTTGCAATGTTTTAGTATATTGGATGTGTCGCTTGGTTATAATTGAAAAGGGTATATAAATAACCAATTAGAATTCGTATAATATGAAAAACAGATGGATTAAATCTGGAATTAAAATCAGAATTTGAATTAAAATTCCCAAAAGTGGGAAAGGTGACTGCAAATGAACTTGGATTGAATATATGAGAATTTTTAAAATCCTGGGAGATTTTAATTTTATTACAAGCATTGAAAGGGATATTTTGAAATGGATTTCAAAATGAAAATGCTTAGAACTGGTTTTGAAAGTGACATAGTATTGAACTCACTTCGATAGCTGGAAAATAGATTCCGATGATGATCCGGACATCATCGGTGTCCATTTTCGAGTGGTAAGTGATGGATTACTACCAAAGATTTTGTTTTGAATTGCTTTGAGAAAAACAAGTTGTTTTGACTCCTGAAAGGGAATATTTGATTTTTGAAAGAATTGAACTATTTAAAAAAAACTCCCAGGGAGATTGTTTGAACAAAAGTAAGATTAAATAGAAATTTGTGAAAGCAAATATGAAATGAATTGAAACCAATTAACTGGAAATTGAATCGAGATATGTTATATCGAGCAGAACCAGATTTTGAATTGCGAGACAGGAATCTGAAATGATGTTGGACTGGTAAGTTAGGAGTTGGAATTCAAAATGGATGGAAAGTGAGTTAAGAATGGGATTTGGCTTGGATATGTGAAGGATTTGATTCTGAGGTTAAGATTGAAATTTTGTTTGGAAATGCATTTGTATATGGTGACAGGGTAGCAGATGGAAAGGATATAATGATATGCCCGACAAAAAGGTACACGTTTATTTTTATATGGGTTGGAGATTTATGAGCCTATTTGGCAAGCCGCTTGGCTGTTTCATTTTCTTTTGGATTGGAGAAGGCCTAGAAAGGCGAGTTGTGGTTGTACCGACTGAGCCGTACAGAGGAGGTGCTGGCGAAATCTTTCGGAAATTTAAGGTGTTAGAAAATTTTCAATATTTTTGAAAATATTTATTTACAGTATTGAATAGATTTTGATTTAAAATAAAATTAGATTTGAAATTAATGAGTTTATAACGTTCTTTCTTACCTTAGCAATTTCGAGGACGAAATTATTTTAAGGGGGGAAGAATGTAACGACCCGCATTTTTGGCCGTCAAATATTTAATTTAATTTATTTATTTTAAATATCATATTGGGAATATAATGAAATTTAATATTGAATTCGTTATTTAAACGAAGTTGAACGTTATAATTTATATATAATATAAATCGAGCTTGAAAATGGCGTGCAGTTCGTGAAATGAAGTTTTGAACTTCAACCGAGAATACAAGATTCGATATAAGTCGGATTTCTGTGAAACAAGACACGTTGGAACCGTATTGACGATAATTTTCATATGGAAGAGAAAAATCCATATTCCGTGTTATAGATAGTAAGTTATGGCCAAATCAAATTTTGAAATAGTCGCTATGGAAATTCGTTATTAAATTATAGGCCTTTAAAATGGCCGTTTTGCAAACGGACTCAGATTTCGACGAAATCAGTTTCATTAGAACCGTATCGCTGAATTATTGTACGGTGGTGAATTGCGTGGAAAACCGATATCGTATGTGACCACGGTAGCCGTAAACGCCCGTTCAATTTTTATAGCGCGTATTTAAATAAATAAAGGGATATTGGAGTGTAACTTGAGCAAACGATTGAATTAGGCCGCGAAACCAGTTCCGTTGAGTTCGTATCGTCGATTAGAGTCAGAATAAGTATATGGTTTGTTATTTTTAGAGACGGGAAAATTTGGTGTTAAAAGGGGTATTGCGGTTCGGGGTAAAAATAGCCTACCGGGGCAACAGTCTCAGAATGCAACGAAATTAGTGCCGTTGGGTTCGTATCGAAAAGTTATTGTCAATGTTCGCAGTTTCAAGTGGATTTGATTTATCTGGTGACCGTGGAAAAATTAAACGTGTGTTCATTTCTGGTTTTATAAAGGAAAATTTTTCATACGACCTCGGATTTCGACGAAACTTGTCCCATTGGGTCCAGAATATCTTTTTACATCAAGACTAGCTTTTTATCAGTAGACAGAAGTCGATTTAGGTTAGTTTTCCTTGTTACTTTGCGTTCAAGTTATGCTTTATAATAAATTAATATTAAATCCAAAAAGGGCTACAGCGAGGTAGACTTCAACCCTTGCGCCACAAGCCATCGTTGCACTGTGCATTACTTGGCTTCCAAACCATTTGTTTCCTTGGCCGCCAATTAATTATCACCGTGCTTCCCACGTTTCAGTCTCCTATAATTACCAATACATCCTAACCCTAAATGGATGGTCAAATAACTATCTGTGGTCAACAACTTCTGCGCCTCCACCCTAACATTTCACGGCTGAAAATCATCGATCATTTCCTCCTCTTTTTCATGAAATCCATTCAATTAATTCGGAAGCCTCCTCATCAATATTCGAGAGCTATGTAAGCTCTACATTTTGGACCGTCATGATCAACCTTAGAGGGCGGTGGCAACTGAAATCCTGCTTGAAATTTGATGCGGTTTTGGGGCTGGTATGGGTGGCAGACGGTATCGGGTTCGATGGGATTCAGACTGGAGATGGAGCCCGCGTATGACTTCGAGTGGATGCTGTCGGATCCCGCTCCGTTTGACCATGGAGGTGGAGAGTTCGGGAATTAGGATCGAAGGTTGGGGCCAGGTTCTAGAACGTGAATGAAGGAGCAGCTTGAACATCATTATGGGGCGTGGTGAGTTGGGTCAGAATGAAGGGTACCAGGAAGGAAGCAAACCAAAGTCTGTCGGCCCCAACCCAACTGAACGTAATTAAATTTTGATATTGACCTTGATCTGCATTACAACATGTTTTAAATCAAGTTAGGATTTACTAAAATAAGATTAGGTTTTGCTGGAAACTTACTGGGAACGAATGAAATTAATAACCGTGAAGATAAAGGGGTATTGAGAACAAAGCATAATTAGGCTGATTAATTACTCATAAAGATTAATAGGAATAGGATAAGAATAAACTAGCAGGAAATAAACGAAATATCTGGAATAATTATTTTCAAACCCAAGTCTGTCCTGTTATTTCATCCTAACCAAAGCAGTAATATAATCTAATTATAATTAGGAGTAAACTGATTTAAAAACATGTATTAACTTGAGTATGGGTTATCGCAGGCATGCTGGGGTCTTAATGAAGTATCGCAAGGAAACAAGAAAGGAACAGTAGCCGGCCATATAAAAAAATTACTCAGTGTAATTAGTTATTTAAGATACTTAAGCCCATTTGAGTTTAAGATGACTTATAATTAAAAGAATTTATCCTGTTAAATAACAGGATTTGGGCAGCATGGGTGCTCTGACAGAACGACAACCGAGAATAGAAGTAAAGGATGGGCCTTCATTTTAGTAAACATAACTAAAATGTTAAGTATATAATTAAGGAAAATTTTTATGGCCAATTAAAGTTTATAGCTTAAATTGTTTATAACTCGTCATATTTTATCAGAATCAAACAAACAAAGGACCATTGGGATCAGCTTGACAAACACTACATTGTGAAGCTTAGTTGGACGAGCTTGGGAGCAACCGGGAATTCAAGTTAAATTAAACACTCGTTTAATTTAACCGAAATCAACTCGTTTCAAAAGCAAATCAAATCAAGGTGAGTTAAACTCACTCAGTATTTTCCCATTTATATTTTATATAAATTGGGTATTTTTATTTTGTGTGCTCTGCTTGCAAATGGTTGACTGCTTTGCTAGTTATCTATTTAACTGTTGATTTAACCGATGAAATTAAACTGTGTTTAATTTCAGTGGAATACCAAATCGTTATTTTAACGATTGATTCCAATAAAGGTAACTCACCTTGGTTGGTCACGTTTATTTATAAACGTGTTTAAAATAGTTGCATTGTTTGAATTGTTTGTGGTTAATGTTAAATGGTTGTTATTTTAGTTTATCAGATAAACAAAACTGAATGGCCTGATTTGAGATAACCATTTGAATACAGGGAAGAACAGGTTGAAGGGACCCAACCGGATCCCTCAAATGTATTATTTATTTTCATATGCTCATATATGAACTGATCTATTTGTGTGATTGATTTGATGGTTGATTATTAATTGAATATTCAACCTCTGTTTGGTTTGAACCAATGGGCGATATTGGTTAAGTGTTGGCAGAGTATGGCCTTTAAAACCAATCGAGTTATAGATATTGATTCACCGACAGGTGAATCGATAGAGTTGAGGTTATAAAATTTATTTTATAACCAGAGTTGATTTGAATTATGTTATCTGAATAAAAGTTATTTAAGAGAAATAAATAAATATTTTATTTGTTTAAGACTTTGATTTGTTATGAATTTAATTTGCAAAGCGAATGCTGATGTTAAGCAGATTTACCAGTAAAATTTGTTTTGTAAAAAGAAAACAAATAATTAGAATTTATTTAAATTAATTTTATTTTTAATTAATTTAAAGCGAGGATTGTTGAAATCGGTTAATAAGATAATCAAGTTTTTGAGATAATTCAATCGACCGTTTGGAATTAGAATTGTTTATCAAGTTAATGTGTTTTGACTAAAATAGTTAAATGAATATTGTTTGAATTTAAATAAGGATTTAAAAAGGGATTTAATATTTAATTTAGTTAATAAAGGGATTAACTACTAAAGTAGTTAATGTGTTGAAATGGGTTATTATTTTAATTAATGATAAATTTAGGAAGATATTTTTAAATGGGAATTCATTTAAAAAGTGACCGAATGTGAGATGCAAGCCAATTGAATGGTGAAAGGAAATAAACGTACTCAATTATATGAATTAAGTGAAAGGAGATTACGATAAAAAGGGTTTATTATAAACCAGAGGTTTTAAGTGAGATTCAAAGTGTTAAGACGTTAATTTTACATTAACGTTATTTGAAAACGAGATCTAGTAAAAAGGAGAATTTTAAATGAGATTTCAAATGGGAAATTGAATATATTTATTTGAGATAGAATTCGCCAAACATAATTATACGGCTGAGCTGCCATTTCGTACGACTGCTAGCGTAATTCGCAGGGCTGCAGATAGCCTACGGCGGTCGGATGTTTCCTGAGGGAATCGGGCGTAACCATTGTGATAGCTGTGATCTAGAGTCACGCGAATGGAGTTAAGACGAATGTTAAGAAATCGAATTAGAGTTATTCAAATATCGTATTTTTGAATATTTAAAGAGTTAGAAGTTTTAATTTAACAAAAAGGAAATTAGTTTGTTAAAGGCCAAGTGATGCTGAATGCTGAACCAGTGAACTCATTGGAGTGTCATGTTTGAAACACTGTATATTTTGATAGTTAAAACACCGACTATCAAATCTGACCAATACGATTGTTGGTATGGAAAGACCGGGATCGAATTTATAATCGAAAACCATTCTGACCAACAAATGCGTGGAAATCTCAGAAGATGATCGAGATGGAGCATTGAAGACCGTGGATTTTCATAAATGGAAGGACCACTAATATTCTCTGCCTGGCAAGCAGAGATAAACTGTGATTCTGTCGTGGTTGGAATCTACGGGTTGCAAGGACTACTCGCTACTGATCCATGGGGTGATTCCTATATGGATGCGGCAGGAGAGTGCCTTCGGTTCATCCTGTTCTTGGATGACGTGTATGGACGAATGTCTGACAGAGTATTTCCAATGGGTCACGTACGTTGATTTCTTCAAACGTACGATAGTTGTTGGCAGGGAATTGCCGTTCTCTAGCTTTCAGCTAGAGTATTTTTGTGGACGTCAATTAGTGATATCTGACGGATCTGACGATGTGGCATTCAAAGTGAATGATGACCAGGTGTTCAAAGCTAATCTAAGCCTCAAGCCTCATCAACCGGAAAATGACAAAAATCGGGCAGGCAGCATGGCTATGTGGGTCGCTCCCATTAGGGTGTATGATCACCTATCTAGAGGAAATCCTATTTGCTTCTTAAATCTATGTTTCGATGCTGTCCCATGTCGGGAGACGGTTGCTGATCCCAACCGTCGGTGATATACATTCGATACTCTCAAGCGAAATGAGTGGTCGGTCATGTGAGGGCCGGGTTGCAAGAAGTTCTTGTTGAACCCAGTGTATTCGTCTCTAGAGATACACGTGCGGAAGGTGGACCCATACCTTGTCAAGTTGGAATCCAATCTCCAATAAGCGCCTGCGGGTTTTGATTGTATACTATATATGTAGAGCGTGAGATGCAAGCGTTCTACTAGATTCTATTTACTTGTATTTAGACATTATTATAATATCAGAAAGGATATTGATTTCCAAAGTGGTTTGGGTTATCGTAAGGTAAAAACCGTCCGTGTTTATGTGTGGATTTGGTCTTACGATTATCCTTTTCTTTGAAAAGGTTTTGAACTTTAAAATCATGATTGGATGGTTCACCCTTATTACTGTGCGAGTTTTTTCTCACTCTGGTTCACCAGACTGACCCGGTGTTTTGTAAATGCTCGGGTTAGACCGGGTTGTACAGGTTCAGGTTATCGACTGCTGTGAAGAGACGAGCTGGAAGAGTCCAGACGTATGATATTACTATTCCGCTGTGTGTTATATGAGGACAGATTAGTATCACTGTCCAGATGTGTACTCTGATATTGTAAGTATTTCAAAAGCTTTCAATAAAGGTTATTTCTGTATTATATTTTATTCCGCTGCGATGTGAGACTCTGTGTGGTGTTTTCTTCTTCTTCTATTCTAGTATTTCTATCTTATCTATTCTCACCCTCTAACTTCTTTCTATTAATGATCTGGAATGTTCGATGTCTGAAAGGGTCAACATGGTAGTTTGATGTTGATTTTCGGAGTCGAAAATCCCGGGTCGTTACACTTTAGAATTTCAAAAATAATAAAATATAATTAACAATTATAATTAGCACGTAATAAATAAAAAATTGGAACTAACAAGAGAAAATTAGCTACTAATTATTACTTATTTACAATTAATTATTAATTTTAGTTATAATTGTGAGTTCTGGAATTTATGTGAAATTTGCTTATTAATTACTAAGTAAAAACACAAATGTAAAATATGAACAATAAATATAAAATATATTTTATTGATTTCTTAAAAGAAAATATGTATTAATAATTTCTTGATATTAATTTAATTGATTGTATTAAAGACTATTAAATAATCATTGATTATCAAGACAAATTTAATAAACATCGAACAACAAAGTATTTTATTAATTACTATTACCTCTTATTTATATTATATAGTAATTAATAATTAATCAACATTATTTTTTTTATAAAATTAACCAGCATTAACTATTGAATTTTATTTACTTTTAATAGTTATTATTTATTATTAATTACTAATGTATTATTAACATTAATTATTTAAAATTTAAATTTACTAATTAATTACTAAGTAATAACACAAATTTAAAACATTTTATAAATAATAAATATAAAATTTTGTTTCAAATATCTTGGAAAACTGCAGGAAAAATAGCTTCAAAATTATGTCGACGGTAATCCAAGTCTATTTGCAATGGAATTTAGCGTTAAATATTTTATGACAGTAAAGTGCTGCAACTTCCATTGATTTAGCGACAGAATTAGTATTCGATGGTAATAATTTATAATAATGTGACATATAAAATCCAAAATATTTTTTCTTACAAAGCCCATGAAAATCCGTCGCTGATTAGCGACGGAATTTTCCGTTGCTAAAAATCTGTCGCTATTCTCGGTTTTTCTTGTAGTGGTAGTTAGGAGGAATAACTGGCACATGTGCTCCACCGGTGCTTTGAAGATAGCCTCGACAACTTGGGCTTCCCCCATTATTAAATTCATATCCTTAGAGGGGGGTTTTGTGATAAAAGAAGGACACGGGCAAGCAAAAGCCTCAGGCATAAAGTATTTACTTTCGGGAATGAGAAGCTTACCGTCGTCGATAAATTTTCCCGATATACCGAGAAGACATTTGATAAGAAAAAATTGATCTTCCCATGGCCTTGTCTTGTTAATACTATCACTAATCAGTCTCCTTACGAGATCATCCCTTCATATCGGTGACTCTGAACTTTTAGAAAATCGGACCATATGACAGATGAGTTTAGAGCTTAAAGAATCCTGACCTGAAGCAAGCGCTAAGGCCTCCAAGCATAAGAGGGTTGTGTATGTATTGGGTGAAAGATGAATAGGAGCAACTTTCAAATCAACTAAGAGCCTGTGTAAAAAAGGTGGGAAAGGAAGAAAGCCTCCATGCCAAATATGAATTGTCAAGTACGCAAAATACCCTTCTGGAGGGTTCTTGAGAAAATTTAGGGAAGAAGCTATGAAGCATCAATACCCGATACGCCAAAACTATCCAATATGGGATTCACCAAACGTTGGGAAGTAATTAAGGACGGCTTTAGAGCAAATTCTTTTTTACGATGTCAGACCTTAGAATCTTTGGTCTTCGCCTTAATTGGGCTTTTGCTTGACATAATTCTGCCAAGTAACATCGTTCCATAACAATGCAATTAGTACACATACCTCTTACACAAATGCACATACATCTTATATACATAAAATGAGAACAATTACATCTTGATTGACGCAAAGGTTGATTGGCCAAAAAGCCAAACCAAATCCAAATATGGGATATTAGGAGGATTACACCTAATATACTTTAGTTAACATACAACTAAGCCTTTTTTTCAGTAATAGAGGGGAGTAGGTATCCTGACATTGTTATTTTTCGGAGAAATTAAACATTATCACCCCAAAACCAAAACAAACCAACACAAACGGTGAAGGAAAGTTAGCCCTAATTATGTTAGAGTCATTTCATTTCATATCAATGGCATAGGACCTTAATTTGTGAGAAATCGTTTCCTTCTTACTTTGTGAGATGTTTTGTATTTAAACATAGTAATCTCCGGAACAAATAGCCATTAATGTCGGACATCAGGCATGGTGAAAAAGAGATTGACATCCAAACTTATTTTATGATTAGCATAATCCTACTGACTTTCCCGTCAATTTTGGCATGTAATTAAGATTACGACTCATATAAGAAGTAAAAATACTCACAAAGAATCGAGCCTGGATTTCCAAAAAGAAAAGTTTGAGCAGCTTTTTAGAGGAACAATAATCTTGTTCGAAGATTTGATCTGCAGGTGAAAGACAGGAACGAGAGAGAAGAAGAATTTATGTTCAAATTTCAATACCAATCTGAACCGTACAGGAAAAGATCAATCAACGCTTCTGATCGAGGGAGATCAAAAGACCCTAAAGTGACACTTCGGAAGAAACAAGGAGTTTGACTTGAAAAGTCAAAAACACCCCTTCACTTGGGGGGGGGGGGGGGGGCGGACGGAGGCAAATGTTACTACCAAAATCAGCTCCGGAACCAGTTATCGGTGAAGGGGTATTGGAAGAACACAAACATAGTAGAACCTTCCGAAACAAAAGGCCAAATAATGGGAAGAGCCGAAAACAGTAAGGAATGATTTGAAAGGAGCATAAACCGACACCCTCCAAGGAGAAAGGAGCTCGAAGTCTTCAAAAGTGACATCAAAGTCTATACGACAAGTTCCATTCGATAGGATCTGTTCGGCAAGGAAGTCTGTAGCAAGAGGTTGTCCAGTCTGAAAACTAAGAAAGAGGGAGATAAGAGTTCTGCTTGTTGAATCCCGGAAGGGCTGTTGGTTTAACTCGCTTAACACCGATATATCAAGAGACAAAGACATCAAAGGTATCACACCAGAAGTATATAGAGATCATTCGGAACTGGCTTCCGAAACATCCATTGCAATAAATGCCAAAAGGTCACAGTGCTAGATAGCATCACATCACCAGGAGCTACTTTGCGGAAGACTGGACCATCCCAAAAGCTCCACTGGAAGGCCAACCGGAGCCCTAGCGAAGATACAGGCTATCCGTACTAATCTATTTAGTACATACACCGACAATGGTTTCAAGCCAGCAGCTTTTCACAAACATCGGGAGGACTAGATCCTCTAAGTATAGACGAGAAAGCCGAAAGCCTACATATGAAAGCTTTCGTCCGAGAGCCTACACCCGGGAGCTACTATCGGAAGTTCAAATACCATCCGAAAGTCACCACATCGGCAAGCTCATCTCAATCTCAAAGAAGCCCCACCTGACCGATACCTTCACTTCGAAGGCAATAATTAACACTACAAAAGCAGCTGGAAGCCAAACATCCGGGACTAGGGAAAAGGCTGCCGATAAAGGCCCTTGCAGGCCAGACAACGGAAGGGGCCCCAAATTCCATATAAATAAGACCCCAGGGGTCACATTGAAGGGGGATCATTTTTCCAATTCTTGCACTCATTCTCTCTAAACCCTAACACTTAAATCTGTCTGAGGATTTCTTCTATTTAGTTCATGTATTCTAAATCAAAGATCAATAAAGAATGAATCTATACTTAAAGTATTTTCTTATGAGTTTATCAAATTATTTCTTAGTTATTATTACTGTAATCTACTGATCATCTCCTACACGTGTATGGACTCTTGTCCGGATTTTTCCGCAAATCGGAGGAAACACCTCCATTCTACAGGCTTAAACCCTTCCTACCATCTTAGGCCCTCCTACACGCTTGGATATTTGAGGAGGTTGATACAGTGCTGCTTTGATACAGAGCTGCTTTCTGTTGTCTGGTAAGCCCTTTATCAAAGGTTTTGATTCAGTAATCCTTCTCCCCCAAAACCTTGATACCCAGGAATATTGAAATCAACCCAAACTCACAAAGAGCTCGACGGTCTATTTCTCCTTTAGATTCATCCCCTTCAACCTACCTTCAGTGTTGATGAAAAATATCGTTAACAAGAAGCATCTGTATAGACAGTCAAATCCTGATTGTCATCTATAGCCAATACTGAAGCAGTAGTCTGCCTTACTTTCAGCTCTTGGAAAGCTGCCTCACATTCGGGCGTCCAATTAAACCTCGCATGCTTCTTTGTGAGCTTCGTTAATGGACTAGATAGCTTCGAAAAATCCTTAACGAAATACCGATAATAGCTTGCCAATCCAAGAAAACTTCTGACTTTTGTAGGGAAGCTAGGTTGCTTCCAATCTCGTATAGCTATAATCTGGTCTGGATCTACTGAAATTCCTTCCTTTGATACGACATGACCAAGGAATTTCACTTCTTCTTGCCAGAATATACATTTAGAAAATTTGGCTTTCAATACATTCGTTCTCAGAATGTCCAAAACATGTTCCAAATGCTTCGTATGCTCGCTAGCGGACTTAGAGAAGATTAAAATATCATCAGTGAAAACTAGCACAAATTTGTTCAGTACTCCTCGAAATACTCGATTCATCAAATCAACAAAATAAGCAGGAGCATTACATAAGCTGCACGGAATAACGAACCATTCATAAAGTAAGTCTGGACCTCTAATTCTTCGGCAATCCGTAATTGATGAAAACCAGTAGCTAGGTCCATCTTCGAAAACACTTTCGCTCCATTAGGCAATCTAATAAATCATCAATGTGCAGAAGTGGATATTTATTCTTCAATGTTTGCTTATTTTGGTCTCGGTAATCTACACAAAACCTGAGAGTACCGTCTGACTTAGGAAAAAATACCACCTTGCTACCCAATTCGAGAAACTAGGCCTGATCAGACCTTTCCACAACAGCTTCTGAGTTTGATCACTCAACTCTTCCTTCTCTTTCATTGTCATTCTTCGAATTGCATGCACAATTGGCCTTACATTCGGAACTAGATCGATTCTAAAATCAATTTCTCTACACAGAGGTAAGCTATTAACTTTTTTGAACATATAAGCATAATCTCTAACAACTGGAATATTATCAATAGAAGTAGAAGAAACCTCAAGAGCAGACCAAAATTCTTTTCTGTCTGAACTTAAGCCTATGCATGGTATGATAATATCTCCAAGCTTCGTTTTAACTTTAACAACTCTTTGGTGCATTTAACTTCAACCTCATATTCAGTTAACTAATCCAACCCAAGTATGATATCAAAATCAGATAGATTCATAATGATTAGATCAAAAGAAAACCGGTAAAAAGAATAGGAGACATGCACTCTACAATATAAACGAAGAATAAACAAACCCCTTGTAACGGCCCACGAGATTTTTTGACCCAGAAAACCGATATAAATACATTTACCGTATAACATGCCAACCTTCAAAGCACTGAAAACACATGAACATTATTAGAAAGAAGTTAGAGGGTGAGATAAGAACGAAAGAAATATTAGAATAAAAGAAGAAGAAGAACTAATATAGAATAAGAGTCTCACGTCGCAGCGGAACAAAATATAATATAGAAATAAATCTTTATTGAGAGCTTTAAAATACTTATAATCATCATAGTTCATCACACATCTATACAGTTATAATAACATGTCCTCATATACAACACACATCAGAATAATACTACATAATATCATACGTCTGAACTCTTCCAACTCGTTTCTTCATAGAATTCGATAACCTGAACCTGTACAATCCGGTCTAACTCGAGCATTACAAACGTCGGATTAGTCTGGTGAGCCATAGGGAAAAAACACACAAAGTCTAAAGGTGTCAACCAATTTGATTTTAACGTCAAAATCTTTTCGAAAGAAAAGGATAATTGTAAGACCAAATCCACACATAAATACGGACAGTTTTTACCCTATGATAACCCAAAACATTTTTGAAATCAATATCTTTTCTGATATTATAATAGTGTCTAAATACAAATAAATACCAATCTAGTGGAACACTTGCATCTCACGCTCCACATACATAGTATACAATCAAAACCGGGAGCGCTTATTGGAGAATGGATTTCCCTGGTAAGGGATGGGAAACCATCTTCCTGACAACGTACCTCCCGAGATGAATACATTGGGGTTCAACAAGAATATCTTGCAACCCAGGCTAAACATGACCGACCCCTCACTTCGCTTGAGAGTACCGAATATATCATCACCATGGTTGGGGGTCAGCCAACCGGACTGATAGCATACATAACAAAAATAAATAGGGACAACTAAAGGCATTTGATTTCTCCAGATCAGGTGATGATATACCCTTTTGATGGGTGCGACCCACATAGCCATGTGACTACCCGATTTTGTGCCATTTCCTGGTTGATGAGGCTTAAGGTTAACATTACCTTTAGAACAACATATCACCATTCACTTTGAATGTCGCATCATCAGATCCATCAAAAATCACTAATTGACATCTACAAAAATACGCTAATTGTTTGGCTAAGAGAAGTGCCCCTCTCCGCCACTAACTATGGTACATTTGAAGAAATCAACGTACACAATTCCTTTGGAAATACTCTTTCAGACATCCGTCCATACAAATTGAAACGAGCCAAACTTCCCCTATCGGGAAAGCCCGGATTGCTTTGAGAACACGACGCATCAGAACACAAACAATAGAACATTTCATTGTTATTACAACAATTTACATCAGAGTACAAGAAATCAGAGTTCAAATAAAGAATATACAGTGGGAAATATCAAAGAATTAAATTACAAAGCAGCGGAAAATAATACACGGGTATAATGTACAGTGGAAATCATCTGCAACCACAACTGAAAGAAATATATGGATACAAAGCTTTCCAAATATAGCTCCAGCTGTAATCCAGGATCCTGGGGAAAAGAAATACCTATGAAAACCAAAACTACTAGCTGCCCGTGTGGAAAATATGGGAACCCAGAGTTTAGGTTAAAATAATAAACTCTGGGTCAGTCATGGGACTAGTGTGAGAACTAAAACAATTATTAAATCTTTAATTTATAAGTTGGGAAATCATGGGACCATGCCGTATAACACGAAACAGGTTTACTCCACATGAATCTCGGTTTAAAATAAAACAACACAATGATTTTTTGAAAATGAAGCTATTATAAGACTCAGGTCCCATCACACAATGCAACGCAAGCCGGAGGACAAAGTTTTCACTTATAATATCCAAATATGCTTGATACGTATAAAACAAAAATCATTTGATATTATTACTATTGTCTAGTCAGTTTAAAACACTTTCAATGTAAATGTATCAATTCTAGACGGCATAGCAACCATATACTATGTCGCCATATAGGTTTACAATCAAAACCAAATGATGTCGTATCGGAAATTGGATTCCATCTATGAGTTGAGGCCAGGGATGGCTCCTCTCCGATTCGAGACACTCTAGAAAATGCCTCAGGATCCCCCGCAGTGAACCTTGGGAACGGAAGGGCTGGTCCACACTTACTTTAGCGTTTCCCAGTCCTATCGGTCCATCACTTGGCCGGTAGCGACCAATATCTGAAGCATCTCGCAATCCATCATCCACATAAGTAAAAATGTCTAGGCTCCATACCATGACACCACTCCTAGCTAGAAAGAAACGTCGTGCACTCCCAACGGTCCCTCAACTCGTTTTTGACTCATACCGAGTGTGAAGCTCGTGAATTAACGCTATACACAAAGCTATGCTATTTAATGTCGTGCTTTGATCATCAACCACAAGACTTTTCTTTTTAACAAAAGCCTTGATCATTTGCATCTCAGCATGCCATACTGACAATTCACGCCATGCAACTGATGTCTATCAATATATAACCTCTAAGCTCGTATGTCTCAGAGAAGGGTGTTAAGCAAGATAATAAATTCTCCGCCATTAAACAGATATATATTTAATATAAATGAATCAACACAGAATGAAATCCAATGTCAGACACACATCCATTTACAAGTCCATTTTGGGTCTGAACAAAACCGGAGGCGCCTTATTCCTCATCCCATTTGTACAATACAGGAGAGAGGTCCTCGCATATGCGGTCGATCTCCAAGTACGTCTAGACGATCACCACTTATTACATTGTTTTGGGTGTACAGCCCAATCAAGACATCAGTAATCATCCATACGATGTGAAGATTTCTGCTCTTCAACCATCGTCTTCATTGTGGACATTTAGTCGTCGTATCAGTTATTCAGAATGGGATAAACCCGGTCTTTCCGAACAACTCGCTATTTTATAATCAATAGTTCAGTGCTATAAAAACACATCATACGCCTCATTCCATTTCAGAATATTCTTTTATTCAAATATTCACATTTTTATGTAAAGTTTCCCATTAATTTTATCAAAGATAAATTCTTTTAAATTTATTCTTTAATCTTCCTTTAGATATCCATTTCAAAAGATTTTATTTTCTTTATCCACAATTCCAAACCAAATTAAGTTTTATTTAACTAGTCAGGATTATCGAGCCATACCGAAGTAATCATTTATTTATTATTCCCAATCCCAACCTATTCATCCCAGGAGGAAAACTGGTAGTACTCCATTTCTAAAACCCACGGTGTTATTGGTAAATTTAATTACCCTTTTCACATTCAAATCTAATTAAAGATTCAACTATCGTCTAGAGTAAAACTGGTGGTACTCCATTCTCGATCATTTCTCTTGTTTGATAAATTTATTTATCACATTCAATTTCCAATCTAATTAAAGATTCATTAAAAATCATATTCAGTTTTAATCTCTAAAAATCATTCAATTAATGATTATTCAACTTTAGGAAAATTAATCTTGCCTTTAACTGGGTTAAAGAACAATGCCATTTGAAACACCGTTCACGATAAATCCAAATCACCTTCCATTAACTATGGAATCTTCACGGAAACCCGATCAGTCGTAATCGATATAAATTCCCGTACCAAACTAATACTATAAGTGGAATAGCAGCAAAGCCTTTTATATTCCATAAATAGTAAATGTCTTCATTCACAGAAGTTCGTCTCGATTATTACCAAATCGAATTCCGTTGAATTACAATTTAATATATTAAATTGAAAAACGTTTCTTTGGAAAATTCCATTAATCTTGTTTAAAAGATTTATAAATTTCAAATCTTAACTTCACCGTTAATCGGATTAAAGAACAAATGTTATTTAAAACACAGTTCACGACAAACCCAAAATCCAATTTTCAGTTCAATTCCAATTTAATTAATTGGTGAACTCCTTTAAATCTTAATTAAAAGATTTATTCTATCCTCAACTGGGTTTAAGAATAGTGTTATTGAAGACATCATTCACGAAAATCCCAAAATCTAATTTGATATCAAATACAAGGCTCT
Source organism: Allium sativum (assembly GCA_030737875.1). Lineage (NCBI taxonomy): Eukaryota > Viridiplantae > Streptophyta > Magnoliopsida > Asparagales > Amaryllidaceae > Allium > Allium sativum. The sequence goes on from CM060926.1 coordinate 231,717,676, forward strand.
AAATAGAAATTATATCGGCTTATATTTAATATCGAATTCTGAAACCAGTAAATATCGTATTGGGAATAACGATATATATATCTTCCAAATTCCTCAACAATATCCGTATAATCACAAAATTCAAATATCAAAATATTCTGAAGATAATTTCCATTCCAAATCCGTTCCAATTTATTCATTGGAAAATTCTGGTTATATTAAAACCATTTTCAAATCTAATTTGTTTATTAGTCAAAAACATTGGATTATTCTTCTAGTTAATAACTAGTACATTTAGATAAAAGTATATTTTAATCCTTTCAAACTCCAAATTTTTCATCGAATATCTTTCCAAATCGTTTATTAGGATTTTACATAATTTTACCATATTTTGTACTAATTTTATTATGGCCCGAACAGTCGGTTTTCAATAACGGCCACCGAAGAATATCCATAGCGACCTTTTCTGAAATTGAATCTAACCGTTAAAATTTAAATCTCTTATATTGGGAAGCTCTTTTCGATACAAACCCAACGGTTCCAGTTTTAGTAGAATCCGATGGTCGGATCTCCCGTTATGCCAATTTGAAGTTAATGGTTGAAATTCACGAACGGTCGCTGCGCGATGCGCTCTATTCAAGCGATTAAATATATATAATATATATATCGTCGACTTCTATTCAAAACATGTTTTATGGATCGTTTATAAATTCATTTTAAAACGATTTCAACTTCATTTTCAATTTTAAATCAAAAATTGAATATTCTATATCATTATAATATTGAAATGATAATATTTTCAACATATTTGATTTTGAAATCCATTTCCTTTTCGTATTCAATATAATATGAATAAAATCGATCGATAAACCCGTTCGAGTTAAAATGGTGTTTAGCTACTTAACTCGGCTTCATATATTCTAATATTTTCGCGTCCATTTAAAATCGGACATCAAAATCATATTTTGATTATTCACTGAATATTATTTTAAAACATTCGTTATTTCTAAATCGGAATGCGACTCAATCAATTACCATATAATTTCAGGTATATGGATTTCATACATCGCATGTATTCAACAATAATGATAAATAATCATTACACATTCTAACATCATCCAGATTACATTTTACAACTGTATAAGCATTAAAATAAATAAATAACGCTCATCATAGCCTATCAACCTGTAATGACCCGGAAAAATGCGATCTTAGTTATCCGATATACAACACATATCGAACATCCAAGGATCGAAAATAACCGAATAGTTAATGAAAGAAATTAGAGGGTGAGAAAAGATAAGATAGAAACTTAGAATAGAAGGAGAAGAAGAACATACAACATCAGAGTAAACACGAATCTCACAGCGGAACAAATAAATATATTTCATAACATAACTTTGAAATACAAATCTGTACTTGATTATACATATCATTTCCAAAGTACAGCACTTACAACACAGCGGAATAATAATAGCTATGAAATCCCGAAGCCTCCTGCTCTAGTTCTTCAAGCATCTGTAAATCCCGACTACTTGAATGCCCATACAAAATTGGGCACCCAAGAGTTTAGGGAAAACAAAACAAAATAAACTCCGGGTCAGTCATGGGACTGGTATGAGTAAAACAGTTTAAAACAGTTCGAACAAGTAAACGATATCTCATAAGACCACGCCGTATAACAGAACGGGGTTTTCCCTTATGAGAATCCAAATTATCTTTATATCAAAAAACCTTTTGATATTATAATAATGTCTATCAACCACAATATAATAATCGTCTAGCAGAAACGCTTTCATCTCACGTTCTACATATGTAGTATACAATCAAAACCGCAAGCACGTATTGGGTAATGAATTTCCAACTATGACAAGCTATGGAACCACCTTTCGCTAGTGTACGTCTAGAAAGGAATACACTGGGTTCAACGAGAACATCTTGCAACCCGGCCACACATGACCGACCACTCATTTCGCTTGAGTGTATCGAATGTATATCACCAACGGTTGGGATCAGCAATCGTTTCCCGAATGGGACAGCATCAACAATAGATTTTTAGAAGTAAATGAAACTCTAGATCAGGTAATTATACACCCTAATAGGTGCGACCTACATAGCAATGCTACCTGCCCAATTTCTGTTATTTACCGATTGATGAGGCTAGAGGTTACGCTTTATCATCACATCAGATTCACTTCGAATGCCACATTGCTAGATCCGTCGAAAATCACTAATTGACATCTACAACAGTACATTACGTGTTAGCTAAAGAAGTTTCCTTCTCCGCTTCCACTCTTGGTACGGTTGAAGAAATCAATGTACGTGACCTTTCTGGAAATACTCTGTTAGACATTCATCCATACAAGCCATCCAGGAAAATGATGAACCGAAGGCACTATTCAGTACATTCATCTTAGGTACAGTTATCTAAGACTTATACAACAGCCCTTGCACTTTACTCCGTCTTCAATTATCTCTGGTAAATATGATTCACAACGCTTATGCCAATACAAAGTGGTTCTTTGTATAATAATCCAACCGGTCTCTCCATATTAACAACGTTAAAATGGTCAAAAACTTCGATAGTCGGTGAGTTAACTATTAGAGAAAAATACGTGTGCAAATAACGATATTATTTCCAGATGGAAATTCTATCAAATCAATTATCAATCACACATATATATATATACATATATTCATATGTTCCTTATTTTCTATAGTTAGAAAATATACGTTAACGCTGGAAAACATTTCCATAACTTATTTATGTATCACTATTCTTCTACAACTATCAGTCTCTAGTTGTAAACTAGTATAAGAACAATTCCCTAAGTACCAATCCCGAAGGTCGAAACCAACATCAGATAGACACTTAGGAAACCATTCAACTTAACACGTCTGCAGTCAAATTCTTATTTAGCTTAACTCCATTTCATAACTCCTTATACATGAACACTTCCTTTTCTAATTCATGTTTCCAATTTCAATAATTGATTACGTTTCTGATTCTATTTGGAAAACATTTCCAAATCTTCTTTACTTGGATTTAAACAGATGTTTAAATCAACATCGCGACGACAACTCAAACCACTATACTTATTTACTAAAAACACTAACCACTTTCAAATCTCGAACCTTAACCATTTCTAAATTAAAAACGAAGTCAATCAAGTTGGGGTATAACTACCTCTCAGACCTTAACTGAACAACATTTCAAATCTCGAAATAGGGTAAGTTCATCTTTTAACCCTTTAACACTTCCTTACGTAACTCCTCTTTCAAATATATCTCTATTCGATAACTCTATCCTTCGAATAAACTATATTCGATTAACTCTATTTGATTAACTCTATTTGATTAACTCTATTTGATTAATTCTGACTCTAATCGATTTATTCTAACTCTAATCGATTTATTCTAACTCTAATCGATTATTTCTAACTCTAATCGATTTATTCTAACTCTAATCGATTATTATAACTCTAATCGACTTCTCCTATTCGAATAACTCATATTTGATAACGTTTATTCATTTATAAAGATTTACTTTTAGTAACAGTTCTTCACTTTATAAATGCTCCCTTTAATAACGTTACTTCCTTATACAAGTGTTGTGTACACATTATATTCACAATTATCAGTGTTAAAACCAATATCTCTTCTCTATATAAGTTCAGACTTATATATCCCATTTATCGAATGATAAATATCTAATTTAATTTATAAATTGTTATTTATAAATTTATCTTTTCTATTTTTCTGTTAAAAACAGATTTCCATTTTCTATTCATCTTCTAAATATTCCTTTGATTAAATTCTATTTATTTATCAAATAAATGTTCCTTTGATTTAATCCTATTATTTAACAAATAAATACTCCTTTTTTATTTCTATTTATTTTCTAAATAAATAACTCATTTATAACAATCTATTTATTTCCTATAAATAAATATTTCCATTTAATCTATTTGTAATGTTTTACAAATATTTTCTTTCCAATTCCATTTGCAAATGTTTTACAAATGTTTCCCCTTTCATTTCTATTTGTAATTGTTTTACTAATATTCCTCTTTCTATTCTATTTGTAAATAGTTTACAAATATTTCTCTTTCTAATTGTTTGACAAATATTTTCCTTTATATTTGTTTTACAAATATATTTCCCCTATATTTGATTTCACGAATATTTCCCTTTATATTTGATTTCACAGATATATATCTTTTATATTTGTTTTACAAATATATATCCTTTATATTTGTTTTACAAATATATACCCTTTTTAACCCTTTTTGATTTTATAATTATTTCCTTTTACAAAACCCTTTTTCCTTTTATATATATAAAATCCAGTGATTTTATATAAATAAATTATTTTCAAATTATACTTTGAAAATCTCCTTTTATCTTTCTGGTATTTCTTGTGGTATTTAACATACCCTATAACCATGATAAATATCGTCCAAACACACATAATCAACAACAGATTATATATCACATCATATATCAATATTAATAACAGTAAAATAAATGTTGAGGAATCCAGTTGGATTCCTCCGACCTGTTTCCATGCATCACAGATGTTAAACAATATAATTAACATCGATAATACTTCACTATGAAATATTCTACTAAACAGAATTGATATTTGATCAACGATATATATAAATATCGTTATCTAAAATTTCAACCAATACATACACAATTCAACCAAACAGTTACCACATAGCAATCAACAGATGATTAACAATTCTAAGAATATGTTATAAAAATATAACTGTTCAGAGTCGGTGAGTTTTACTCACTTTGGCAGTTCATCGTTAAAGAACGATAAACTGTTTTGTTTGATTTGAATCAAACAATTTATGTTGCCATAAATTCATACAAGCCCTAATCCACTTCCAGTCAGCTTCATTGTGAAGCTCTCGTCCATATGGTCCCAACGCAACTGACGGTGTCCAATTCTGATAAAGTATGCAATAGTTATGGATTTTACAAGTAAATGCACTATTTTCCTTAAATTAAACTTTAATAATAAAACCCGTTGGGCCTTACCCTTTTCATTTGGCCCGTTGCCCTTCTGTAAACCCACACCCGCACCTTATTCTTCTTCCTCAAATCGTGATACAAGAACCCGCAAGTTTCACATACCATTTCCCACCTTCTTCAATCCCTTTACCTCCTAAACCTCTCCACAAAAAAATCAACAAAAATAACCTAAATTAATCTCATCAACCCCTCATCTTTTTTATACCAATATGAACAAACTCGATTTGCCCGACTTCAGGAAGACTCGAACTCCTGTACACCGTCGGCCAACACCAACCACTACCATACTCCGCCAAAAATCCACAACCAAAGCTACTTCCTACCACAAGTTCGAATCCACCATCGAATTCGCCTAACCCTCAACTAATTTGGAGAAATTGAAAGCCCTAGCTTCACTGCCTCAAATCGGGTTGCAACAACATTGAACGCACCCTAACCAAGTGATAGCACAATGAAGCTCGTGCGCATATAAGCTCAACGAATCCGACCTTGTGCGATTTCATTAACCATTGATTTTGGTTTTATTGTTTAAAGATCGAACATTTTTCTAGAAAGGAGAAAACATGACGACGGGTTTTTCTGAAGTTTAAAATAGGTTTAGGAATGGTGTAGTGCATTATATAGTGGATAACTTCGCTTGTTGGAGGATCCTTGTCCACTCATCCTTTTTATTTCTTTGGTTTTACTTTTGTTTTAGCCTTCTAAAAATCCATGTGGTCACACATGATACCCAAAAATTACGAAACTGGACATGTAACTAGAGTTCGACATTACGGTCCCAACGAAACTGGTTTCGTCGAATACCGACTCCGTTTGCTCACACAACATATTATTAACCGTTAAAATACTGACTGTTTTTCACTCTAAAAATCCGTACGGCCACAGAGTGACCCCAAAAATCACAGAACTTGGAATCTAACATTAACTTGATGTTGCGGATCCAACAAAATTAGTTTCGTCGAATTCCGACTTCGTTTGCAAAAGTGGCTATTTTTAAAGCTCTAAATAATCCTTTTAAATATATAAATATATTTAAAAACAATTAAATTTAATATTTAAAAATAAATATTATCGTATATATTCACAGCAGAATATCCTACAGCTCCACTGGGATTTTACAACTTGATATTCAAATCCCGTTTGTATCGATATTCAAATTTATGTTGAAATTCCTTATATATATCGTTATAAATTATAAAGGAATTCCATACCGACTTTTCTAAAATTTGATTTGGACATAAATCAAAATCTACACAATGAAATCCCGATTTTTCTCTTCCACTAGAAAAATATACTCTGCCAGCTCCACATGTTTCTTGATTCACAGAAATCCGATTTAAAACGGACCTGTATATCCAGTTGAAGTTCAAATCGCCAAATAGCGAACTGTCGCGCCATTTCAAGCTCGATTTTAATTATAATATAATTATACGTTCAAACTATCGTTCAAATAATATATTCGTTATTCTAATTCAATTCTAAACTGAATTAAATATCACAGATGATCCAGTTCACACCATATCGCCATTTCAACCAATTTTGATTATTTTAGAATTAAATATATTATTTAATTTATTATTTTCATTAAATATTCACCATTATTTTAATTAAACGACCATTAAATTCTCTTGATCACCATTTAAATAATTAAATAAATTAATTATTATATCATTGAAAAATGCGGGTCATTACATTTTTCCCCACTTAAAATAATTTCGTCCTCGAAATTGCTAGGGTAGAGGACGACCCTATCGACTGGTTTAAAGCATATTTGTTCACTTCTTAACTTCAGTTTCAACTGAACCAATTTAATTTCAATTAAAAATTTATTTAATTCTTGTTAACGAAAATTTCCAAAAATTTTCTAACACCTTAACTTTTCAAAAAAATTTGCCAGCACCTCCTTTGTACTGGTCAATAGGTCAAACTCCAACTCGCCTCTCTGGGCCAAATCCAACCCAAAAGAAAATCAAACAGCCAAGCGGGTTGCCAATCAGGCTCATAAATCACCAAACTCATATGAAATATAAACTTGTACCTTTTTGAAACGACCCGCAAATCTGTACCCTTTGAGTCGACTAATAACACCACACGTACAACTCAAATTGCACAGAAATACGAACCATTATTAGAAAGAAGTTAGAGGATGAGAAATAGAAAGAAAGAAATATTAGAATAGAAGAAAACGAAGATCACAAACTCACAGCGGAACGAATAAAATATATTAGATAATATAACTTTGAAGCACAAATCAGTATTTGTATATACATACCATTATCAGAGCACAACGATTATCCCTGGAACAGTTATAAACACCTGTTTCCAGATACAACATAGTACACAGCGGAAAATATGATAGTCTATAGCTAACTGGTGAAGCCTCCTGCTTCAAGCTCCTCCAAGTGAATCTGAAAAATCCCGACTACTTGACTGCCCGTACAAATTTGGGCACCCAAGAGTTTAGGGAAAACAAGCAAAATAAACTCTGGGTCAGTCATGGGACTGGTGTGAGTAAACTCCAATCATTTGTTTACTTTCAAAATCCTTTTCAAAAGAAAAGATAATCGTAAGACCAATCCACACATAAACACGGATGGTTTTTACCTTACGATAACCCAAAACATTTTGGAAATCATATATTATCTGATATTATAATAATGTCTAATCACAAGTAATTAAAATCTAGTAGAACGCTTGCATCTCACGCTCTACATATATAATATACAATCAAACTCGCAGGCACTTATTGGAGATTGGATTCCAACTTGACAAGGTATGGGACCACCTTCCGAACATGTATCTCTAGAGGCAAATACACTGGGTTCAACAAGAACATCTTGCAACCCGGCCCACACATGACCGACCACTCATTTCGCTTGAGTGTATCGAATGTATATCACCAACGGTTGGGATCAGCAACCGTCTCCCGATAAGGGACAGCATCGATAGATTTAAGAACAAAAGAATTTTCTCTAGATAGGTGATCATACATCCTAATGGGTGCGACCCACATAGCCATGCTGCCTGCCCGATTTTTGTCCACTTCCGGGTTGATGAGGCTTGAGGTTTGAATTATCTTCCAGAACATCTGGCCATCATTCACTTTGAATGTCACATCGTCAGATCCATCGGAAATCACTAATTGATTCCCACAAAAATACTCAGATTGTTAGGCTAAAGAAGTTTCCCTTCTATGCCACCAACTTCGTACGTTTGAAGGAATCAACGTACGTAACCCCCTTTGGAAATACTCTGTCAGACACTCGTCCATACAAGTTGTCCTGGGTCTGGACAAACCGAAGGCACTATTCTGTAAACAGGATAGCCTTGCATAACTCCGTCTTCAAGATATTCAGCATACTTGATTCGTAACGCTTATGCCAATACGGAGTGGTTCTCTGGATAATAATCCAACCGGTCTCTCCATATTAACAACGTTAAAATGGTCAAAACTTTGATAGTCGGTGATTTAACTATCAAATGAAAACATGTCGGTGTGCAAACAATGATATTATTTCCAGATGGAAATTCTATCGACCAAACATCATTCAACGTTTATCCCTTTTAGTTTATTCATTCATTTCCCTTTTCACTTTCATTTACATTCCTTATTTAATATATTTAGAAAATATCTTCTATTAACATTGGAAAACATTTCCATTATCTGTCCTCTATATTCAGAAACCATTTCTGACTCTCATTTGGAAAACGTTCCAAATCTCCTTCATTTGATTAAACCGATGTTTGAATAAACATCACTATGCCAAATCTCCTTCATTTGGTTTCCACTTAACCACTTTCCATTATTGAACCTTAACTCTTTCTTAGTTAAAAACGAAGTCAATCAAGTTGGGGTATAATTACCTCTCAGACCTTAACTGAGCAACATTTCTAACTTCGAAATAGACAAGATTCATCTTTCCAATCTTTTAACACGCTTCCTAACGTCGTTCTCGGATTCGATTATGAATCCACTTCCTTTTCAGAAATCACTTGATTATAACAATGGTGTTATACTTCCCTGCATCCGAGATATACTAACTTTAATATGACCTTTATTTTCTAACTTGAATATTGGAAAACATTTCCAAAATATATAATTCCTTTATTGAGAAGACATCTTTTATTCCGGTTAGAAAACATTTCTAAACCCTTTGAATTTACTGATGTTATAAACATCGTTACTATGACTTAAATCATAAATCATTCGTTTATTAACGATATCACTAACCAACCCTTTCTATCATTCATTTTGAAATATCCAGAGCTCACAACTTTAAACCAAACATTGCTTTCAACAACAGCGTTAAAACCGCTATCTAGCCTTATAAAACACTTATCATAACCATATCATTAAGATTGCTATTAAAACAGTTATTATAACGGCAGCGTTAAAATTGCTATTTAGATTTACCAAGACATTTATTATAACAGCAGCGTCTAAAATTGCTGTATAGATATTAACAACATCTATTATAACAACAGCGCTAAAATCGCTGTTTAGTTTTATAAAAGCATTTCTTATAACAACAGCGTTATGATTGCTGTTTTGAATAAAATACCGTGTGCGACGCACACGCTCCCGTTGTTCATTTATAAACTTGTTTATTTTAAACAATTCAAGTTCATATTTATAAACTATACATTCTTCTAACCACTTAATTCGATTTCTATAAATCCCCTTTTTATATATATTTTATTTGAAAAATATTTCCTTGTTTAAACTATTATTCTTTTACTTTAAGCATTTGAAAATCTTTCTTTAAACTTTCCTTTGTACTTTGCTAAATTCAAATCCATTTTCAATATTGGTTTCAAAACCGATACTCACTTTCAAATATACATTCACATTTGAACTCGCCCTTTTAATTTATCCAATGGTTAATGATCCACTTAATTTATATCTTTATTTATAACATTTTTCTTGGTTTACCCAATGGAATAGGTTCCCATTTGCAACTCAATGAAAAAGAAATATTTTCTAATTTGGAAATAAACTTTGCTTTTAAATTCTAATTTCCTTTTTCACATTCGATGATATTTTTCGGTATCTAAAATACCAGGTTCCTAAGGCCAGGGTAAATTAAACACACAATTTCAACCATGGATAATGTAGCATAACATATATCACCGTCAAATAAAACAGTAAATAAAATGTTGAGGGATCCAGTTGGATCCCTCCAACCTGTTTCCCTGCATCCACAGATGTTAATAACATCAATAATATTGCATTAATGAAATAAATCAATCAACGATGATTATATCAACCAATTTATCAACTATTCAATCAAGCAACCATTTCACATTATAAAATAATTTTAAACGAGTGAGTTTACTCACCTCGGTTCACAGTTGACGGTTCTGCTTTTGTTTTGATTTAAAATCAAATGAGCATTTGATTTTATCACAACATTCCAGCAGCTTTAGCCCCAGCCAAATTCGTTCCACAACTTGGGTTTCGTTGTTATGAAAGCCAACATGAGCGGTTATGTCCAGTTCTAAAAATATATAAATTTCTTATGACTATTACAAGTTTAAATATTAAGAATGAAATAAAAAATTTATTATCCCTTAACCCTTGATTAAATTATTTCATATTACCCTAATCATTTTATATGAAATAACGTTCTTATTCTAATCGGTTTATACTTTCCTTTTTTAGCATCATGAGTGCAAGTACAAGATAATTATCCCAATTGATTATTACCTTAATTATCTCGTTTTAAACAAATTTTTAGATCTTAGACACTCCATTAGATAGTGTCATGTAGTTGACTTGCCATATGATGCCCATTCAAGGAAACGGTATAAGTTTATTTGATTTTCTCTATATCATTTTCCTAGCTAAGATAATTACGGTTTATTTTTCAAAGATAGACTAATTTGTTCAAACGTCCATTTTCATGTTTGGTTAATTTTGTTAAAACATTCAGCTCGTCACTAAATATGATTCATATGATTATTAAAAATACCTTTCAGTAGCCAATTACTACTGAATCAACGAGCCCCTCAACACAAGGAACCAACCCATCATTCTTCAATTCATTGTTAAGACCCTCCTTCTTATTGAATTCAACCGGCTGCTATATCATCATCCAACATCTTCTCATCAATTTCCACCACAAAAGTCATGCTCCTGTCGTTCGCACCCTTAATACCCGTTGGCCCTTGTACCAGATCAAAAGGAGGAAAAATGAGTCCTCGTTCCAGTAGTTTTGGAATGCCTTCTTCACCACAAATCGTTTACTACCGCCACAGCAAGTCAATGGACCTCCACCTCGACCCTCCTCCGACACCACCTTATCAAGACCTCCCCTCGCTAGTGACGCCGACGCCCAGGACCACAGAAGGCCACCGCAAGTCGCCAGCTCCGCCACAACTCCTTCCGCGTCGACCCCAACTAAAGCCCTAGGCTTTGCTGTTACTTCCGACTTCCAAGAGATGAACGAGACAACACCTTTTTTATGCAGGCTTCAAATTTTATTTGGGATTTAAAAGTTGCGACTTCGGTTTTGTTTCCTTGCGTATGGATTTAGTTTGGATAATTTCCTCCCTTTTTCTTTGAGAACGAGAGGACCGATATTTATAGAAGAATTGCTTGCCTTGGGGGTCACGGCTATACATAGGATAGGTTCGTAGGTCTGCTTCTCCAATTCCTTTGTCGGCAAGGAAAATAAACATAGCTGTCAATCTTGTCCCTCAAAACCATTTATTCGCTTTGTTAATTAATAACTGTCGCAAAGACATACTACATAGGAGATTTTATTAATATTTTATTTTAATGGAACTTGTGGTGAAGTATCAAGTAAAACTTACCGCAAACTAACCACAGTTGATTTCTGTTTACTGATAAAAAAACTAATCTTGGTGTAAAGAGGTATCCTGAACCCAACGGGACAAGTTTCGTCGAATTCCGACATCGTTTGAAAATTTTTCCTTTATAAAACCAGAAATCAACACGCGTTTAAATTTTTCACGATCACCAGATAAATCAAATCAACTTGAAACTGCGAACACTGACAATAACTTTTCGATACGAACCCAACGGCACTAGTTTCGTCGCATTCTGAGACTGTTGCCTCGGTAGGCTGTTTTTGGCGCGTACCGCACTGCCCTTCTGAACACCAAATTTGCCGATCTCTAAAAATAACAAACTATATACCTACCCTGACTATATCCGACGCTACGAACTCACTGGAACTGGTTTCGTGGCCTGATTCGATCGTCTGTTCAAGTTACACTCTAATATCCCTTTATTCAGTTGAATTAATTTAATTGCACTGCACGAGCGTTTACGGCTACCGTGGTCACATACGACATCGGTTTTCCACGCCACTCACCACCGTACAATAATTTAATGATACGGTCCCAATGAAACTGATTTCGTCGAAATCTGAGTCCGTTTGCAAAACGGCTATTTTAACGCGTATATTTTAAATAACGATTTCCACAGCGACTATTTCAAAATTTGATTTGACCATAACTAACAAATTATAACACGAAATCTAGATTTTTCTCTTTCCTATGAAAATTATAATCAATACGGTTCCAACGTGTCTTGTTTCACAGAAATCCGACTTATATCGGATCCTGTATCCTTAGTTGAAGTTCAAAACTCTATATTACGAACTGCCGCGCGATTTCGAGCTCGTTTTATATTATATTATATATTATACGTTCAAACTTCGTTTTTAATTAATAAATCCCTATATGTAATTCAATTAAAATTCTTAAAACAAATTTAAATATTCAGAATTCAATGGCCAAAAATCCGGGTCGTTACATTCCTTCCCCCTTAAAATAATTTCGTCCTCGAAATTGCTAAGTAGGAAAAGATGTTACATAACCTATTAACTAGGTCCAATAATCCTTTTTGTTTTTTCCACCTCTTAACTCCAGTTTAACTGGGCCAATTTATTTCAATCAAAATATTAATTTATTCTCACTAACGAAAATTTCCAAAAATTCTGAAAATTTTCTAACACTTTAAATTCTGAAAAATTTCGGCAGCATCTCCTCTACACGGCTCAATCGGCACAATCACAACTCGCCTTTCTAGGCCTTCTCCAATCCGAAAGAAAATCAAAAAGCCAAGTGGCTTGTCTCATAGGGTCATAAAACCATCAAACCCAAGTAATATTGTAAACATGTACCTTTTTGTCGGCAGAAATTCTATCTCTTGCCTTTGCTTTCATTCAATATCTGCTCAGCATATCCATTCCAACTGATTTCCAATCAGTCCAACTTCCAGTCTTTAACTCTCTAATCAACTTCTGATTAGTCCATTCGAATTCTATCAAGTCCAATCTGATCTCTACTTCAGGAATCAATCCACTTATTCCATTTGAGATTTATTTCCACCAATTTATTCAACTTATACAAGTTAAAGATTTCAGAATTCAAATTCCCGGGTTTTATTTCAACTAGTTTGAAATCATATATATGTACATATATATTTATAATCAAATCAATTCAAAACATTTGAATTCCTAAATCATCTTGTCCTTTTCAAACAGATTTTCATTTTCAAATGACTATGGTAGCAATCCGTCACTCAGAAACTTGAAAATGAATACCGATAATGCTGCAGTCCATTATCAGAATTATTTTCTCGCCACTGAAGTGATTTCAGTGCTTAATCCCTTTTAAAATCCATTTAAAATCATTCTGATTCAAAAATATCTTCAAACCAATTATATATTACTTTAAAATACTTCAAGGAATATTTTCAAAATATCTGGGATTTAAATTCCAACTTATGGTTTGAATTAAATTTCAGTTCAGCTTATTTGTATATCCTATTCAAATTCAATTTGGTTTTATACAACCATTCCAATATTTTATAATTTCCTTTGATTGTAATAACAATCAACACATTCGATAATTTCAGAAAATTATCCCTTTATATCAAAATAACTTTTGGGCAAATTATATCACTTACCCATTTTAAAACAATACTGAGTCGATTTGTTCTGTTCGAGAGTTTAGAAACACCTATCGATACGGTTGTACTTCCTGTATCGACCAGAATTCATAAACCACTCAACAAACTAGCCAACACAATATAAAACAATTTTATATCGAATTTACAAATACGCACTCATATATATACACTCAAACCCAATCTAGGGTGTTACTAACCCCATCTCTATTGAGTCACGCCACAGAGCCAAGGTAATCACTTAACCTTCAGCTCTGATACCAAATGAAACGACCCGCAAATCTGTACCCTTTGAGTCGACTAATAACACCACACGTACAACTCAAATTGCACAGAAATACGAACCATTATTAGAAAGAAGTTAGAGGATGAGAAATAGAAAGAAAGAAATATTAGAATAGAAGAAAACGAAGATCACAAACTCACAGCGGAACGAATAAAATATATTAGATAATATAACTTTGAAGCACAAATCAGTATTTGTATATACATACCATTATCAGAGCACAACGATTATCCCTGGAACAGTTATAAACACCTGTTTCCAGATACAACATAGTACACAGCGGAAAATATGATAGTCTATAGCTAACTGGTGAAGCCTCCTGCTTCAAGCTCCTCCAAGTGAATCTGAAAAATCCCGACTACTTGACTGCCCGTACAAATTTGGGCACCCAAGAGTTTAGGGAAAACAAGCAAAATAAACTCTGGGTCAGTCATGGGACTGGTGTGAGTAAACTCCAATCATTTGTTTACTTTCAAAATCCTTTTCAAAAGAAAAGATAATCGTAAGACCAATCCACACATAAACACGGATGGTTTTTACCTTACGATAACCCAAAACATTTTGGAAATCATATATTATCTGATATTATAATAATGTCTAATCACAAGTAATTAAAATCTAGTAGAACGCTTGCATCTCACGCTCTACATATATAATATACAATCAAACTCGCAGGCACTTATTGGAGATTGGATTCCAACTTGACAAGGTATGGGACCACCTTCCGAACATGTATCTCTAGAGGCAAATACACTGGGTTCAACAAGAACATCTTGCAACCCGGCCCACACATGACCGACCACTCATTTCGCTTGAGTGTATCGAATGTATATCACCAACGGTTGGGATCAGCAACCGTCTCCCGATAAGGGACAGCATCGATAGATTTAAGAACAAAAGAATTTTCTCTAGATAGGTGATCATACATCCTAATGGGTGCGACCCACATAGCCATGCTGCCTGCCCGATTTTTGTCCACTTCCGGGTTGATGAGGCTTGAGGTTTGAATTATCTTCCAGAACATCTGGCCATCATTCACTTTGAATGTCACATCGTCAGATCCATCGGAAATCACTAATTGATTCCCACAAAAATACTCAGATTGTTAGGCTAAAGAAGTTTCCCTTCTATGCCACCAACTTCGTACGTTTGAAGGAATCAACGTACGTAACCCCCTTTGGAAATACTCTGTCAGACACTCGTCCATACAAGTTGTCCTGGGTCTGGACAAACCGAAGGCACTATTCTGTAAACAGGATAGCCTTGCATAACTCCGTCTTCAAGATATTCAGCATACTTGATTCGTAACGCTTATGCCAATACGGAGTGGTTCTCTGGATAATAATCCAACCGGTCTCTCCATATTAACAACGTTAAAATGGTCAAAACTTTGATAGTCGGTGATTTAACTATCAAATGAAAACATGTCGGTGTGCAAACAATGATATTATTTCCAGATGGAAATTCTATCGACCAAACATCATTCAACGTTTATCCCTTTTAGTTTATTCATTCATTTCCCTTTTCACTTTCATTTACATTCCTTATTTAATATATTTAGAAAATATCTTCTATTAACATTGGAAAACATTTCCATTATCTGTCCTCTATATTCAGAAACCATTTCTGACTCTCATTTGGAAAACGTTCCAAATCTCCTTCATTTGATTAAACCGATGTTTGAATAAACATCACTATGCCAAATCTCCTTCATTTGGTTTCCACTTAACCACTTTCCATTATTGAACCTTAACTCTTTCTTAGTTAAAAACGAAGTCAATCAAGTTGGGGTATAATTACCTCTCAGACCTTAACTGAGCAACATTTCTAACTTCGAAATAGACAAGATTCATCTTTCCAATCTTTTAACACGCTTCCTAACGTCGTTCTCGGATTCGATTATGAATCCACTTCCTTTTCAGAAATCACTTGATTATAACAATGGTGTTATACTTCCCTGCATCCGAGATATACTAACTTTAATATGACCTTTATTTTCTAACTTGAATATTGGAAAACATTTCCAAAATATATAATTCCTTTATTGAGAAGACATCTTTTATTCCGGTTAGAAAACATTTCTAAACCCTTTGAATTTACTGATGTTATAAACATCGTTACTATGACTTAAATCATAAATCATTCGTTTATTAACGATATCACTAACCAACCCTTTCTATCATTCATTTTGAAATATCCAGAGCT
This sequence comes from Allium sativum, assembly GCA_030737875.1. Lineage (NCBI taxonomy): Eukaryota > Viridiplantae > Streptophyta > Magnoliopsida > Asparagales > Amaryllidaceae > Allium > Allium sativum. The sequence goes on from CM060926.1 coordinate 231,734,133, forward strand.
CACAACTTTAAACCAAACATTGCTTTCAACAACAGCGTTAAAACCGCTATCTAGCCTTATAAAACACTTATCATAACCATATCATTAAGATTGCTATTAAAACAGTTATTATAACGGCAGCGTTAAAATTGCTATTTAGATTTACCAAGACATTTATTATAACAGCAGCGTCTAAAATTGCTGTATAGATATTAACAACATCTATTATAACAACAGCGCTAAAATCGCTGTTTAGTTTTATAAAAGCATTTCTTATAACAACAGCGTTATGATTGCTGTTTTGAATAAAATACCGTGTGCGACGCACACGCTCCCGTTGTTCATTTATAAACTTGTTTATTTTAAACAATTCAAGTTCATATTTATAAACTATACATTCTTCTAACCACTTAATTCGATTTCTATAAATCCCCTTTTTATATATATTTTATTTGAAAAATATTTCCTTGTTTAAACTATTATTCTTTTACTTTAAGCATTTGAAAATCTTTCTTTAAACTTTCCTTTGTACTTTGCTAAATTCAAATCCATTTTCAATATTGGTTTCAAAACCGATACTCACTTTCAAATATACATTCACATTTGAACTCGCCCTTTTAATTTATCCAATGGTTAATGATCCACTTAATTTATATCTTTATTTATAACATTTTTCTTGGTTTACCCAATGGAATAGGTTCCCATTTGCAACTCAATGAAAAAGAAATATTTTCTAATTTGGAAATAAACTTTGCTTTTAAATTCTAATTTCCTTTTTCACATTCGATGATATTTTTCGGTATCTAAAATACCAGGTTCCTAAGGCCAGGGTAAATTAAACACACAATTTCAACCATGGATAATGTAGCATAACATATATCACCGTCAAATAAAACAGTAAATAAAATGTTGAGGGATCCAGTTGGATCCCTCCAACCTGTTTCCCTGCATCCACAGATGTTAATAACATCAATAATATTGCATTAATGAAATAAATCAATCAACGATGATTATATCAACCAATTTATCAACTATTCAATCAAGCAACCATTTCACATTATAAAATAATTTTAAACGAGTGAGTTTACTCACCTCGGTTCACAGTTGACGGTTCTGCTTTTGTTTTGATTTAAAATCAAATGAGCATTTGATTTTATCACAACATTCCAGCAGCTTTAGCCCCAGCCAAATTCGTTCCACAACTTGGGTTTCGTTGTTATGAAAGCCAACATGAGCGGTTATGTCCAGTTCTAAAAATATATAAATTTCTTATGACTATTACAAGTTTAAATATTAAGAATGAAATAAAAAATTTATTATCCCTTAACCCTTGATTAAATTATTTCATATTACCCTAATCATTTTATATGAAATAACGTTCTTATTCTAATCGGTTTATACTTTCCTTTTTTAGCATCATGAGTGCAAGTACAAGATAATTATCCCAATTGATTATTACCTTAATTATCTCGTTTTAAACAAATTTTTAGATCTTAGACACTCCATTAGATAGTGTCATGTAGTTGACTTGCCATATGATGCCCATTCAAGGAAACGGTATAAGTTTATTTGATTTTCTCTATATCATTTTCCTAGCTAAGATAATTACGGTTTATTTTTCAAAGATAGACTAATTTGTTCAAACGTCCATTTTCATGTTTGGTTAATTTTGTTAAAACATTCAGCTCGTCACTAAATATGATTCATATGATTATTAAAAATACCTTTCAGTAGCCAATTACTACTGAATCAACGAGCCCCTCAACACAAGGAACCAACCCATCATTCTTCAATTCATTGTTAAGACCCTCCTTCTTATTGAATTCAACCGGCTGCTATATCATCATCCAACATCTTCTCATCAATTTCCACCACAAAAGTCATGCTCCTGTCGTTCGCACCCTTAATACCCGTTGGCCCTTGTACCAGATCAAAAGGAGGAAAAATGAGTCCTCGTTCCAGTAGTTTTGGAATGCCTTCTTCACCACAAATCGTTTACTACCGCCACAGCAAGTCAATGGACCTCCACCTCGACCCTCCTCCGACACCACCTTATCAAGACCTCCCCTCGCTAGTGACGCCGACGCCCAGGACCACAGAAGGCCACCGCAAGTCGCCAGCTCCGCCACAACTCCTTCCGCGTCGACCCCAACTAAAGCCCTAGGCTTTGCTGTTACTTCCGACTTCCAAGAGATGAACGAGACAACACCTTTTTTATGCAGGCTTCAAATTTTATTTGGGATTTAAAAGTTGCGACTTCGGTTTTGTTTCCTTGCGTATGGATTTAGTTTGGATAATTTCCTCCCTTTTTCTTTGAGAACGAGAGGACCGATATTTATAGAAGAATTGCTTGCCTTGGGGGTCACGGCTATACATAGGATAGGTTCGTAGGTCTGCTTCTCCGATTCCTTTGTCGGCAAGGAAAATAAACATAGCTGTCAATCTTGTCCCTCAAAACCATTTATTCGCTTTGTTAATTAATAACTGTCGCAAAGACATACTACATAGGAGATTTTATTAATATTTTATTTTAATGGAACTTGTGGTGAAGTATCAAGTAAAACTTACCGCAAACTAACCACAGTTGATTTCTGTTTACTGATAAAAAAACTAATCTTGGTGTAAAGAGGTATCCTGAACCCAACGGGACAAGTTTCGTCGAATTCCGACATCGTTTGAAAATTTTTCCTTTATAAAACCAGAAATCAACACGCGTTTAAATTTTTCACGATCACCAGATAAATCAAATCAACTTGAAACTGCGAACACTGACAATAACTTTTCGATACGAACCCAACGGCACTAGTTTCGTCGCATTCTGAGACTGTTGCCTCGGTAGGCTGTTTTTGGCGCGTACCGCACTGCCCTTCTGAACACCAAATTTGTCGATCTCTAAAAATAACAAACTATATACCTACCCTGACTATATCCGACGCTACGAACTCACTGGAACTGGTTTCGTGGCCTGATTCGATCGTCTGTTCAAGTTACACTCTAATATCCCTTTATTCAGTTGAATTAATTTAATTGCACTGCACGAGCGTTTACGGCTACCGTGGTCACATACGACATCGGTTTTCCACGCCACTCACCACCGTACAATAATTTAATGATACGGTCCCAATGAAACTGATTTCGTCGAAATCTGAGTCCGTTTGCAAAACGGCTATTTTAACGCGTATATTTTAAATAACGATTTCCACAGCGACTATTTCAAAATTTGATTTGACCATAACTAACAAATTATAACACGAAATCTAGATTTTTCTCTTTCCTATGAAAATTATAATCAATACGGTTCCAACGTGTCTTGTTTCACAGAAATCCGACTTATATCGGATCCTGTATCCTTAGTTGAAGTTCAAAACTCTATATTACGAACTGCCGCGCGATTTCGAGCTCATTTTATATTATATTATATATTATACGTTCAAACTTCGTTTTTAATTAATAAATCCCTATATGTAATTCAATTAAAATTCTTAAAACAAATTTAAATATTCAGAATTCAATGGCCAAAAATCCGGGTCGTTACACTTTTTGTCGGGCATATCAACTTTATCACTTCCATATGCTATCACTCAGCATATACCAATGTTACCCCAATCAAATTCTGATCAATTTATCCTCAACACAACCATTCGTTTATATCCGAGCCAAATATCATTTCAACTCGAGTTTCTTCTCGATTCCCAACTCTTAACTTGATTGTCACATTACACTTCAAATTTGAATCTCACAATCCAATTTGTCTTGATATCATTTGAATTCAATCTCATTTACCACTTTAGTGGCTTTACTTTAATTCAAATTTGCTTTCACAAATTTCTGTTAATTTTTTTAGTTCAAACAGTCTTTCCCTGTGAGTTTTTTTAAACAGTTTACTCTTTTCAAAAATCAAATTTTCCTTTTTGAAATTCAGCACAACTTGTCTTTCCTAAAACAAATTCAAAACAGCATCTCTGGTAGTAATTCGTCACTTACAACTCGAAAATGAATACCGATGATGCAACTGTCATCATCAGAATCTATTTTCCAGCGATCGAAGTGAGTTCAATACTATAAAACCATATCTAAACATTTCCACTTTGAAATTCATTTCAAAATATAATTCACACTGCTTGTAAAACAATTTAATATCCCCCAAGATCTTAAATTTTCCTTATTTTTAATCCAAATCCATTTACAAACACTTATCCAATTTTCCAGAATTTTAATTCAATTTCTGGTTTAAATTCAGATTTAATTCATTTCGATTTCATGTATTTCACTTATATGAATTCTGATTGGTTATTTACATAACCATTTAATTTAAAATCTTACTCGATTATAATAACAACCAATATATCCACTCTATTATAATTTTGATATATATATCTTCTCTATACCAAGATATACCTTGGGTAAACATATTTTAATTTACCCTCTTTTCAAAACATATCGTGTCGACCCATCGTATTCGAGTATTTGGTAATTCCTACCGATACAGTGGATCAAACTGATCGACCAGAACTCATAAACAACTCAAACAATAACCACAATATAAAACAATTTTTATATCAATAACAAATACGCTCACTCGTATATATACACTCAACTCAATCTAGGGTATTACTAACCCCATCTCTACTGAGTCACGCCACAGAGCCAAGGTAATTCTCTTAACCTTAAGCTCTGATACCAACTGTAACGACCCGGAAAAATGAAATCTTAGTTATCCGATATACAACACATATCGAACATCCAAGGATCGAAAATAACCAAATAGTTAATGAAAGAAATTAGAGGGTGAGAAAAGATAAGATAGAAACTTAGAATAGAAGAAGAAGAACATAGAACATCAGAGTAAACACGAATCTCACAGCGAAACGAATAAATATATTTCATAACATAACTTTGAAATACAAATCCGAACTTGAATATACATATCATTTCCAAAGCACAGCACTTACAACACAGCGAAATAATAATAGCTATAAAATCCTGAAGCCTCCTGCTCCAGTTCTTCAAGTATCTGTAAATGCCGACTACTTGACTGCCCGTACAAAATTGGGCACCCAAGAGTTTAGGGAAACAAAACAAAATAAACTCCGGGTCAGTCATGGGACTGGTATGAGTAAAACAGTTTAAATCAGTTCGGACAAGTAAAAGATATCTCATAAGACCACGCCGTATAACGGAATGGCTTTTTCCTTATGAGAATCCAAATTATCTTTATATCAAAAAACCTTTTGATATTATAATAATGTCTATCAACCACAATATAATAATCATCTAGCAGAAATGCTTTCATCTCACGTTCTACATATATATAGTATACAACCAAAATCGCAAGCACGTATTGGGTAATGGATTTCCAACTATGACAAGGTATGGAACCACCTTTCGCTAGTGTACCTCTAGAAAGGAATACATTGGGTTCAACAAGAACATCTTGCAACCCGGCCACACATGACCGACCACTCATTTCGCTTGAGTGTATCGAATGTATATCACCAACAGTTGGGATCAGCAACCGTTTCCCGAATGGGACAGCATCAACAATAAATTTTTAGAAGTAAATGAAACTCTATATCAGGTGATTATACACCCTAATAGGTGTGACCTACATAGCCATGCTACCTGCCCAATTTCTGTCATTTACCGGTTGATGAGGCTTGAGGTTACGCTTTATCATCACATCAGATTCACTTCGAATGCCACATTGCCAGATCCATCGAAAATCACTAATTGACGTCTACAATAGTACATTACCTGTTAGCTAAAGAAGTATCCTTCTCCGCTTCCACTCTTGGTACGGTTGAAGAAATAAAGGTACGTGACCTTTCTGGAAATACTCTGTCAGACATTCATCCAAACAAGCCATCCAGGAACAAGATGAACCGAAGGCACTATTTAGTACATTCATCTTAGGCACAATTATCTAAGACTTATACAATAGCCCTTGCACTTTACTCCGTCTTCAATTATCTCTGGCATATATGATTTGCAACGCTTATGCCAATACAAAGTGGTTCTTTAGATAATAATCCAACCGGTCTCTCCATATTAACAATGTTAAAATGGTCAAAAACTTCGATAGTCGGTGAGTTAACTATCAAAGAAAAATACGTGTACAAACAACGATATTATTTCCAGATGGAAATTCTATCAAATCAATTATCAATCATATATATATATATTCATATGTTCCTTATTTTCTATGTTTAGAAAATATACGTTAATGCTGGAAAACATTTTCATAACTTATTTACGTATCACTATTCTTCTACAACTATCAGTCTCTGGTTGTAAACTAGTATAAGAACAATTCCCTAAGTACCAATCCTGAAGGTCGAAATCAACATATAGACACTTAGGAAACCATTCAACTTAACATGTCTCCAGTCAAATTCTGATTTAGCTTAACTCCATTTCTTAACTCCTTATACATGAACACTTCCTTTTCTAATTCATGTTTCCAATTTCAAAAATTGATTACGTTTCTGATTCTATTTGGAAAACATTTCCAAATCATCTTTACTTGGATTTAAACAAATGTTTAAATCAACATCGCGACAATAACTCAAACCACTATTCTTATTTACTAAAAAACACTTAACCACTTTCAAATCTCGAACCTTAACCATTTCTAAATTAAAAACCAAGTCAATCAAGTTGGGGTATAACTACCTCTCATACCTTAACTGAACAACATTTCAAATCTCGAAATAGGGTAATTTCATCTTTTAACCCTTTAACACTTCCTTACGTAACTTCTCTTTCAAAAATATCTCTATTCGATAACTCTATCCTTCGAATAAATTATATTCGATTAACTCTATTTGATTAACTCTATTTGATTAACTCTATTTGATTAACTCTGACTCTAATCGATTTATTCTCTAATCGATTTATTCTAACTCTAATCGATTATTTCTAACTCTAATCGATTTATTCTAACTCTAATCAATTATTTCTAACTCTAATCGACTTATCCTATTCGAATAACTCCTATTTGATAACATTTATTCATTTATAAAGATTTACTTTTAATAACGGTTCTTCACTTTATAAATGCTCTCTTTAATAACGTTACTTCCTTATACAAGTGTTGTGTACACATTCTATTCACAACTATCAGTGTTAAAACCAATATCTCTTCTCTGTATAAGTTCAGACTTATATATCCCATTTATCGAATGATAAATATCTAATTTAATTTATAAACTGTTATTTATAAATTTATCTTTTCTATTTTTCTGTTAAAAACAGATTTCCATTTTCTATTCATCTTCTAAATATTCCTTTGATTAAATTATATTTATTTATCAAATAAATATTCCTTTGATTTAATCCTATTTATTTAACAAATAAATACTCCTTTTTTCTTTCTATTTATTTTCTAAATAAATAACTCATTTATAACATTCTATTTATTTCCTATAAATAAATATTTCCATTTAATCTATTTGTAATGTTTTACAAATATTTTCTTTCCAATTCCATTTGTAAATGTTTTACAAATGTTTCCCTTTTCATTGCTATTTGTAATTGTTTTACTAATATTCCTCTTTCTATTCTATTTGTAAATAGTTTACAAATATTTCTCTTTCTAATTATTTGACAAATTTTTTCCTTTATATTTGTTTTACAAATATATTTCCTCTATGTTTGATTTCACGAATATTTCCCTTTATATTTGATTTCACAAATATATATCTTTTGTATTTGTTTTACAAATATATACCCTTTTTAACCCTTTTTGATTTTATAATTATTTCCTTTTACAAAACCCTTTTTCCTTTTATATGTATAAAATCCGGTGATTTTATATAAATAAATTATTTTCAAATTATACTTTGAAAATCTCCTTTTATCTTTCTTGTATTTCTTGTGGTATTTAACATACCCTATAACCATGATAAATATCGTCCAAACTCACATAATCAACAACAGATTATATATCACATCATATATCACAATATATTAATAACAGTAAAATAAATGTTGAGGAATCCAGTTGGATTCCAACGACCTGTTTCCCTGCATCACAGATGTTAAACAATATAATTAACATTGATAATATTTCACTATGAAATATTCTACTAAACAGAATTGATATTTGATTAATAATATATATAAATATCGTTATCTAAAATTTCAACCAATACATACACAATTCAACCAAACAGTTAACACACAACAATCAACAGATGATTAACAGTTCTAAGAATACGTTATAAAAATATAACTATTCAGAGTTGGTGAGTTTTACTCACTTTGGCAGTTCATCGTTAAAGAATGATAAACTGTTTTGTTTGATTTGAATCAAACAATTTATTTCGCCATAAATTCATACGAGCCCCAATCCACTTCCAGTCAGCTTCATTGTGAAGCTCTCGTCCATACGGTCCCAACGCAACTGACGGCGTCCAATTCTGATAAAGTATGCAACAGTTATGGACTTTACAAGTAAATGCACTATTTTCCTTAAATTAAACTTTAATAATAAAACCCGTTGGGCCTTACCCTTTTCATTTGGCCCGTTAGCCATCTTTAAACCCACACCCGCACCTTATTCTTCTTCCCCAAATCGTGATACAGGAACCCGCAAGTTTCACATACCATTTCCCACCTTCTTCAATCCCGTTTCCTCCTAAACCTCTCCACAAAAAAATCAACAAAAATAACCTAAATTAATCTCATCAACCCCTCATCATTTTCATACCAATATGAATAAACTCGATTTGCGCGACTTCAGGAAGACTCGAACTCCTGTACACCATTGGCCAACACCAACCACTACCGTACTCCACCAAAAATCCACAACCAAAGCTACTTCCTACCACAAGTTCGAATCCACCATCGAATTCGCGTAACCCTCAACCAATTCGGAGAAATTGAAAGCCCTAGCTTCACTGCCTCAAATCGGGTTGCAGCAACATCGAACGCACCCTAACCAAGTGATACTACGATGAAGCTCGTGAGCATACAAGCTCAACAAATCCGACCTTGTGCGATTTCATTAACCATTGATTTTGATTTTATTGTTTGAAGATCGAACATTTTTCTGGAAAGGTGAAAACATGACGACAGATTTTTCTGAAGTTGAAATTAGGTTTAGGAATGGTGTAGTGCATTATATAGTGGATAACTTGGCTTGTTGGAGGATCCTTGTCCACTCATCCTTTTTATTTCTTTGGTTTTACTTTTGTTTTAGCCTTCTAAAAATCCATGTGGTCACACATGATACCCAAAAATTACGAAACTGGACATGTAACTAGAGTTCGACATTACGGTCCCAACGAAACTGGTTTCGTCGAATTCCGACTCCGTTTGCTCACACAGCATATTTTTAACCGTTAAAATACTGACTGTTTTTCACTCTAAAAATCCGTACGGCCACACAGTGACCCCAAAAATCACAGAACTTGGAATCTAACATTAATTTGATGTTGCGGATCCAACAAAATTAGTTTCGTCGAATTCCGACTTCGTTTGCAAAAGTGGCTATTTTTAAAGCTCTAAATAATCCTTTTAAATATATAAATATATTTAAAAACAATTAAATTTAATATTTAAAAATAAATATTATCGTATATATTCACAGCAGAATATCCTACAGCTCCACTGGGATTTTACAACTTGATATTCAAATCCCGTTTGTATCGATATTCAAATTTATGTTGAAATTCCTTATATATATCGTTATAAATTATAAAGGAATTCCATACCGACTTTTCTAAAATTTGATTTGGACATAAATCAAAATCTACACAATGAAATCCCGATTTTTCTCTTCCACTAGAAAAATATACTCTGCCAGCTCCACATGTTTCTTGATTCACAGAAATCCGATTTAAAACGGACCTCTATATCTAGTTGAAGTTCAAATCGCCAAATAGCGAACTGTCGCGCCATTTCAAGCTCGATTTTAATTATAATATAATTATACGTTCAAACTATCGTTCAAATAATATATTCGTTATTCTAATTCAATTCTAAACTGAATTAAATATCACAGATGATCCAGTTCACACCATATCGCCATTTCAACCAATTTTGATTATTTTAGAATTAAATATATTATTTAATTTATTATTTTCATTAAATATTCACCATTATTTTAATTAAACGGCCATTAAATTCTCTTGATCACCATTTAAATAATTAAATTAATTAATTATTATATCGCTGAAAAATGCGGGTCATTACACAACCCATTAATTGACATACAACTAAATATTGGGATTACTGTATGCCAAATATCATCCTAATACCCATGTGGGGTTTTCAAATTGTAACAAACCAGAAAATCTGAACCAATTTAAAAAAATTAATTTGGCTATTTTAATGAATTTAGAGTATTTAAAATAATTTATTTTAAATAATAACGACCAAATTTTTTTCTGAATAGAATTAACACGGATATATTTGTTTAGAGCGAAGTTATAGCGAATATATTTATTTTAATTATAAAACAAGGCCTGAAATGGTGCGACAGTTTGAAAATTTGAATTCAAACTTTGACTAACTATACAGGATGCAAAATAAAATGGATTTTAGTGAAACCAAAAATATTTAAATCTGTTTAAGAATATCTTTCTAATTAGTCTGAGAAATTGAAATTTCATAGTGGGAATCAAAAGTTACGGCTAAATGAATTTTCAAAAACGTCGCTACGGAATTAATATAGCCCTTGAAAATAGACATTTTGCAAACGGCCTCCGTTTCCGACGAAAACACTTTTGTTGGATTGGATTGTCAAATTATTGCTAGGATTCAAATTCCATAATTTTTGGAGCTAACATGTGAGCGTGACAAAAGAAAATGCGTTTTCTTAATTTCAGTCAATTTGGATCAACCAGAAAATGACCATTTTTTAAACGGTCTCCCAATTCGATGAAACTAGTTTTGTTGGGACCGTATCATCCAGTCATAGCCATATTTATTTTTCTGGAATTTTTGGGATAAGTATGTGGCTCCGACAAATTGAAATGTACGTTCAAATCCATATTTGAATGTTTTATATTTTAATTTGAGGAATAACTGACTGAAACAGTCGAATGGGCCTACGAAACATATTCCATTGTGTCCGGAATGCGGGTATTTAGTTAGGGATGAGAGCCATTGGGTTTGAATTGGAGTTCGTTTGGATAAACATATATTTTTGGAATTTAAATAAATATCGGCGAATCAGAAAATTCCATTCATTAATTAAAAAAAACTACATTCTCTCTCCCTGTATCGGCTGAATGGCAGAACCTCCATCTTCCCTTCTCTCCTCTTTTTCTTCCAAACCACTCAACAAAATCATGAGCTCCAGTTGCCAATTTTGTAGAGATTCTCGAGATCTTCGCGTCTATATCTGTAGCTCCCCCTAACATCGTGTATTCGAGGAGATCTGACTCCCCGAAGTTCCAACCTTTGAACCGCCACTGCCTCTCCACTGGTGCACCGAAATGGACCCAACCACCACGCGCGGAGGCGCCCCTCCTCCCTCTTTGACGTGGCATTGGCCGATCTTCCTATAGCACAGCGGATTGGTAGATAATTGCAAACCTAGTTTTGAACAGTTTGCTGAAGGTAACAGCTGAAATAAATTTAACTGTTTATAAAATTTTAAAGCATTACGAATTATGATTTTACAATAAAAATCATATATTTTTGCTATGTTGTCGAAATCCAGTGAAACAAGAGACATTGGACTCATGACGACGTCTTCTACATTCTAGAAGAGACCAGAGAATTTTTGGAGCTTCCTACAATTTTTGGAGGAGTGGAACCTAATGTGAGATTTCTAAATTCAAAACGATATGGAATGGCGATGTATAAATTATATAATCGATGTATAAGTTATATACACCTCATGTATAAGCGTTGTATAAATTATATGTGCGATGTATAAGTTATATATACGTTGTATACATTATATGTGTGTTGAATGGAATTGAAGTAAAATTGAAATATATTTATATATATATACATACATACATACTCCCCTCGTCTACAGACCATGAACAATATATGTTGTTTGTGATTGTTTAGATTTTGGTTGACGTGAAATTTGGGTGATAAATGCGAATGGTTGATAATGGTTGTTTGTTGTAATGTCCCGCATTTTTTATCGATTTGTATTTGAATATTTTAATCAGTTTAAATATTGAATTCGTAATATAAGTGGATTTATATATTAATTAAAACGAACTGGAACATATAAAAATATATATTAATTATAATCGAGCTTATAACGACGCTGTAGTTCGTAATTTAACGTTCTGAACTTCAACTGAGTGTACAGAACTCGTTTTAAATCGGATTTCTTCGAAATAAGAAGCGTTGGAATCAGTTGAACTGTATCTTTCCAACAAAAGTGGAAAATGGAGATTTCGTCATATTCATTGCAAGATATGTCAAAATCAAATATTCAGAAAGTCGCTATGAAATCGTATATCGACCATAACGGTTTATTTGAAATAACTTCTTATCAGTTTCGAATTTAGACAAGGTTCTTTTGAGACGCAGTGATAATTTAATTTTTAGAATTTTACTGTAATTTTTAATTAATTAAATACGCAACTTTTTATTTGATGTATTTCGCACCCTATATCGATATTTTGGGGTTTCAAAATATGAGTTAAACTACCGATATTATTATATTTTTGGGATCGTGGCACCTCACTGGACACGACAGTATTTTTATCTCTGTCCGTAGCAGTCAGTAAATGAATGAATTTTTTTTACCATCATCATCACATACACCGTAACAAATATCTATGGACATTAAATAAAACCCATACCGACTCCTTAGTTTATCTTCATCAAATTAAATGGACCTCATGGCTACCGAGGCAATACCATACAAATGTTCTGACCAAAAATATAAAATAAAGCCTGCCATCAACATATCAACGTCAATCCTTTCATGGCCATACGTCCCTGTTTTGCATAAGGCAGACCATAACCTGCTATTGAGCTGCGTGCATGAAATCAAAGACATATTTATGTAGATGCTACGACTAGGTTCATGTTTTTCTCAAATCACAGTGAAAATTAAATGAAAGCACATGCGATTTGTACTAGTCTAAACCAGCTACCTACACCCCTAATACTTGGCCACCAAGGAATTTAAAGCTATAAATACACATCACTCTGTTACTTTCTCCCGAAACCAAAATCTTCTTCCTGAAGCCGCACTCTCTTCTTCTCTTTCTTTTTCAAAAATGAGATCTAAGATTTTAAAAACAAAAACAAACCAAACTCGTTGTAGGGAGAAGTGATACGTGAAGTATTGTTGGGTATCAGAAGCTTGCGTTGGGTTCGAAGACAAGGAAGAAGGAGAAACTGTTGTGAAGGAGGGCACAAAGCAGAGACTGGGTATTGGTCTTGTACTGAGGTGTGGGTTGAGATATTAGATGGTCGTTTCATTGGAGACATGGTAGCATACAGGGGTGCAGTGCAATTTGTATGGGAGAATGCGGTTTTAAGGAAGTACGGCCATTTTAAAGCAGAAGGAAGAATAAAAGGGGCGCTGATGTTCTTTTGATGATGGGGTGGCGCTTGGCACGTACGGCTGTCATGAAGGGTTCATGCATGGGTTTAAGTGTTGAATATGGGTGGGAGAGGTGAAGTAATGAGTAGCTACCGTGAATTGAAGATTCATGTTCACGGAAATGGAGATTGATCTTTGTTGCTAGTTTTGAAATGGCGAAGCACTGTAGTACATGCGGGAGACATCGCGAAGGATGGAGGACGGTGACTGCATGGGACATGCGGTATGTGTGCAGTTGAAGCACGTATGAAGGGGTACTGAAATTGAAATCAAAAAGGTGTACAAGTATTGGATCAGTGATATTGCAGGAGTGAAGGGGGTATCAGCACGTATGGATTGATATGCTGGTCTTGCGTGTTGTTTTAAAGCATGGTAGGCCACGTGAAAGGAGAGTACATGAGCAGAGGATGCATGGCATGGGGACAATGCGTGGACAGGGTATGTATCTTTTTGTAGTGAGTAAGCTGTTGAAATAAAAGAAGAAGGAACTATTTGCGTGGATCTGAGTATATAAAAATATGGGCGTACTGTGTAGTATAAAACATGGAAGTGGCGATGAGTAATGGTGTCAAAGTGGGGGAAATACTGTATATTGAGCGTTGTCGCCGTGTGAAGTTGAAAGTATGGATGGCTGAGGCTGACGTATTGTAGTATATATATATACATACTGGAGTTGTGACGCCGGCATTGGTTCAAGTAACGTGGGTATTACGTGGAAGTCGGGGAGAGCTTGAGCGTTGAATACATGAGAAATGGCGCAAGGACATATAGAAGTGAAATGGGAAAATATGATGGGAGAAAATGGTTAATAAGATGGATACATGTGGAATACTGTGGCAAACCTTAAATTAAAATTTCATTGGAATGCTTCGGGTTATGACCTGGGTTTTATATAAGAAGTTGGCATCGTCGTAACATCCTAGGCTGTCTGTTTTATGAGTTCGAAACTTCATTATGAAAGGTAGAAGAAGTTGCAAAACAGATTTTCGGGTGGAGGCGGTCATCATGGCGGAGATCTGAGTGGGTCACAGTGGACGGGGTGGAACAAGAACATGGTGAACAAAAGTTGTTTTGCGATAAAGACGATTCGATGTTTGGACGTGAAAAAGAAGGGTTCTGTACGTGAGCGGATGTTCACAAAGTTGAAGAAATACTGTGCTAGCAGGTCGGTTAAGGGGTTACTGAGCCGGAATAAAAGGAAGTGCTCTCGAAATCATATTAAAGAATATTATGCCATGGATTTGGTGTGGAGCTCAGTTGGATTTTAAGCAAATTTGAACGTCGGAACAGATTTACTGACGCAAATCGTTATTTAACGGTTAACGCGCCAAGGTGAGTAAATTCACTAACTTTGTTTTATTTAAAATATTTTATTTATATTTTAAACAATGGTTGAATGCTGTGTGATGGTTGTTTAGGCAGATTATGGTTAAATTGGTTGAAATATTATATATCGTTGCATATGTACCCATCACAGGTTGGATATTGATTCCATCAGTATGGAATCAGTGATAATTGTTTGACTAACATTTGTGGATGCGGAAACCGGTAGGAGGAATTCAACCGGATTCTTCAATATTTATATGTACTGTTTATGTACTGTTTGAACTGTGTTGAATGGAAGTTCAACGTTATGTTGATTTAGTAAATAAACGATATTGATTTAGAAAGTGGCAACAGTCGACCATAAACACATCGTTTTGTTAAGAAATTGGTTGACCGTCAAGCAAATCAACGAAGTTCAATTATAAAAATTATATCTTTATAATTGAAGCAAAATTATAAATTATAATAGAAGTTCTATTATAAACTGGTATTTTTAATACCGTGAGTTAGATATAAATTGATTCGAGTTTAAATAGGAAGAATCGATTATTTATTATTTCTAAATAACAGAAATTGAATCTTGATTAAACAAGGAGGCGATGACTTGTTTTAAGTATATCAAAAACAAGTAGTCGATTTTAAAGATGCTTATGAAATAAAGTATAATTCTATGATTGGAGTATGATCGTATTTGAAATAAGGGTAGTAAAACGAGTCTAGATTCCTATTGCGAAATGATATTTTAATAAAGATGAATGGTGGTCAGAAAGTAAACATTTTGTAAGTAGATATTTCTATTTGAGTTAAACTAAATTGATCTGATTAACGAGAAGTTTAGAAATGGAGTTTTGAAATGTTTTTCCAACATTAATAATGTGTATTTTCTAAAAGTACAGAAAATAAGAAAGGTAAGGAAGATGGAAATGTTCTAGATATTAAATAAATGTATATCTTCTAGAATGTGGGCGAACAAGTGCTATAATATTTGGAAATGGGTTTTTCAAAGAAGTATGAGGTTAAACAGTTTTGGAAATATCTAGAAAAATATGAATAATGAAATATTAGAAAGTGCCGAGATTGGGAAATGGTTTGATGGATGTTTATTTTCCCTTTGGTAGTCAAAACACCGACTATCAAAGATTTTTGTAACGGAAAGAGATGTCAAGATTTTGTAATGAAAAGAGATGTTAAGAATTTGTAACGGAAAGAGGTGTTGAGATTAATTATAAAGTGGAATATAGTAGCATATTGCAAGTCTCAGAACTATAGCAGTAAAGTAACGCTGTTGACTAGGCTTAAGCGTGACTGTTATGTCAAGATTAGTTATAAAGGGATATAGCAGCGTATAGCAAGTTTGAACTGTAACGATAAATGAAACGCTGTTAACCAAACTTAAGCGTGATATACAGTAGCACTTCATAGGGAAGGAAACAGCTTGTTTTGAAATTCACTTATTCAAAAGTAATAAGTAATGACGTTGTCCAAAGAAATGTAAGAACGAATGTTAAATAAAAAGTGCCTGTGATTTGTGTGATATTGGTTGTACATTGAATGGATGTTATTTTTACTTCGATAGTTAAACAACCGACTATCGAAGTGTTTTGACCATCGTTGTCAATTCGGAGAGACCGGTTGGATATTTTATCCGAAACCACTCCGTATAGGCATAAGCGCTGCAAATATATGCTGAAGAAAATTGAAGACGGAGTGAAGTGCAAGGGTCGTCCTATTCAGAATGGTGCTTTCTGTTTGTCCAGACCCAGGACAACTTGTATGGATGAATGCCTGACAGCGTATTCTTAGAAGATCACCTAAGACGTTCTTTTCAAGATATTACGTCTGGTGGCGGAGAAATTCGTTTCTCTTAGCTTTTATACCCGTAATATTTTTGAGAAGATCAACTAGGGATTTGACGGGTTTGACGATGTGGCATTCAAAGTGAATGGTGGCCAGATGTCCTAAAAGGTAGACGTAGCCTCAAGCTTCACAACTGGGAAATGACAAAAATCGGGCAGGCAGCATGGCTATGTGGGTCGCTCCCATTAGGGTGTATAATCACCTATCTAGAGAAATTCCTTTTGTTTCTAAATCTATCGATTCTGCCCATTCGGGAACGGTGGTTTGAGTCCAACCGTTGGTGATATACATTCGATACACTCAAGCGAAATGAGTGGTCGGTCATGTGTGGGCCGGGTTGCAAGACGTTCTTGTTGAACCCAGGTGTATTCGCCTCTAGAGATACATCATCGGAAGGTGGTCCCATACCTTGTCATAGTTGGAATCCAATCTCCAATAAGCGCCCTACGGTTTTTGATTTTATACTATGTATGTAGAGCGTGAGATGCAAGCGTTCTACTATTTGGTTATTTATTTGATTAGACATTATTATAATATCACTGGATTTTGATATCAAAAATATTTTGGGTTATAGTAAGGTAAAAGCCGTCCATGTTTATGTGTGGATTGGTCTTACTATTATCCTTTTTGTTTCAAAAAGGATTTTCAAAGTTAAACCGTATGGTTGGAATTTACTCACACCAGTCCCCTGACTGACCCAGAGTTTATTTTGTTTGTTTTCCCTAAACTCTTGGGTGCCCAAATTTGTACGGGCAGTCAAGTGTTTTAGGCTTTTACAGATACGCTTGAAGGAGCTAAAAGCAGAAGGCTTCACCGTTAGTATTTAGAGACTATGTCCGCTGTGATATGATGTATTGTACTCTGATAATGGTATGTATATACAATACAGTTTTGTATTTCAAAGTTATGTTATATAATATATTTTATTCGTTCCGCTGTGAGATTCGTGATTACTCTGATTATGTTCAGCTGTGTTCTTCTTCTTCTCCTATTCTATTAGTTCTACCTTTTCTATCTCATCCTCTAACTTCTTTCTATTAATGGTCCGGTATTTTCGATGTCTGAACAGTCGACGTTGGGTTTTGTGTCGATTTTCGGAGTCGAAAATACCTGGGTCGTTACAGTGGTATCAGAGCTGAAGGTTAAGTGATTACCTTGGCTCTGTGGCGTGACTCAGTAGAGATGGAGTTAGTAATACCCTAGATTGAGTTTGAGTATATATATATGAGAGCGTATTTGTAAATCAATATAAAAACTGTTTTATATTGTGTTGATTGATCTGATGAGTGGTATATGAATTCCAGATCGGCGCGTTTAGCTGACGAGGTCGATAGGGATTTATAAACGCTTGGATAGAGAATTTCGACATAGTATTGTTTTGAAAGAGAGTAAGTGAAATAATTTTACTCGAAATATATTTTGATGTAAAGAAAACATATATATTGGAATTATCTAATATATATTGAATGTGTTGGGTGAACTTATGATCGAATAAGATTTATAATTGAATTGGTTATATAAATAACCAATCGAAATAATTTATAAATATAATATGTAAAATCAGATATACTGAATCTGAAATTTAAACCAGAATTGGAATTAAAAAAAAAAATCTGATACATGAAAATGTTTGTAAATGAAATTTGAATTAAATATATGGAATTTTATGATCCTGGGGAAATTTTGAAATATTATCCAAGTTTCGAAAAGATATTTTTGAAGTAATTTCAAATAAAAGTATTTGAATATGAGTTTTGAAAGTGATATAGTATCGAACTCACTTTGGTCACTGGGAAATGAGTTCCGATGATGAAGTCGACCATTATCGGTGTTCAATTTCGAGTTTCTAAGTGACGGATTACTACCAAAGATTTTGTTTTGAAATAAGTTGTTCAGAGATTCAAAGGTTTTGAATTGCTATGTTATGAATATATATGATTTCAAACTGATTTGAAATGAAAACCCCAGGAATTTGAATTCTGAAATTAAAATTTACTTATGAAGTAAATAAACAGAGAATTTAAATAAGTCAAATAAAATTTGAGTTGAATTGAAGCCAAGTAAGTGGGAATCATACTGGAATAAGGATTTGACTTGACCAAGTAGTTGAGTTGTGAATTGAGATTAGGAATGGAACCGAACTTGGTTTGGAAATTTGATTATTTGGAATTGGAATTGAACTGGAGTTTGAAAAAGAAATTTGAGTTGGGATTATTGATGGAGAATAAACTGACTGGAGATCAGTTGGAGATGCATTTAGGTATGCTGAATGGATTGCAAATGGAAGCGAGAAAGTTGGATGCTCAATAAAGGGAGAAGGCCCAGAGTGGCGTGTTGTAATAGTACCGAATGAACAGTGCAGCGGAGAGATTGATGAAATTCTCCGAAAATTAAAAGTGTTAGAAAATTTTCAGAATTTTGAAAATTTTCGTTACAAAGAAGGGAATTAATATTTTGACCAGTTTAGTTGAAAATTGAAATTATGAAGTAAACCAAAAAGATTTTTAACCTGCTTACAACAAAGATTGTAGCATTTTCCCCATCTTAGCAATTTCGAGGACGAAATTATTTTAAGGGGGAAGGAATGTAATGTCCCGCATTTTTTATCGATTTGTATTTGAATATTTTAATCAGTTTAAATATTGAATTCGTAATATAAGTGGATTTATATATTAATTAAAACGAAGTTGAACGTATAAAAATATAAATTAATTATAATCGAGCTTATAACGACGCTGTAGTTCGTAATTTAACGTTCTGAACTTCAACTGAGTGTACAGAACTCGTTTTAAATCGGATTTCTTCGAAATAAGAAGCGTTGGAATCAGTTGAACTGTATCTTTCCAACAAAAGTGGAAAATGGAGATTTCGTCATATTCATTGCAAGATATGTCAAAATCAAATATTCAGAAAGTCGCTATGAAATCGTATATCGACCATAACGGTTTATTTGAAATAACTTCTTATCGGTTTCGAATTTAGACAAGGTTCTTTTGAGACGCAGTGATAATTTAATTTTTAGAATTTTACTGTAATTTTTAATTAATTAAATACGCAACTTTTTATTTGAAGTATTTCGCACCCTATATCGATATTTTGGGGTTTCAAAATATGAGTTAAACTACCGATATTATTATATTTTTGGGATCGTGGCACCTCACTGGACACGACAGTATTTTTATCTCTGTCCGTAGCAGTCAGTAAATGAATGAATTTTTTTTACCATCATCATCACATACACCGTAACAAATATCTATGGACATTAAATAAAACCCATACCGACTCCTTAGTTTATCTTCATCAAATTAAATGGACCTCATGGCTACCGAGGCAATACCATACAAATGTTCTGACCAAAAATATAAAATAAAGCCTGCCATCAACATATCAACGTCAATCCTTTCATGGCCATACGTCCCTGTTTTGCATAAGGCAGACCATAACCTGCTATTGAGCTGCGTGCATGAAATCAAAGACATATTTATGTAGATGCTACGACTAGGTTCATGTTTTTCTCAAAGCACAGTGAAAATTAAATGAAAGCACATGCGATTTGTACTAGTCTAAACCAGCTACCTACACCCCTAATACTTGGCCACCAAGGAATTTAAAGCTATAAATACACATCACTCTGTTACTTTCTCCCGAAACCAAAATCTTCTTCCTGAAGCCGCACTCTCTTCTTCTCTTTCTTTTTCAAAAATGAGATCTAAGATTTTAAAAACAAAAACAAACCAAGCTCGTTGTAGGGAGAAGTGATACGTGAAGTATTGTTGGGTATCAGGAGCTTGCGTTGGGTTCGAAGACAAGGAAGAAGGAGAAACTGTTGTGAAGGAGGGCACAAAGCAGAGACTGGGTATTGGTCTTGTACTGAGGTGTGGGTTGAGATATTAGATGGTCGTTTCATTGGAGACATGGTAGCATACAGGGGTGCAGTGCAATTTGTATGGGAGAATGCGGTTTTAAGGAAGTACGGCCATTTTAAAGCAGAAGGAAGAATAAAAGGGGCGCTGATGTTCTTTTGATGATGGGGTGGCGCTTGGCACGTACGGCTGTCATGAAGGGTTCATGCATGGGTTTAAGTGTTGAATATGGGTGGGAGAGGTGAAGTAATGAGTAGCTACCGTGAATTGAAGATTCATGTTCACGGAAATGGAGATTGATCTTTGTTGCTAGTTTTGAAATGGCGAAGCACTGTAGTACATGCGGGAGACGTCGCGAAGGATGGAGGACGGTGACTGCATGGCACATGCGGTATGTGTGCAGTTGAAGCACGTATGAAGGGGTACTGAAATTGAAATCAAAAAGGTGTACAAGTATTGGATCAGTGATATTGCAGGAGTGAAGGGGGTATCAGCACGTATGGATTGATATGCCGGTCTTGCGTGTTGTTTTAAAGCATGGTAGGCCACGTGAAAGGAGAGTACATGAGCAGAGGATGCATGGCATGGGGACAATGCGTGGACAGGGTATGTATCTTTTTGTAGTGAGTAAGCTGTTGAAATAAAAGAAGAAGGAACTATTTGCGTGGATCTGAGTATATACAAATATGGGCGTACTGTGTAGTATAAAACATGGAAGTGGCGATGAGTAATGGTGTCAAAGTGGGGGAAATACTGTATATTGAGCATTGTCGCCGTGTGAAGTTGAAAGTATGGATGGCTGAGGCTGACGTATTGTAGTATATATATACATACTGGAGTTGTGACGCCGGCATTGGTTCAAGTAACGTGGGTATTACGTGGAAGTCGGGGAGAGCTTGAGCGTTGAATACATGAGAAATGGCGCAAGGACATATAGAAGTGAAATGGGAAAATATGATGGGAGAAAATGGTTAATAAGATGGATACATGTGGAATACTGTGGCAAACCTTAAATTAAAATTTCATTGGGATGCTTCGGGTTATGACCTGGGTTTTATATAAGAAGTTGGCATCGTCGTAACATCCTAGGCTGTCTGTTTTATGAGTTCGAAACTTCATTATGAAAGGTAGAAGAAGTTGCAAAACAGATTTTCGGGTGGAGGCGGTCATCATGGCGGAGATCTGAGTGGGTCACAGTGGACGGGGTGGAACAAGAACATGGTGAACGAAAGTTGTTTTGCGATAAAGACGATTCGATGTTTGGACGTGAAAAAGAAGGGTTCTGTACGTGAGCGGATGTTCACAAAGTTAAAGAAATACTGTGCTAGCAGGTCGGTTAAGGGGTTACTGAGCCGGAATAAAAGGAAGTGCTCTCGAAATCATATTAAAGAGTATTATGCCATGGATTTGGTGTGGAGCTCAGTTGGATTTTAAGCAAATTTGAACGTCGGAACAGATTTACTGACGCAAATCATTATTTAACGGTTAACGCGCCAAGGTGAGTAAATTCACTAACTTTGTTTTATTTAAAATATTTTATTTATATTTTAAACAATGGTTGAATGCTGTGTGATGGTTGTTTAGGCAGATTATGGTTAAATTGGTTGAAATATTATATATCGTTGCATATGTACCCATCACCGGTTGGATATTGATTCCATCAGTATGGAATCAGTGATAATTGTTTGACTAACATTTGTGGATGCGGAAACCGGTAGGAGGAATTCAACCGGATTCTTCAATATTTATATGTACTGTTTATGTACTATTTGAACTGTGTTGAATGGAAGTTCAACGTTATGTTGATTTAGTAAATAAACGATATTGATTTAGAAAGTGGCAACAGTCGACCATAAACACATCGTTTTGTTAAGAAATTGGTTGACCGTCAAGCAAATCAACGAAGTTCAATTATAAAAATTATATCTTTATAATTGAAGCAAAATTATAAATTATAATAGAAGTTCTATTATAAACTGGTATTTTTAATACCGTGAGTTAGATATAAATTGATTCGAGTTTAAATAGGAAGAATCGATTATTTATTATTTCTAAATAACAGAAATTGAATCTTGATTAAACAAGGAGGCGATGACTTGTTTTAAGTATATCAAAAACAAGTAGTCGATTTTAAAGATGCTTATGAAATAAAGTATAATTCTATGATTGGAGTATGATCGTATTTGAAATAAGGGTAGTAAAACGAGTCTAGATTCCTATTGCGAAATGATATTTTAATAAAGATGAATGGTGGTCAGAAAGTAAACATTTTGTAAGTAGATATTTCTATTTGAGTTAAACTAAATTGATCTGATTAACGAGAAGTTTAGAAATGGAGTTTTGAAATGTTTTTCCAACATTAATAATGTGTATTTTCTAAAAGTACAGAAAATAAGAAAGGTAAGGAAGATGGAAATGTTCTAGATATTAAATAAATGTATATCTTCTAGAATGTGGGCGAACAAGTGCTATAATATTTGGAAATGGGTTTTTCAAAGAAGTATGAGGTTAAACAGTTTTGGAAATATCTAGAAAAATATGAATAATGAAATATTAGAAAGTGCCGAGATTGGGAAATGGTTTGATGGATGTTTATTTTCCCTTTGGTAGTCAAAACACCGACTATCAAAGATTTTTGTAACGGAAAGAGATGTCAAGATTTTGTAATGAAAAGAGATGTTAAGAATTTGTAACGGAAAGAGGTGTTGAGATTAATTATAAAGTGGAATATAGTAGCATATTGCAAGTCTCAGAACTATAGCAGTAAAGTAACGCTGTTGACTAGGCTTAAGCGTGACTGTTATGTCAAGATTAGTTATAAAGGGATATAGCAGCGTATAGCAAGTTTGAACTGTAACGATAAATGAAACGCTGTTAACCAAACTTAAGCGTGATATACAGTAGCACTTCATAGGGAAGGAAACAGCTTGTTTTGAAATTCACTTATTCAAAAGTAATAAGTAATGACGTTGTCCAAAGAAATGTAAGAACGAATGTTAAATAAAAAGTGCCTGTGATTTGTGTGATATTGGTTGTACATTGAATGGATGTTATTTTTACTTCGATAGTTAAACAACCGACTATCGAAGTGTTTTGACCATCGTTGTCAATTCGGAGAGACCGGTTGGATATTTTATCCGAAACCACTCCGTATAGGCATAAGCGCTGCAAATATATGCTGAAGAAAATTGAAGACGGAGTGAAGTGCAAGGGTCGTCCTATTCAGAATGGTGCTTTCTGTTTGTCCAGACCCAGGACAACTTGTATGGATGAATGCCTGACAGCGTATTCTTAGAAGATCACCTAAGACGTTCTTTTCAAGATATTACGTCTGGTGGCGGAGAAATTCGTTTCTCTTAGCTTTTATACCCGTAATATTTTTGAGAAGATCAACTAGGGATTTGACGGGTTTGACGATGTGGCATTCAAAGTGAATGGTGGCCAGATGTCCTAAAAGGTAGACGTAGCCTCAAGCTTCACAACTGGGAAATGACAAAAATCGGGCAGGCAGCATGGCTATGTGGGTCGCTCCCATTAGGGTGTATAATCACCTATCTAGAGAAATTCCTTTTGTTTCTAAATCTATCGATTCTGCCCATTCGGGAACGGTGGTTTGAGTCCAACCGTTGGTGATATACATTCGATACACTCAAGCGAAATGAGTGGTCGGTCATGTGTGGGCCGGGTTGCAAGACGTTCTTGTTGAACCCAGGTGTATTCGCCTCTAGAGATACATCATCGGAAGGTGGTCCCATACCTTGTCATAGTTGGAATCCAATCTCCAATAAGCGCCCTACGGTTTTTGATTTTATACTATGTATGTAGAGCGTGAGATGCAAGCGTTCTACTATTTGGTTATTTATTTGATTAGACATTATTATAATATCACTGGATTTTGATATCAAAAATATTTTGGGTTATAGTAAGGTAAAAGCCGTCCATGTTTATGTGTGGATTGGTCTTACTATTATCCTTTTTGTTTCAAAAAGGATTTTCAAAGTTAAACCGTATGGTTGGAATTTACTCACACCAGTCCCCTGACTGACCCAGAGTTTATTTTGTTTGTTTTCCCTAAACTCTTGGGTGCCCAAATTTGTACGGGCAGTCAAGTGTTTTAGGCTTTTACAGATACGCTTGAAGGAGCTAAAAGCAGAAGGCTTCACCGTTAGTATTTAGAGACTATGTCCGCTGTGATATGATGTATTGTACTCTGATAATGGTATGTATATACAATACAGTTTTGTATTTCAAAGTTATGTTATATAATATATTTTATTCGTTCCGCTGTGAGATTCGTGATTACTCTGATTATGTTCAGCTGTGTTCTTCTTCTTCTCCTATTCTATTAGTTCTACCTTTTCTATCTCATCCTCTAACTTCTTTCTATTAATGGTCCGGTATTTTCGATGTCTGAACAGTCGACGTTGGGTTTTGTGTCGATTTTCGGAGTCGAAAATACCTGGGTCGTTACAGTGGTATCAGAGCTGAAGGTTAAGTGATTACCTTGGCTCTGTGGCGTGACTCAGTAGAGATGGAGTTAGTAATACCCTAGATTGAGTTTGAGTATATATATATGAGAGCGTATTTGTAAATCAATATAAAAACTGTTTTATATTGTGTTGATTGATCTGATGAGTGGTATATGAATTCCAGATCGGCGCGTTTAGCTGACGAGGTCGATAGGGATTTATAAACGCTTGGATAGAGAATTTCGACATAGTATTGTTTTGAAAGAGAGTAAGTGAAATAATTTTACTCGAAATATATTTTGATGTAAAGAAAACATATATATTGGAATTATCTAATATATATTGAATGTGTTGGGTGAACTTATGATCGAATAAGATTTATAATTGAATTGGTTATATAAATAACCAATCGAAATAATTTATAAATATAATATGTAAAATCAGATATACTGAATCTGAAATTTAAACCAGAATTGGAATTAAAAAAAAAAATCTGATACATGAAAATGTTTGTAAATGAAATTTGAATTAAATATATGGAATTTTATGATCCTGGGGAAATTTTGAAATATTATCCAAGTTTCGAAAAGATATTTTTGAAGTAATTTCAAATAAAAGTATTTGAATATGAGTTTTGAAAGTGATATAGTATCGAACTCACTTTGGTCACTGGGAAATGAGTTCCGATGATGAAGTCGACCATTATCGGTGTTCAATTTCGAGTTTCTAAGTGACGGATTACTACCAAAGATTTTGTTTTGAAATAAGTTGTTCAGAGATTCAAAGGTTTTGAATTGCTATGTTATGAATATATATGATTTCAAACTGATTTGAAATGAAAACCCCAGGAATTTGAATTCTGAAATTAAAATTTACTTATGAAGTAAATAAACAGAGAATTTAAATAAGTCAAATAAAATTTGAGTTGAATTGAAGCCAAGTAAGTGGGAATCATACTGGAATAAGGATTTGACTTGACCAAGTAGTTGAGTTGTGAATTGAGATTAGGAATGGAACCGAACTTGGTTTGGAAATTTGATTATTTGGAATTGGAATTGAACTGGAGTTTGAAAAAGAAATTTGAGTTGGGATTATTGATGGAG
Organism: Allium sativum; assembly: GCA_030737875.1. Taxonomy (NCBI): domain Eukaryota; kingdom Viridiplantae; phylum Streptophyta; class Magnoliopsida; order Asparagales; family Amaryllidaceae; genus Allium; species Allium sativum. Next base: position 231,760,264 of record CM060926.1, read on the forward strand.
AATAAACTGACTGGAGATCAGTTGGAGATGCATTTAGGTATGCTGAATGGATTGCAAATGGAAGCGAGAAAGTTGGATGCTCAATAAAGGGAGAAGGCCCAGAGTGGCGTGTTGTAATAGTACCGAATGAACAGTGCAGCGGAGAGATTGATGAAATTCTCCGAAAATTAAAAGTGTTAGAAAATTTTCAGAATTTTGAAAATTTTCGTTACAAAGAAGGGAATTAATATTTTGACCAGTTTAGTTGAAAATTGAAATTATGAAGTAAACCAAAAAGATTTTTAACCTGCTTACAACAAAGATTGTAGCATTTTCCCCATCTTAGCAATTTCGAGGACGAAATTATTTTAAGGGGGAAGGAATGTAATGTCCCGCATTTTTTATCGATTTGTATTTGAATATTTTAATCAGTTTAAATATTGAATTCGTAATATAAGTGGATTTATATATTAATTAAAACGAAGTTGAACGTATAAAAATATAAATTAATTATAATCGAGCTTATAACGACGCTGTAGTTCGTAATTTAACGTTCTGAACTTCAACTGAGTGTACAGAACTCGTTTTAAATCGGATTTCTTCGAAATAAGAAGCGTTGGAATCAGTTGAACTGTATCTTTCCAACAAAAGTGGAAAATGGAGATTTCGTCATATTCATTGCAAGATATGTCAAAATCAAATATTCAGAAAGTCGCTATGAAATCGTATATCGACCATAACGGTTTATTTGAAATAACTTCTTATCGGTTTCGAATTTAGACAAGGTTCTTTTGAGACGCAGTGATAATTTAATTTTTAGAATTTTACTGTAATTTTTAATTAATTAAATACGCAACTTTTTATTTGAAGTATTTCGCACCCTATATCGATATTTTGGGGTTTCAAAATATGAGTTAAACTACCGATATTATTATATTTTTGGGATCGTGGCACCTCACTGGACACGACAGTATTTTTATCTCTGTCCGTAGCAGTCAGTAAATGAATGAATTTTTTTTACCATCATCATCACATACACCGTAACAAATATCTATGGACATTAAATAAAACCCATACCGACTCCTTAGTTTATCTTCATCAAATTAAATGGACCTCATGGCTACCGAGGCAATACCATACAAATGTTCTGACCAAAAATATAAAATAAAGCCTGCCATCAACATATCAACGTCAATCCTTTCATGGCCATACGTCCCTGTTTTGCATAAGGCAGACCATAACCTGCTATTGAGCTGCGTGCATGAAATCAAAGACATATTTATGTAGATGCTACGACTAGGTTCATGTTTTTCTCAAAGCACAGTGAAAATTAAATGAAAGCACATGCGATTTGTACTAGTCTAAACCAGCTACCTACACCCCTAATACTTGGCCACCAAGGAATTTAAAGCTATAAATACACATCACTCTGTTACTTTCTCCCGAAACCAAAATCTTCTTCCTGAAGCCGCACTCTCTTCTTCTCTTTCTTTTTCAAAAATGAGATCTAAGATTTTAAAAACAAAAACAAACCAAGCTCGTTGTAGGGAGAAGTGATACGTGAAGTATTGTTGGGTATCAGGAGCTTGCGTTGGGTTCGAAGACAAGGAAGAAGGAGAAACTGTTGTGAAGGAGGGCACAAAGCAGAGACTGGGTATTGGTCTTGTACTGAGGTGTGGGTTGAGATATTAGATGGTCGTTTCATTGGAGACATGGTAGCATACAGGGGTGCAGTGCAATTTGTATGGGAGAATGCGGTTTTAAGGAAGTACGGCCATTTTAAAGCAGAAGGAAGAATAAAAGGGGCGCTGATGTTCTTTTGATGATGGGGTGGCGCTTGGCACGTACGGCTGTCATGAAGGGTTCATGCATGGGTTTAAGTGTTGAATATGGGTGGGAGAGGTGAAGTAATGAGTAGCTACCGTGAATTGAAGATTCATGTTCACGGAAATGGAGATTGATCTTTGTTGCTAGTTTTGAAATGGCGAAGCACTGTAGTACATGCGGGAGACGTCGCGAAGGATGGAGGACGGTGACTGCATGGCACATGCGGTATGTGTGCAGTTGAAGCACGTATGAAGGGGTACTGAAATTGAAATCAAAAAGGTGTACAAGTATTGGATCAGTGATATTGCAGGAGTGAAGGGGGTATCAGCACGTATGGATTGATATGCCGGTCTTGCGTGTTGTTTTAAAGCATGGTAGGCCACGTGAAAGGAGAGTACATGAGCAGAGGATGCATGGCATGGGGACAATGCGTGGACAGGGTATGTATCTTTTTGTAGTGAGTAAGCTGTTGAAATAAAAGAAGAAGGAACTATTTGCGTGGATCTGAGTATATACAAATATGGGCGTACTGTGTAGTATAAAACATGGAAGTGGCGATGAGTAATGGTGTCAAAGTGGGGGAAATACTGTATATTGAGCATTGTCGCCGTGTGAAGTTGAAAGTATGGATGGCTGAGGCTGACGTATTGTAGTATATATATACATACTGGAGTTGTGACGCCGGCATTGGTTCAAGTAACGTGGGTATTACGTGGAAGTCGGGGAGAGCTTGAGCGTTGAATACATGAGAAATGGCGCAAGGACATATGGAAGTGAAATGGGAAAATATGATGGGAGAAAATGGTTAATAAGATGGATACATGTGGAATACTGTGGCAAACCTTAAATTAAAATTTCATTGGGATGCTTCGGGTTATGACCTGGGTTTTATATAAGAAGTTGGCATCGTCGTAACATCCTAGGCTGTCTGTTTTATGAGTTCGAAACTTCATTATGAAAGGTAGAAGAAGTTGCAAAACAGATTTTCGGGTGGAGGCGGTCATCATGGCGGAGATCTGAGTGGGTCACAGTGGACGGGGTGGAACAAGAACATGGTGAACGAAAGTTGTTTTGCGATAAAGACGATTCGATGTTTGGACGTGAAAAAGAAGGGTTCTGTACGTGAGCGGATGTTCACAAAGTTAAAGAAATACTGTGCTAGCAGGTCGGTTAAGGGGTTACTGAGCCGGAATAAAAGGAAGTGCTCTCGAAATCATATTAAAGAGTATTATGCCATGGATTTGGTGTGGAGCTCAGTTGGATTTTAAGCAAATTTGAACGTCGGAACAGATTTACTGACGCAAATCATTATTTAACGGTTAACGCGCCAAGGTGAGTAAATTCACTAACTTTGTTTTATTTAAAATATTTTATTTATATTTTAAACAATGGTTGAATGCTGTGTGATGGTTGTTTAGGCAGATTATGGTTAAATTGGTTGAAATATTATATATCGTTGCATATGTACCCATCACCGGTTGGATATTGATTCCATCAGTATGGAATCAGTGATAATTGTTTGACTAACATTTGTGGATGCGGAAACCGGTAGGAGGAATTCAACCGGATTCTTCAATATTTATATGTACTGTTTATGTACTATTTGAACTGTGTTGAATGGAAGTTCAACGTTATGTTGATTTAGTAAATAAACGATATTGATTTAGAAAGTGGCAACAGTCGACCATAAACACATCGTTTTGTTAAGAAATTGGTTGACCGTCAAGCAAATCAACGAAGTTCAATTATAAAAATTATATCTTTATAATTGAAGCAAAATTATAAATTATAATAGAAGTTCTATTATAAACTGGTATTTTTAATACCGTGAGTTAGATATAAATTGATTCGAGTTTAAATAGGAAGAATCGATTATTTATTATTTCTAAATAACAGAAATTGAATCTTGATTAAACAAGGAGGCGATGACTTGTTTTAAGTATATCAAAAACAAGTAGTCGATTTTAAAGATGCTTATGAAATAAAGTATAATTCTATGATTGGAGTATGATCGTATTTGAAATAAGGGTAGTAAAACGAGTCTAGATTCCTATTGCGAAATGATATTTTAATAAAGATGAATGGTGGTCAGAAAGTAAACATTTTGTAAGTAGATATTTCTATTTGAGTTAAACTAAATTGATCTGATTAACGAGAAGTTTAGAAATGGAGTTTTGAAATGTTTTTCCAACATTAATAATGTGTATTTTCTAAAAGTACAGAAAATAAGAAAGGTAAGGAAGATGGAAATGTTCTAGATATTAAATAAATGTATATCTTCTAGAATGTGGGCGAACAAGTGCTATAATATTTGGAAATGGGTTTTTCAAAGAAGTATGAGGTTAAACAGTTTTGGAAATATCTAGAAAAATATGAATAATGAAATATTAGAAAGTGCCGAGATTGGGAAATGGTTTGATGGATGTTTATTTTCCCTTTGGTAGTCAAAACACCGACTATCAAAGATTTTTGTAACGGAAAGAGATGTCAAGATTTTGTAATGAAAAGAGATGTTAAGAATTTGTAACGGAAAGAGGTGTTGAGATTAATTATAAAGTGGAATATAGTAGCATATTGCAAGTCTCAGAACTATAGCAGTAAAGTAACGCTGTTGACTAGGCTTAAGCGTGACTGTTATGTCAAGATTAGTTATAAAGGGATATAGCAGCGTATAGCAAGTTTGAACTGTAACGATAAATGAAACGCTGTTAACCAAACTTAAGCGTGATATACAGTAGCACTTCCTAGGGAAGGAAACAACTTGTTTTGAAATTCACTTATTCAAAAGTAATAAGTAATGACGTTGTCCAAAGAAATGTAAGAACGAATGTTAAATAAAAAGTGCCTGTGATTTGTGTGATATTGGTTGTACATTGAATGGATGTTATTTTTACTTCGATAGTTAAACAACCGACTATCGAAGTGTTTTGACCATCGTTGTCAATTCGGAGAGACCGGTTGGATATTTTATCCGAAACCACTCCGTATAGGCATAAGCGCTGCAAATATATGCTGAAGAAAATTGAAGACGGAGTGAAGTGCAAGGGTCGTCCTATTCAGAATGGTGCTTTCTGTTTGTCCAGACCCAGGACAACTTGTATGGATGAATGCCTGACAGCGTATTCTTAGAAGATCACCTAAGACGTTCTTTTCAAGATATTACGTCTGGTGGCGGAGAAATTCGTTTCTCTTAGCTTTTATACCCGTAATATTTTTGAGAAGATCAACTAGGGATTTGACGGGTCTGACGATGTGGCATTCAAAGTGAATGGTGGCCAGATGTCCTAAAAGGTAGACGTAGCCTCAAGCTTCACAACTGGGAAATGACAAAAATCGGGCAGGCAGCATGGCTATGTGGGTCGCTCCCATTAGGGTGTATAATCACCTATCTAGAGAAATTCCTTTTGTTTCTAAATCTATCGATTCTGCCCATTCGGGAACGGTGGTTTGAGTCCAACCGTTGGTGATATACATTCGATACACTCAAGCGAAATGAGTGGTCGGTCATGTGTGGGCCGGGTTGCAAGACGTTCTTGTTGAACCCAGGTGTATTCGCCTCTAGAGATACATCATCGGAAGGTGGTCCCATACCTTGTCATAGTTGGAATCCAATCTCCAATAAGCGCCCTGCGGTTTTTGATTTTATACTATGTATGTAGAGCGTGAGATGCAAGCGTTCTACTATTTGGTTATTTATTTGATTAGACATTATTATAATATCACTGGATTTTGATATCAAAAATATTTTGGGTTATAGTAAGGTAAAAGCCGTCCATGTTTATGTGTGGATTGGTCTTACTATTATCCTTTTTGTTTCAAAAAGGATTTTCAAAGTTAAACCGTATGGTTGGAATTTACTCACACCAGTCCCCTGACTGACCCAGAGTTTATTTTGTTTGTTTTCCCTAAACTCTTGGGTGCCCAAATTTGTACGGGCAGTCAAGTGTTTTAGGCTTTTACAGATACGCTTGAAGGAGCTAAAAGCAGAAGGCTTCACCGTTAGTATTTAGAGACTATGTCCGCTGTGATATGATGTATTGTACTCTGATAATGGTATGTATATACAATACAGTTTTGTATTTCAAAGTTATGTTATATAATATATTTTATTCGTTCCGCTGTGAGATTCGTGATTACTCTGATTATGTTCAGCTGTGTTCTTCTTCTTCTCCTATTCTATTAGTTCTACCTTTTCTATCTCATCCTCTAACTTCTTTCTATTAATGGTCCGGTATTTTCGATGTCTGAACAGTCGACGTTGGGTTTTGTGTCGATTTTCGGAGTCGAAAATCCCTGGGTCGTTACATTTGTGGTTGAAACAAAATTGGAATTGTTTGTGGAAAAATTCATTGTGATATGAAAATGATCGAAATATTTAGAATATAAGGGTAAGCCCCTTAGGGAACGCCGCGAGGCGTAAGTTAGTGCAAGGAGCTGTATTCAGGACGGTGCCGGTTTTAAACCCCCTGCCGTTATGCTATCAAAATTTTCTATAATATTCATGTGTTTGGTTTATATTCATGTGTTGAAATATATTCATGTGTTGGAAGAATATTCAAATGACGAATGAATTGTTTGAAAGATAAAAATCACATTTTTATCATGCATATAAAGTATATAAAATATTCATGTTTGAAATAAATTGTTCTAACAATAAAAATAACATTTTTATTATATATATGAATCGCTAAAAATATTCATGTTTGAAATAAATTGTTTTGACAATAAAAATCACATTTTTATTATATATATGAAGTGTTAAAAATAGTCATGTGTTGAAATAAATATTTGTTGGGTAAAAATATTATTTTTATCAAATATATGAAATGAAAATGGTTTGGAAATCGAAGAACAAATTATATTTATATATATATACATATATAATTAAAAAAACGAATAACGACGCTGCAGTTCATTTTTTGAAATCATGATTTTAAACGATTATTACGGGAGATCCAACTGTCGAATTTTCCTAAAACTGAAAACAAAATATCTTTCCAACGATACCAAATTTGTAAAGATCCAACATTTAGATTTTCAGGTATGTGTAAATTAATTCTGGAGAAAAATAACGCCATGGCCGCGTTATGGCCTGAAGCGTCGTTTGAATAAATGGGCTATTTTTAAATAAATAAAAATAGCGATAAATCGTTATAAAATATTATAAATGATATGGAATGGAAATAAACCGAATTTACCAAGTTTATTGACTATTTGATAGTTGAATGTATTTGACATGAAAATTACATTAATGAACTGAATTATGGATGTCAAATAATTTTACCATGGAAATGAATTGATTTGAATTCTAAATATACGTGAATTATTTGAAAAGGCCGAGTTGAATCTCATTTCAAATAATTGATCGACGATTATAAATTGGCGATGAAGACGGTGGTTGAAGACCGGAGGTCTTCACATCGTTTGGATGATTGTTGATGTCTTGATTGGGAGGCATCCCAAGACAAGGTAATAAGTGGTGGTCGTTCAGACGTACTTGGAGATCGACCGGATGAGCGAGGGCCTCTCTCCTGTATTGGACATATGGGACGAGGAATAAGGTGCCTCCAGTTTCGTTCAGACCCAGAATGGACTTGTAAATGGACTGTGTGTCCGACATTGGATTTCATTCTGTGTGATTGATATACGTCAGTTGCATGGTGTAGATTTCCTGTGTGGCATGCTGAGATGCAGTGATCAAGGCTTTTGTTGAAAAGCAGAGCCTTGTGGTTGATGATCAAAGCATAGCTTTGATATAGCTAGCTTTGTGTATAGCGTTGATTCGCGGGCCTCACACCCCGGTATGGACCAGAAACGGGAGAGGACATCAGGAAGGACATGCGTTTCCTTCTAGCTAGGAGTGGTGTCTGGGTTTTACATGCCCAGGCGTTTTACTTATGTGGATGATGGATAGCGAGGCACCTTGGTTATTTCGGTCTCTTCGGAGTCGATGGTTTGGTCGGGATATGACCAGTTGACGCCCTATAGGGCAGGGAAATGCAGTGTTCAGGCATTTTAATCCACTCCGTGTGGACCGGCCCTGGTGAATCAAGGGTCACTCGAGCTCTGATCCTAAGACACGGGCTAAAGCGTCTCGAAGCGGTAAGGACGATCTCTTGCCTTGGTTCATGACGGAAATTCAATTTCCAAATACGACATTGTGCAGTTTTGATTGTAAACCTATATATAGCGACATAGTGGTATGGGGGCACTTATGCCGTCTATAATTGATATTTATGATTGAAATTGTTTTTGAAACATATAAACAATAGTAATAATATCAAATGCTTTTGTTTTATATGTATCAAGCATATTTTGGCCATTATAAGGTAAAAACTCTATCCTCCAGTTTGCGTTGCATTGTGTGATGGGAATTGAGTCTTATAATGACTTCATTTTTATAAAAAGCATTGCGATGTTTAAAGAATTTACTTGTTTTGAGCACTGAAAATCCAATGGAGTAAACCCGTTCCGCGTTAGCGGCATGGTCCTATGATTGGCCTTATTTTAAAATAAGTTAAGTTGATTTCTCATACCAGTCCCATGACTGACTCGTAGTTTGTTTCACTTGCAAACTCGAATGCCCTATTTTCTACACGGGCAGCCTCATATTCAGGTTTTAGCAGGCTCTTTCTGGATAGCTATGGAGCTGAAGATGGATTCTATCACTTCTTTATTTTTATGCTATTCAGCTCCTGTTATGTATATTATGTTTGATTCTGCTGTAGACATTTTATATAAAGATGAACTGTATTTTGTACTAAATGAGATCCTGTATATTGTGTAACTCTGATGATTATGTTTATCCAGTGTATTTATTGTACATTATCTGGTGTATTTATATATTTCTGCTCTACTGTTATTTGTTTATGTGTTATATTCCAAAGATTACCCTTGCCACTATGGAACGGGGGTTTGGGGGCGTCACACAAACAACAGTCAATTTAAATAAATCATTGGTTAGGAAATATAACCAATTCCAATTCGGTTTGAATTATTTTTCTAACTAAACAATTTTTATTGTTTAAATTATAAATGGATATTTATAATTTAATTTCACTATCACATTAAGATTAACATTATTTTTAATATGTTAATCATCACAGTCCCCACAAAATTCAACAAATCATCCACAAAAATAAATACTCAACTACCCAATGCCATTTACGGTGCCATAAGTGGCCATTTGCGGAGTATGAAATCCAAGTGTCAGTAATATCCATACATCGCTTCCAATTTATATGATTTGTGTGAATTCGAGTGTTGAACTCCATACAACAAATAAAAATCAATACTGGCCATTTCTATACATTTACAGTTATAAAATAAATTAAATAACTATACAAAATTCTAGTGAGAGAATTCTCACATTGGTTTCCACTCCGCCATTCTTTATTTGATGATTTTGGTACAGTTTGGGTTAGAATTTTCCCAAAAATCTAACATGCTCTGTTTCTGTCCCAGTCAGTTTCATTGCGTAGTGTTCGCTTCCATGATTCCAATGGACTTTGATTTGCTGAATTTTGTTTCAGTTCAAAAGAGTTATGACCTTTTAAAGTTAATTACATCTAATAAATAATTAGATAAACAATTATTTTAATTATTCGATTTAATCCCTCACTTAGTTACCATTCTCCTTATCGTTCTTCCTCAAACACGCTATACCCATCTTCAATGTTAAACCCCACATACCGCCACCGCTGTAGATGATCGGAGAGCACCACAAGAGGCGCCTCAGCTTGCTCCACCGCCGCCCTAGGCGTAGGCCCATTCGAACCCCCTTGCTTCCTCGATTGGGCTGCGAACAACACTGCTTTAGGACAGAATTTCGAACAAAATACCAAACGAGTTTCAATCATGACTGTCCAGATTATGGATCTCATGTAGACGAAGAATATTACAGTAGAAAATTTTCTCTAATGGTTAGTGGATTTGAAGATTTAGGCATCCGAATGTAGGAAGAAAACAGCCTTTAAAACAATGAACAACGGCTGCTGAACATGGGAGAGGTCTAAGGTTTTGACCGGGTATGAGGGTGTGTGTGTATATATATATATATATTAATATTTAATTTAATTCGAAAAAAAAGTGATTTCGCATTCGAACTCCAAATCAGACCCAACGACCATCGTCCTTAGCTAAATATCCCGATTCCAAACACAATAGAATATGTTTCGTAAGCCAGTTCTATTATTTTAAATAGTTTTTGTCAAAATTAAAATATAAATCAATATATATTGAATTAAAACGTACATTTTAATTTATCGGGGCCACATACTGACTCCAAAAATTACAGAAAAATAAATCTAGCTATGTTTTGACGATACAATCCTAACAAAACTAATTTGGAGGCCGTTTGAAAAATGGCCTTTTTCTAGTCGATTAAATTTAAACTGAAATTGCAAAACACGTTTAAATTTACTGCGCTCACATATTAATTTCCAAAAATTATGAAATTTTAAACTTGACTATAATTTGACATTCCGGATCCAACAAAAGTGGTTTTTGTCGAAAACAAAGGTCATTTGCAAAATAACTATTTTTAAGGGCCATATATTATATTAATATATATAAATAAATTCCATAGCGACTATTTTAAATTTTAAGCTAGACATAATTATCAATTTGTAAAGTGAAATCTGAATTTTTTACATTCATTAGAAAGATATAATTAAACAGATTTTAACGTTTCTTATTTCATCAAATTCTGACTTATATTGAATTATGTACATTCATTCGAAATTTAAAATCGAATTTTCAAACTACCGCGCCATTTCAGACTCTATTTATAATTAGAAATAAATTTATACATTCTAACTTCGTTTAAAATAATTTTTTAGCTGTTATTATTTAAAATAAATCACCATTAAAACAGCTAAAATAAAAAATTTAATTGGTTCTGAAATTTCGGGTTGTTACAATCTCCCCCACTTAAAATCTTTTCGTCCTCGAAAAGGAACAGAGCTGAAAGTTGTTTAACTAACCAACTCAAGTTTCATTTTGGCTTGAGTTCTTCAACTTTTTAGTTTCTAAGAACTTTCTAATTTCTCAAAAATTTGGCTAACACCATAAATTTATGAAAAATTTCGCCATAACCTCCTTTGTACGGGCTGATCGGTAAAGCCACAACTTGCCTCACAGGGACCTCATCAATCAAAAAGAAAAAGAAAAAGCCAAGCGGCTCATAAATTCATCGAAACCCAATAAATACAGTAAATATGTACCTATTTGTCGGTCATACAATTTTATTCCTCTTCTTAGCTTCCATGCTATGACTTGTTCAATATATATACATGTACAAATATCCAATTCCAATCAATTTTCAATTCATTACAGCATTAGATTTGATTTGGCTTATTTTACTTTCCATTTTCATATTGGTTAAACTAATTATCAAACATCACAACCATCAATCAATTAGTTCATTAGCTTTTTAAATATATATTTGAATATAATCGAAAATCATATTTTCAAGGCTAAATCACAAACATAAACCCTAAGTGTTGGTTCTCACACCACTCAATTGGAAATATATAGATATCCCACTTTCGAAACTCGAACATAGATACTGATGATGATATATCAATCACCAAAATTATCCATGGGCGACTAGTGCGATTCTATATCTACCCAGTATATTTGAGACTTCGAATATACGTTCATGGCGCATATATGCAAAATCTTCGTATAAAATAAAATACTCAAATACATATAATATGATATACTTTTCAAAACCAAATTTGTTTTTATAAATAATACTCTTCAAACTCATTCTAGGTTATTACTAACCCTATCTCCAATGAGTCATTCTTATAGGATGTTACTAATTCTATCTCTGATGAATTCTTTCGTTTGATTCTTGTTCTTGTGCCTTGTAAACCAAAGCTCTAAAACCAAAATGAAACGAGCCAAAATTCCCCTATCGGGAAAGCCCGAATTGGTTAGAGAATACGACACATCAGAACACAAACAATATTTCATTGTTATTACAACAATTTACATCGGATTATAAGATATCAGTTTTCAAATAAAGAATATACAATGGAAAATATCAGAGAACTAAATTACAAAGCAGCGGAAAATAATACACGAGTATAATGTACAGCAGAAATCATCTACAACCACAATTGATAGAGATATATGGATACAAAGCTTCCCAAATATAGCTCCAGTTGTAATCCAAGATCCTGGGCGAAAGAATACCTGCGAAAACCAAAACTACTAGCTGCCCTTGTGGAAAATATGGGCACCCAGAGTTTAGGGTAAAACAATGAACTCCGAATCAGTCAAGGGACTGGTGTAAGAACTAAAACAGTTATTAAATCTTTAGTTTATAATTTGGAAAATCATGGGACCATGCCGTATAGTACGGAACGGGATTACTCCACATGAATCTCAGTTTAAAATAAAACAATGCAACGATTTTTGGAAAATGAAGCTATTATAAGACTCAGGTCCCATCACATAATGCAACGCAAGCAGGAGAATAGAGTTTTCCATTATAATAGCCAAATATGCTTAATACATATAAAACAAAAATCTTTTGATATTATTACTAGTGTTTAATCTGTTTAAAATATTTTCAATGTAAATGTATCAATCCTAGACGACATAACTACCACATACTATGTCGCCATATAGGTTTACAATCAAAACCGAACGAGGTCGTATTGAAAATTGGATTCCATTTATGAGTCGAGGCCAGGGATGGCTCCTCTCCAATTCGAGGGACACTCTAGCAAATGCCTCAGGATCTCCCGCAGTGAACTCTGGGAACAGAAGGGCCGGTCCACACTTACTTTAGTGGATTGGTTATTCTTGAACACACATTTCCCGGTCCCATCGGACCTATCACCTGGCCAGTAGCGACCAATATCCGAGGTGCCTCGCAATCCATCATCCACATAAGTAAAAAATATCTCGGCTCCATTTCATGACACCACTCCTAGCTAGAAAGAAACGTCGTGCACTACCAACGGTCCCTCAACCCGTTTTTGACTCATACCGGGTGTGAAGCTCGCGAATTAACGGTATACACAAAGCTATGCTATTTAAAGTCGTGCTTTGATCATCAACCACAAGACTTTTCTTTTCGTCAAAATCCGTGATCATTCGCATCTTAGCATGCCACACTGACAATTCATGCCATACAACTGATGTTTATCAATATAAAACCTCTAAGGTCGTACGTCTCAGAGAAGGGTGTTAAGCAAGAGAATAAATTCTCTACCACTAAACAGATATATATTTAATATAAATCAACCAACACAGGATGAAATCCAACGTCAGACACACATCCATTTACAAGTCCGTTCCAGGTCTGAACGAAATCAAAGGCACCTTATTCCTCGTCCCATATGTCCAATACAGGAGAGAGGTCCTCGCATATCCGGTCGATCTCCAAGTATGTCTAGATGATCACCATTTATTACCTTGTCTTGGGTGTATAACCAAATTAAGACATCAGTAATCATCCATACGATGTGAAGATCTCCGATCTTCAACCACCGTCTTCATCGTCGATATTTAGTCGTCGTATCAGTTATTCAAAATGGGATAAACCCGGTCTTTCCGAACAACTTGCGTATTTTATAATCAATAGTCCAGTGCTATAAAAACACTTCATACGCCTCATTCCAATTCAGAATATTCTTTTATTCAAATATTCACATTTTTAGGGAAAGGTTCCTATTAATTTTATCAAAGATAAACTCTTTTAAATTTGTTCTTTAATCTTCCTTTGGATATCCATTTAAAAAGATTTTATTTTCTTTATCCACAATTCTAAACCAAATTAAGGTTTATAAAACTAGTCGGGATTATCAAGTTGTACTGAAGTAATCATTTATTTATTATTCCCAATCCAACCTATTCATCCCATGGAGCAAAATTTGTAGTACTCCATATCTAACACCCACGGTGTTATTGGTAAATTTAACTACCCTTTTCACGTTAAAATCTAATTAAAGATTCAACTATCGTCTGGAGTAAAACTGGCGGTACTCCATTCTCGATCATTTCTCTTGTTTAATAAATTTATTTATCTCATTCACTTTTCAATCTAATTAAAGATTCATTAAAACTTCATTTCAGTTTTAATCTCCAAAAATACTCACTTAATGATTATTCAACTTCAGGAAAATTAATCCTGCCTTTAACTGGGTTAAAGAACCAATGTCATTTAAAACACCGTTCACGATAAACCCAAATCACCTTCCATTAACTATGGAATCTTCACGGAAATCAATTCAGTCGTAATTGATATACATTCCCATATCAAACTAATACTTTAAGTGGAATAATAGCAAAACCTTTTAAATTCCATAAATAGTTATGGTCTTCATTCAAGAAGCTCATCTCGATTATTACCAAATCGTATTCCATTCAATTCCAATTTAATATATTAAATTGGAAAACTTTTCTTTGGAAAATAACATTATTCTTATTTAAAATATTTATAAATTCCAAATCTCTACTTCATTGTTAATCGGGTTAAAGAACAAATGTTATTTAAAACACAGGTCACGACAAACCCAAATTCCAATTTTCATTTCAATTCCAATTAAATTAGTTGGTGAACTCCTTTAAATCTTAATTAAAAGATCTATTCTATCCTCATCTGGGTTTGTTAACAGTGCTATTGAAAACACCATTCATGACATATGCAAAATCTAATTTGATATCAAATACAAGGCTCTAAATAGAAATTATATCGGCTTATATTCAATATCAAATTCTGAAACCAATAAATATCGTATTGGTAATAACAATATATATATATATATATATATATATATATATATCTTCGAAATTCCTCAATAATATCCGTATAATTACGGAATTCAATATCAAAATATTCCGAAGATAATTTCCATTCCAAATCCATTCCAATTTATTCGTTGGAAAATTCTAGTTATATTAAAACCATTATCAAATCCAATTTATTTATTATTCAAAAAGATTGGATTATTCTTTTAGTTAATAACTAGTTCACTTAGACAAAAATATATTTTTATCCTTTCAAACTCGTAATTTTTCATCCAATATCTTTCCAAATCATTTATTATGATTTTACATAATTTTACCATATTTTTAATAGTTTTATTAGGGCTTATACAGTCGGTTTTCAATAATGACCACCGAACTGCATCCATAGCAACCTTTTCTGAAATTGATTTGGACATAATTTGAAATTCAACCAATAAAATTTAAATCTCTTATATTCATTGGAAAGCTCTTTTCGATATGAACCCAATAGTTCCAGTTTTAGGAGAATCCGAAGGTGGGATCTCCCGTTACGACAATTTGAATTTAATGGTCGAAATTCGCGAATGGTCGCTGCGCGGCGCGTTCTATTCAAGCCATTAAATATATATAATATATATATCGCCGATTTTTGTTCAAAACATATTTTGTGAATCTTTTATAAATTCATTTTAAAACGATTTCAAATTCATTTTCAATTTTAAATCAATTTTGAATATTCTATATCATTATAATAGTGAAATGATAATATTTTCAACATATCTGATTTCGAAATCCATTTCCTTTTCATATTCATTATAAAATGAATAAAATCGATCGATAAACCCATTTGAGTTAAAATAGTGTTTAGCTACTTAACTCGGCTTAATATATTCCAATATTTTTGTGCCCATCCAAAATCGTACATCAAAATCATATTTTGATTATTCACTGAATATTATTTTAAAACATTCGTTATTTCTGAATCGGAATGCAACTTAATCAATTACCATATACTTTCAGTTATATGGATTTCATACATCGCATGTATTCAACAATAATGGTAAATAATCATTACGCATTCAAACTTCATCCAGAGTGCATTTTACAACTGAATAAGCATTAAAATAAATAAATAACGCTCATCATAGCCTGTTAACCCATTGATTGACATACAACTAAATATTGAGATTAGTGTATGCCAAATATCATTCCAATACCCTGTCGGGTTTTCAAACAACAATAGTCAATTTAAATAAATCATTGGTTAGTAAATTTAACCAATTCCAATTTGGTTTGAATTATTTTTCTGACTAAACAATTTTTACTGTTTAAATTATAAATGGATGTTTATAATTTAATTTCACTATCACATTAATATTAACATTATTTTTAATATGTTAATCATCACAATCACCATACAAATCACCAAATCATCCATAAAAATAAATACTCAACTACCCAATGCCATTTACGGCGCCATAAGTGGCCATTCGCGGAGTATGAAATCCGCGTGTCGGTAATATCCATACATCGCTTCCAATTTATGTGATTTGTGCAGATTCAAGTGTTGACCTCCATACAACAGATAAAAATCAATACTGGCCATTTCTATACATTTACAACTATAAAATAAATTAAATAACTATACAAAATTTTAGTGAGAGAATTCTCACATTGATTTCCACTCCGCTATTCTTTATTTAATGATTTCAGTATTGTTTGGGTTAGAATTTGCATGAAATTCTAACGTGCTCCGTTTCTGTCCTAGTCAGTTTCATTGCCTAGTGTTCGCTTACACGATACCAACGGACTTGGATTTGCTGAATTATGTTTCCGTTCGAAAGAGTTATGACCTTTTAAAGTTAATTACATATAATAACTAATTAAACAAACAATTATTTTAATTATTCTATTTAATCGTTCACTTAATTACCATTCTCCTCGTCGTTCTTCCTCAAACACGATGTACCCATCTTCAACGTTGAACCCCGCACACCGTAGCCGCTGTAGATGATCGGAGAGCGCCACAAGAGGCGCCTCAGCTTGCTCCACCGCCGCCCAAGGTTTGGGCCCATTCGAACCCCCTTGCTTCCTCGATTGGGATGCGAACAACGCTGCTTTAGGATGGAATTTCGAACAAAATACCAAACGATTTTCAATCATGACTGTTCAGATTATGGATCGCATGTAGATGAAGAATATTACAGTAGAAAATTTTCTCTAATGGTTAGTGGATTTGAAGATTTAGGCATCCGAATTTAGGAAGAAATCGGCCTTTAAAACAATGAACGACGGCTATTGAATATGGGACGGGTCTAGGGTTTTGACTGGGTATGAGGGTATATGTATATTAATATTTAATTTAATTCAAAAAAAGTGATTTCGCATTTGAACTCCAAATCAAACCCAATGACTGACGTCCCCAGCTAAATATCCCTATTCCAAAGACAATGGGATATATTTCGTAAGCCAATTCTACTGTTTCAATCAGTTTTTGGCAAAATTAAAATATAAATCAATATATATTGAATTCAAATGTACATATTAATTTATCAGGACCATATACTGACTCTAAAAATTACAGAAAAATAAATCTTGCTATGTTTTGACGATACGGTCCTAACAAAACTAATTTCATCGAATTTGGAGGCCGTTTGAAAAATGGCCTTTTCTAGTCGATTAAATTTAAACTGAAATTGTAAAACACGTTTAAATTTACTGCGCTCACATATTAATTTCCAAAAATTATAACTATAATTTGACATTCCAGATCCAGCAAAAGTGGTTTCGTCGAAAACGGATGTCTTTGCCAAATGACTATTTTAAGGGCCATATATTATATTAAAATATATATAAATTCCATAGGGACTATTTTAAATTTTAATTTGGACATAACTATCAATTTTGTAAAGTGAAATATGAATTTTTCACATTCTATACAAAGATATAATTAAACAGATTCTAATGTTTCTTGTTTCATCAAATTCTGACTTATATTGAATTCTGTACATTCATTTGAAATTTAAAATCGAATTTTCAAACTACCGCGCCATTTCAGACTCTATTTATAATTAAAAATAAATTTATACATTCTAACTTCGTTTAAAATAAATTTTTATCATTATTATTTAAAATAAATCATTTTTTTAGCAGAACAGTAGAGGCAATATATAGTTACCCCGCCATATATAAATACTGCATAAAAGAAACAACATCCAGTTGGCCAACATATTATAGTCCAAACCGCTCTCATAAGAGCCAAAATATAACATCAGTCATCCAACTCACGCAGGAGCATACAAAATACACCAAGCATCGACCTTACAAAAAACAAAAGACCGAAAGCAAAATAAAGTGGCCAACAACATCCCCTCCAAGCAGCGTGGAACTAATCACCAAGCTCCGCTGCCATCTGTAACAAAATCAACAAATAACCAACTGTCAATGTCCATCCACTTATAGTAAAACTTCAAAATATGAAACAGTACTGCATTTGAAGAAGTAGCAGAATTTTTAAAGCACATATTGTTCCTTTCGTACCAAATAACCCAACAAAAAGACAAATTAAGCAAAGCAAGTTGTTTTGAAGGAACATTTTCCCAAAACAGGAATTGGTCACACAGAGAATCTTTCCACATTAGGTCAATGTTAGAATTAACTAAACATTTAACCCAAACATAGAAAGCCATATCACAATCATGAAATAAATTGGTACATACCTCTTCCTCGGCTCCACAAAACACACATGCAGTATCTACATTAAGATTCTTCCATCTCAGCAAACTTTTTATATTTAATTTTCCATGCAGTACAATCCACATATGCATTCGAACCTTCATCGGGACATTAAAACTCCACATGCATGAAAAACACGTGAGATTTCTACTAGAGAAATTCATAAGAACATAACATTTCTTTACCGAGAATTTATTTTTATTTCTCCACAAACACTCATCCTCCTCATCAATAAGAATCACATTCTCCATAAGTCTGAAAAGCTTCATAAGCTGAAATAAAGCCCTCCCTTCAATTATTCCATTAAAGCTCAGTTTCCACATGAAGCCATCAGCTAAGAATCATAAACTTCTGAAACAATGGCTAACTTATCACAAGAAATTTCATATAGAGAATCAAATTCTCAAATCAATGCAATTGGAAGAAGCCACTTATCTATCCAAAAATAGCTCCACCTCCCACTTCTCACTTTCAAATTAAAATGCACTTTAAAGATATGAGAATAGCTTAGAACACCCTTCCAAAAGGCTGATGGATGATCAACATTTCTATAAAGTGAAAAAGCTCCATCATAGCAGGTATTAACTACCCATTCACACCAGATTTTGTCTTTGTGAGAAGAAATTCTCCACAACGATGTACATAGTAATGCAGTATTCATCTCCATCAAATTCAAAACTCCCAAACCCCATTTCTCTCTAGATTTGCACACTTGCTTCCAAGAAATTAAGCAAACAACGGCACTAGCATTTCTTTCCCCTGACCGGAGAAAATTTCTTTGCACTGCATCAATCTTTTTGATAACCCAATCTGGAAAGTTATAAAAAGACAACCAATAGAAAGGAGTAGCTGAAAGAACAAAATTAACCAATATTAATCTTCCTGCTTTAGATAAAGACCTTCCCTTCCACTTAGATAATCTAGTATCCACCTTATTAATTAGTGTATACTAATCATCCTTTAACAGTTTGCTTGGTCTGATACAAAGGCTAAGATAATTCAGAGGAAATGAGCTTACTTTGCAATTCAACATTTCAGCAATATCATCAGCAACTCTATTGTCTACCCCAACTACCAAAACTGAGATTTTATGCAAGTTAATCTGCAATCCAGAAATACTCTCAAAAGCATAAAGAATAAATTTGAGAGCTGCAATATACTTACAATCAGGCTTACTGAAGACTATCGTATCATCAGCATAATGCAGAGATGTAACGACCCGCAAATTCGAACCCTTTGAGTTGACCAAATACAATACAAGTCCAACCCAAATTGCACGAAAATACGAATCATTAATAGAAAGAAGTTAAAGGATGGGGAATAGAGAAGACAGAAAATTAGAATAGAAGAAATAAGATAGAAGAAAAATTGAATAACACAGAATCTCACAATCGCAGCGGAATAAAATATAATATAGAAATAAGCTTTGGAAAATACAAAACTGTATCTGAACTTACATACAACATCAGAGTACTTCATACATACATCACAACGGAAATAAACTCTATATATCTAATACTAAAACCTCCTGCTCTAGCTCCTTTTAGATTATCTGAAAAATCCTGAATTACTTGCCCGCCCATACAAATTTGGGTACCAAAGAGTTTAGGGAAAACATTGAAAAATAAACTCTAGGTCAGTCATGGGACTGGTGTGAGTAAACGATTTTAAACAGCTTGCCTAACTTGGAAAAATTCTTTTGAAAGAAAAGGTAATCGTAAGACCGATCCACACATAAACACGGATAGTTTTTACCTTATGATAACCCAAAACGTTTTGAAATCACAATTATTCTGATATTATAATAATGTCTAGGGTTTCCACAAATAAATTAGAATCTAGCAGAATGCTTGCATCTCACGCTCCACATATATAGTATTCAAACAAAACCGCTTGGCACTTAGGGATAATGGATTTCCAACTATGACAAAGTATGGAACCACCTTCCGATAATGTATCTCTAGAGAGGAATACACGGGGTTCAATAAGAACGTCTTGCAACCCGACCCACACATGACCGACCACTCATTTCTCTTGAGTGTATTGAATATATTGTCACCTTACGGTTGCTAGCAACATAACCGTTCCCGGGAGATATAAAAGCGAAAGAAGTAAAAAAAATAATATTCTCTAGATAGGGACAATACACCCTAATGGGAGCAACCCACATAGCCATGCTACTTGCCCGATTTTTGTCATTTTCCGGTTGTAAGGCTTGAGGTCTAAACTTACCTTTGGATATATCACGTTTTCATTCACTTTGAATGCCACATCGTCAAACTCGTCAAATCACAAATTGATTTCCCCAAAACCACGGGTATAAAGCTAAGAGAAAAGAACTTCTCCGCTACCATACACAGTTTTGAAGAGATCAACTTACGCGATCTGTTAGGTATACTCTGTCAGACATTCGTCCATAGAAATTGTCCTGGGTCTGGACAAACCGAAGGCACTATCCTGTAAATAGAACAATCCTTATATACACTCCATCTTCAATGGTCTTCAACTTGAATTCAAATTAATCAACTCCTAGGTCGAAACAAAGCGGTATTTGGATTTCATTTAGAAAACCAATCCCGGTCTCTTTGAATCGATAAACGTTAATATCTTTTAGGGTCAAGTGATACTTAAAGTAACCAGATTAATATATTTTATATGTGTTTCTATATCCTTAATTGATTTTCAAGATTTATCCAAATAAGACATGTAAATGGTTAAATTTAAACTAACAAGTTAATTGGGTCATGACATAGCATTTCAATCAATCAAATTAACAAATCAATTATTACAACAGATCTAGTCTATCACAAATTAACAATCCAACTAACCATTGTTCATTATTGGTTGGTCTTGGAAAATAATCATTTCCAAATCATATTTATCAAAGATTTAATTCTGTTTTAAGAATCTCATTTATTAATCATAACAATATTGTTATCATTCATACTTTAATATATATATATATACACGCACTACAAGAAAAACAGCAAATAGCAGCGACATTATCCGCTGCTAATCCGTCGCTATATTGGCATTAGCGATGGATTTCCTGCAAAATACTTTGGTCGGTAAAAAACATGACGGTAATTGTGCCAGATTTAGCGACGGAATTTAGCATGAGTTTTCCGACAGTTTTCCGTCATTTTACTAATAATATAATAAAAATATAATTTTTTTATTAATTTAATTTTAATTTATTTACCGACTATTTACCGATGAATAAGTAATTTATAATAAATTATTATTTGTAAAAAAACGTTGGTAAACCCTTACTAATTTCCAAAGGATTAGCGACGGAAATTAAATTAGGGTAAACTTAACCTCGCTTTTTTTGTTGGTAATCCGCCGCTATATCCCTGCTAATCTGCCTATATATATATATATATATATATATATATATATATATATATACACACACAAACACGTGTGTATATATATATTCATATAAAGACATATATATACAACAAATATTATTCAACCGTGAACATTGAAATAAATAACATATTAAAAAAACAAAGATAAATTAACCAACAATATTAATTTAGAACTAAAAAGAACATTCATAATCACATACAAAAAAACCACAATATCCATAATCCTTCATCAATTCACACACGAAGATGAATTATGAACAACAAAACTATTATGTTGGTGCACATTATCCCAAATACAAACACATATCATCCATAACCATATTGAAACCACATAACATCGTATTTACACCAAAACAAGTCTAACTAACATACCCAACCATAATCCCAGCAATATCAAGATCGAATGCCTTGACAATAATTCCCTCGTCTAATACCATACATGCCTCATTAACGGTTGTGAAGAAATAAAACTATCTTTATCCATAAGCTTCAGAATCTGCATAAAATATCAGCGTTGCATTGAGTATAACCTCAAATGGATATGTAGCAGCCCCAGCGCAAGCACCAGCAATAGCACCATATATACTGTATACACACATAAACAAGGTTCCTTTTTGCTATGTATAAAGAAGGATGGATTATAAACCTGATCAAGGACAAAAAAAAGCCAGCCCCAGTTGAACAACCTGCCATATGAAATCAAGGAAGAAAGGCAGCACAAATACCACTACATATGATCATTTTATATTAAACCTGCGCACATCAGAAACTAAAAATGTCACACTAAACTTTGGGTCCATATGTCAAGAAATGGGGTAACAAATGCTCAACAACTATACCTTAGACTTGGAGGTACAATGCACATCAGAACTACATTGTAGAACAGCCAAATACGATAAATCTAACCTGTTATGTGAAAATTCTAATTAAGCTGCACTTACTCTTAAACTATTACAGAACACTTAGATACATAAGAAACTAAAAATCTATTTTTTTGATTAACTTTTAGTAATCAATTCATTGAACAATAATCAGTAAAACTAAGAAATTAAAAAGAGTAAAGATCACAGAGTTTTAAGCTGGTTTGGCTAGATTACATACGTCTCTAAACCCAATAATTATTCTTTATTTTTCAAAAGCAAGGGAGTATACAGGGGAGAGAATGTAAAATTATAGTTACCAAAGCAGAGAGTTTAACATATAACTGTAAATTTAATAATCAAATTTTCCAAAGACTTTTCACGTTCAAAATCACTAATTTGATTTGACAGTAGAAAATAGCATATATTGAAGAAGACTATAATAGTGGATGTCCTGTCATACACATACAAATAAGAAGGCGAACTTAATTCATTTAAACAGACATAAGAATGAAGTAAAGATTACTATATACTTACTTTGTTCAATGACAAATACTACACATTATTTGTATATATAAGTAAATTTATATATGGATTAAAGGGTTATTTATAGGAAATGTTGTTATAAAATGAGAAAACATAAGGAACGCTATTTTGAACCAAACCATATTCCCAATAATACTGAATGATAATCAGATTTTGAATCAACCAAGAGTCCTTACAGTTATACCCGGTTTTTTTTATATTAATTCTTTGACATGCTGGATAAAATCACATAGCGGTAGCTCAAAAAGGACTCAACATTAAAAAATGATTAGCTAAGAATGCATTTGAATGCAGTTGTAAATATTGAAGTTCTATAACGAGTAAAAATACAAGCTCAACAAACGACGTCAAGTTTTGGGTGAAAGGTGCTACCTCTCTCGACATTGTTTTCCCATTGCGTCCTAGAAAATGTTTTGCAATTTTTGACCAATTAGATCCAAATTTATCCACTATTGCAACAAGGTTTCGTCTTCTTGAACAGTAAATGAGACAAAACGTATCATAACAAAGAAAGGTAACATATTACCAATGTACATCATGCAGTCTTATTTTAAGAAATATAACTATTATTTCGTACAAAATCATATTTAAATATGGAAGAAGTCTATATACCTCTATAGACCAAGGTCCTTTAACTAGTTTAGGATCTAAAACCTTCCACTATCTTTGAAAGCATTTAACATCAGTGCGACCTACCAATTGTTCAGCTGTGAAGTAGAAAATTGTAATACTCGTTAAGCAGATAACATAGACTCAATGAGCAATGTTATAGCAAAAGGGGTCTCAGTAAAAGGCTAAAAACAAACTAATTGAAAGGCATCTACAATTGTCCTAAATGTAAAATCATAATTCTAATCACTAACCAAAAATTAAACAAAATTGGATAATTTAGAAATTAAAGATACCTAAGATAGATGTTTGAAATTGTTCTCTCTAATTGGTCCTTGCGTGACTCTTCACCCTTCAGTAGTCTTTTGCGCCTTCTTCTTGTGAACTCCTCCCTGCTGCCGCCCTTCTTCAGATCTTGTGTTTCCTGCTTTGTGCCTTCGATCGCCATGTGGTTTACCTTTCTTCAGATCGTTCGAGTTTTTGCCTTCGATCATTTTTTTAAGCGAAATGCGTTATTTGGCTAGAGTGAATTAAAAGATTAAAGTCGGCTAAAATTTAGGTGGAGATCTGAAATCGGAGGCTAATGGAAAAACAAAGGAAAGGGAAGGAAAGGTAGGCGGCGGACGAGATTTAGGGTTAAGTGAAAATGGAGAAAGCGGTAACTTAGGTTAAACAAAAATGGGTAAGCGGGAAAGGAAAATGGGTAAGCGGGAACGAAAATGAGGACAAAAACACGGTGGAAACCAGAAACATGCCTGTGCTAATCAAATTTGATGGATAATCTAATAATTAATGCTGGTTATTACATACATATTATTGTAGGAATAGTAAATTACAAATCAATAATTACTAATTATTGAATATATTACTAAATAGTAAATTAACCAATAATAATTGATATCAATTTTCAACAATTAAACTATAGTAATTACTAAATAATTATTATTAAATTATAGATTAGTGAAATATGTTAAATATTTATCTTTGGTTATTAAATATTAATTATTAAAATTTAATAGTAATCATCAATTACTTAATAGTATTAATTATTTAATATTAGTTCTTAATAGTAGATATTAATTTATAATAACTATTATAATAACTATTATATACTTATATGACCAAGTAAATAATTATCTTATATGACCAAGTAAAGAATTCTGAAAATTCATAAAAAAATACACATATATACATATATATGTATATATATAATGTATATATATATATATATTATGTATGTGTATATGTATACATACATTATATATATAACTTTGAATTGTATAAACTGAGGATGTGTTGTCTCATATTATATAAGAGATAATTGCAATAATTATTGAATTTAGGAAACATGTATACTGAAATCACATTATACACCAGTATAAAAGAACATGGTATTATATATGTATATATAATCTTACAGTTTAAATTCTGATCTTTATAAACTGAAAATGTGTTGTCTCACAATATATTAGAGATAAGTGCACTACTTAAATCTTATGCTCAGTTGTAATTAATCACTAATTAAATATTTATTATTAATTATAGATTACCAACAACTAATTATTAATAGTTGATATTAATTTATAATAACTATTATATACTTATATTAACTATCACATATCAATTATTAATTATTTAATAGTACATTAATATGCATGTAAATAATAACTTGTATGGTAATGTTTGAATTTTTTGAATTTCGAAAATTCTTTAATATTTATTTAACTTCTTATTTTTAAACTTTGACCATTTTGTTTTTCTTAATTACTAATTATTTATAAAATAATACGTACCAATCAATTTCTTAAAAGCAAATATGTATTAATAATTTCTTGATATTAATTTAATTGATCGTATCAAAGACTATTAAATAATCATTGATTATCAAAACAAATTTAATAAACATTGAACAACAATGTATTTTATTAATTACTATTACCTCTTATTTATATTATATAGTAATTAATAATTAATCAGCATTAATTTTCAAAAAAAAAATCAGCATTAACTATTGAATTTTATTTACTTCTAATAGTTATTATTTATTATTAATTACTAATGTATTATTAACATTAATTATTTAAAATTTAAATTTACTAATTAATTACTAAGTAATAACACAAATTTAAAACATTTAATAAATAAAAAAATAAAAAAGTTCGTTTCAAATCTCTTGGAAAATAGCTTCAAAATTATGTCGACGGTAATCCGACTCTATTAGAAACGGAATTTAGCATCAAATATTATATGACGGTAAAGAGCTGCAATTTCCATTGATTTAGAGACAGAATTAGTATTCGACGGTAATAATTTATAATAAGATGACATATAAAATCTAAAATATTTTCTCTTACAAATCCCACGGAAATCCACCGCTAATTTGCGACAGAATTTTCTGCTGCTAAAAATCTGTCGCTAATCTCGGTTTTTCTTGTAGTGACGACTTATAAATATAATCACTATTTTATTTCCTTAGAAAATAATTTATTCACAATATATAGTTTCAATATTTATTTAAAACGGAAAGTAAACGATACTTTCCTTAACCGATTCCAAAACAACATCTCTTCCCGATTTTTCCCATTTCTTTTATTTTTCAAACTTTGGAATAACTTCATCGCTATAAGTCAAATAGATTTTCCCTTATCCATTCTTATTTTGAAAAAATAACATTTGCTTCCACTGCTATTCAATTCGAAATGTAAATGTAAATATCATTCCTTTGGTCCTTGTTTAATACATTAACCATATTTCACTTATTAGTCCAAGGTTAATACAGTTATCTAGTTGCTATATCAATTCATATTTACATAGATATCAACATTTAATATAATCATTGTGTATTTAACTTTTAAATCATTTCTTGGTTAAAATATATTTATCGACCTTAGTCGAATTAATTTAAAACTGTATTTCAATGCTCATTCAACAGTTAAGCTCAATATTATTGATGATTAATCAATATTCGATAATCACAACATAACATAGATTTTAGTTCAATGAATATGACTTGAACTGATTATTTGGATCTTAAATCTAAGTAAATGTATTCCATTTATTCCAATCTATTTGGGCAGAAATAAATATAACTTCATTGATTTATTTAAACAAAATAACTTATTTAACTTAACAAGGTATACTCTGTTCTTTCCAACGGTCCATGTTTGATCATCTATATCTACTCCTTTCAAACATACGAAATTTCTTGCTCTTATTACTTTTATTCCCTTTAAATAACTTTATAAATATTAAATTTATACTTTTAAAAAGGAAAGACCTTTTATTATTATTATTTTAAAATCTTATTCCCATTTTCCTTTCTTTCATAATTTCCTCTTAATTCTTGTCTTTTATTTCTAACGCATCCATCCCTATTATTTTTTATTTCCTTATTTCTTTAAACATAAGTCTAAGCCCAATAGTTTAATGGTCCAATTTTTAAACATAGGCCCAACGTCATTTCACTTTGTCTCCTTGCTCCATATTTCAACCTGAACAAGTTTTAGTCCTTCAACATTTTTCAGCTCCCATTCGAACAGTGCAATATGTCCACTGTCCAAACCATGCAACCACACTTGCCCCTCTTCTCTCTTTCGTATGTTCTACTGTAGTTCACCCTTTTTTTCTTGTATAATAATGTATCAAAAAAAATATGAAAATTTGTCATTGAGAAAATATGTATGCATACAAGAACTCATTCTATACATCAGGAACACCAGGGAGGCACCAATGTATGCAATCTGCGTAGCTACTAGGATTTGCTATTTGCTCCTAAGTTAATGGCTCCCATTGCTTTCTATATACTGATGGATGTCCATCTTTTCTGTATTCTGACAACAGGGTCATATTTAGAATTTGCACATTGATGCCTCTTTCGCTCAGTTCATTGACTGTTGATTCTACTGCTAGCATCTTGTGTACAGGTACTACATTTATTATTATTTTTATTTAATTTTTATGAACCATATATTATTGCGTCTCCAGGCAATTAAATTTGCCAAGCCAAAAACAGCTCAGTTTGTAAAGGAACCATACATCACCCCTATGTGTGCATACACCATCGCTGCTCTAATTATCTTGTTACCTTGTCGATGTAGTTCGCAATTACCAAGTACACTTTAGAAGTATATAAGACTACACTTATGTGCATTATGCCCATAACAAAAGATTCAAATCGGTATAAATTACTCATAAGAGAGATTTCATTCCATCTTGAATATGTAAAAATCATGGGTGGTTCCCGAATATGTAAACCCGCGACCATATGATGCCTAAATTTGTACCTTAATCTCTTACTTTATTAAGATGATTTCGCTCGCATAAGTCTAGTTCATGATGTTCGTCCTTCAAATTGAAAATTTCAATAGTTGTTCAGACGCCAACTGATTATACTTGGGTGGCATCTTACATGAAATCATGTTGGTTACCTTCCCAATTTTGGGACTCTTTATCAAACAAAGTATTACATTATTATAAATATGAAAGTTATGAATGTACCCTATTTGTAAGACTTAGTAGAATTTAAGATATTGATTCCTTCTTGATGTAAGGGTTACATATTTATAGAGTATTAATTCCCTGTACTGTCAATCCCATTTCAGGTTCCATTTATCTAGATTATATGCAGATTGATACCCACTACATTGTATACACTATGAAGTACACAAGTCTATGTATCATCATATATGTAACAAAATTTGGGATGGATTCACATATAATGGGTTGCAAAATACACTGTCATTTGTTCTTTCCAGGTTTTTATTTACCAAAAAGCTCTCTGTCCTTAATTTTTTAAACATAGTACTTTTAAATAATATCAATCATACTACATTCACTTAACTTTAACTAACATTCATATATCTATACAGACATATATGTAATCCTAGATTCAAAAATTTCATTGCATATAACAAGAGAAAAGGAGTGTTTATTTACTATAGTTTGCTCAATGTTTTTCCCTTTTTCCCAAATACTCGTTTATTTCTAGGCTTTATTTTAATTCCTCCCATACTTGAGTGATAGAAATATGAAAGAAATCATTCAACCAGATATACTAGTATATATGTATTCATTGGTTAGTGTAAAACTAGATTCTAGTTAAAGTTGTGAATCCAAGTGACTGATAATGGAACACGTCATACAAGCATAGGTATGTTTGCAGCTTTATCTAAAATCAGATCAACAAATTGAATTTTTTATGGAGTTTTGTGACGACCCAAACTTCCCCGTAAAGGAAAGCCGGATTGCTTTGAGAACAACACACATCAGAACACAAAACAGAAGAACATTTTAATGCTATTACAACAATTACATCAGAGTACAAGAATTTTCCAGAGTATGAATAATAATATACATTGGAAATACAATAATACCAGAGTTTAAATTACATTTAAATAGCAGCGGAAAAATAATACCAAACACAGCTGAAAGAAATACACAGATACAGAGCCTTCCGATTATCGCTTCAGCTGTAGACCAGGATCCTGTGAATATAATATCTGCAAAACCAAAACTACTAGCTGCCCGTGTGGAAAATATGGGCACCCAGAGTTTAGGTTAAAACATTAAACTCCAGGTCAGTCATGGGACCGGTATGAGAACTCAAAAACAATTATTAACTTTATTTTAAAGTTGGGTAAGTCAAGGGACCACGCCACTATCGCGGAACAGGTTTCCTCCCAAGAATACCAGTGCATAAAAACAACGCAATGCTTCTAGAAAATGAAACCATTATAAGACTCAGGTCCCTTGCAACGAAAGCCGAAGGATAGAGTTTACCTTATAATGGTCAAAAATGCTTAATACAGGAAATTCATCTTTTACCATAAGTGCACAGTGTAGAAATGAATTTTTGAAAATAAATGTATCAATCTTAGGTGGCATGATAAACTGTGTAAGCGGCATAATATATTATGTCACCATATAAGTGTACAACTGAAACCGTAAATCTCGTATTGGAAAATTGGATTTCCATCATGATGGCTGCTGATTCGAAATACAAATCGCGAATGTATCTCCATGGCTTACGTCTCGGCAAGGGAAAACACCGTAATATATATACTACGCACTTTGGATGAGCAGTAATCTGATCTATCCTCATGAGATTCGGCTGAAATGACCTATCCCACTTCTAGAGTGGAGCTACTACCCTAGCCCATTCGGCCGACCCCAAATCCGTATAAAGTATATTGGTCAAACCGAACATTATCAAACAAATCGTTCACCATCATACCGTGGTGTGTGAGGCCCGCGAAGTCATGTTGTATCCAAAGTGGCGCTATATAAAAGCTATGCTTTGGTCCTCATCCACAAGGCTCTGCCTTTCAATAAAAGCCTTGATCATATGCATCTGAGCATGCCACATTATCAGACCATACCATATCATTGATTCATCTATCGATATATAACAGGGTGTTAAGCAAGAGAATAAATTCTCCGCCACCAAACAGCTATATATTAAATAGAGATCAACGAATACAATATAAAGGAATACAATGTCAGACACACAATCCATTTATCAGTCCGTTCTGGGTCTAAACGAAACCATATCCGGTAGATCTCCAAATACGTCTGAATGATCACCAATTTTTCCCTCATTTTGGGTTTATGGTCCAATCAAGATATCAATAATCATCCATTCGATATGGGAATTTCCCGGTCTTCAATAACCGTTTTCATCATCGATCCTCAATCGTCGTATGAATTATTCAGAATGGGTTAAACCCGGTCTTTCTGAATAATTTGCGTAATTTATAATCATGTGCTTTAAAACACAACCAACGCCTCATTCCCATCAAGAATATTCTTTGATTTTAATTTAAACCAAATTAAGGTTTATTCAACTAGTCGGGATTAACACCTTACCGAAGTAATCATTTATTAATATCCCATTCCCAACCTACACAACCCATGGAGTAAACTGGTGGTACTCCATATCTAACACCAATGTGTTACGGTAAACTTAATTACCGTTTTATCGATCAAATCTAATTAAAGATTTAACTCCCGCTTGGAGTAAAACTAGTGGTACTCCATTATCGTTCATTTCTTGAATTAAGTAAATTTAATTACTTTTATCCTTATTCAATCCAATTAAAGATTCATTAAAACTATATTTAGTTTTAATCTTCAAGAATCATTATTTAATGATTATTTAACTTTCAAGAAATAATCTTGCCATTAACTGGGTTAAAGAACAAATGTTGCTTAAAAACATCGTTCACAATAAACTCAAAATCGTATTTCAATTTAATATGTTAAATAGAAACTTCTCTTTAGAATATTTCACTAAATCTTAGTTAAAAGATTTATGAATTACCAATCTAAATTTAACTGTCAATCGGGTTTAAAGAACTAATGTCATTTAAAAACATTGTTCGCAATCAACCCAAAAGTCAGTTTCACTTAATTTCAATTATGTTTAGTAATTGGAAATTTTATTTAAATCTTAGTTAAAAGATTTATTCCTTCCCAAATGGGTTTAAGAACAGTGTTATTTAAGACACTATTCACGTCAAACCCAAATTTTAATCTGATATTAAATATCATGCTTTGAATAGAAATTATATCGATTTATGTTCAATATCAAATTCCGAAAATTAACGTATATCAAATTGGGAATTACGATATTAATATCTTCCAAATTCCCACATTAATATCCGTATAATCACAAAATCCAATACTGAAATAATCCGAAGATTATTTCCATTCAAATCCATTCCAATATATGTATTAGAAAATCTTGGTTTTATTAAAACCACTTTAATCCTTTTATTTATTTTAATTAATTTATTAAAATAAATAAATCACCCATTCTTTTACATTGAAATGTATATTTACATTAAAATGAATCTTTTACATTCTTTTGAAACAAATTAACTATAAAAAAGGTATTCTTTCTAATGTAATCAATCTTAAATAAACATGAAATCTTTTTAATGTAATCGTTTTAGTTCAACCTTTATTACATTGAAAAATGTAATATTTTTCATTTCAATCTTTATTACATTGGAAAATGTAATATTTTCATTTAAACTTTATTTTCAATTCAATCTTTATTCTAAAATGTTTATAAATTCGTTTATAAAACGATTCCAACTTTTATTTCAATTTTAAATCCAAATTGAATATTCTATCCATTATCATATTAAAATAATATTATTTCCAAAATATTTATTTTGGAATTAGCTCTTTAAAACAGATTAAAAAGCCCAATTCATTATCTTATTCATTTATATTTTATACTGGGCCAGACCTCCCACATTAAGCCTGCTACTTGTGGATGCTGGATTGGCCGGTTGGTTCCAGGCAGACTTATCCCACAAGTTGGGCTTAACCTCGTGTCATGGCCCGTTTCGTATTTGCACACTTGGACCCCTCACATTAGGCCCAACATTTGTGGTTGCTAGATATGCCGGGCGGGTCCGGGCAGACTTCCACCACAAATGTAACCTAACCTCGTGTCCATGTACAATTATAATTAGTAATTATAATTAATTCACTGAAAATATTATTTTAAAATATTCCTTAAATTAAAATATCTTAATTTTGAAATACACTTTATTTTAAAATATACTTTATATAAAAAAATTCCTTATTAAAAATGATCTTTATTTTACATCGTCGTTTCTTTTATAAAATCTTTTGTTTTCAAATATTCTAACTTACCATTCAATTATTAATAAAATTTGAACTTTTCATATTATTATAATAATATAATAATAACCTTTTCAAAGCGTTTCATCTTGAAATCAAATCTTCTAATTTCAACACATAGATAATAAAGTGTGATCTCTTTTAAATCTAATTCTTTATTGTCTTTTAAACAATAAAAGTATAATCTCTTCAATTTAAACTTTTGATTGTAAATTTTTGACAATACAACAATAATCTTTTTAATTTAAAACATCAAAACCATAATTTAATTCTTTAACGGAACATTATATTATAATATTCTTTTAATTCTAAAATTGGAATGAGACCAAACCATCACCATATAATTTTAATTATATGGATTTCAAACATCGCATTAATTCCATAATAACGATAAAACATTCAACAACAGCCAGAGTGCAATTTAAACTAATCACAAGGGCGATGTGTAGTCAAAATATCAATCCAAGACCCGTGTGGGGTTTCAACCAACACAAATTCAAATAATATATCATTAATTGTGCTCTTGGACGATGTGTGAAAAATTATCATCCAATCAACATAAACAAGTCAGGCAACTTGTTAATGGCAGTGTAAACATATTTCTAAATATCATAAATGACATAACATTATTTAACATGTTCGCATATTTCAGATTTTCAAACAATTCACACAATCATCCCAATCAACATTTATCCAACAAACAACATTTCCAACACAGATAATTAACTTACTTTTGAATATTAAAATAAATAACTGTTCAAAAATTTAGTGAGAAAGAGTTCTCACCTTTTCCGGGCTTTAATTGACGGTTCGGGCCCAAGTTTGGCCCAAAATCCAACATGCTCTAAAGTTGACAAAATTGACGTCTACGCGAAGCTCTCGACGCCACGATCGCAGCAAATCCTGTTTCGTGCGATTTCGAGTTCGTATCAAAAAGATATGAATTTTCGAAGTTTGTAATAATTAAATAATTAATTTAAATTATGAAAAGGGGATTTTTCCCACAAGGACAAACTCACCAAATTATTTATCCAAAAGGACAACCACCAAAAAACTTGCCCAAAAGGACAAGTTTTAGTGCAAATGGTGAATTTCGGGAGGTCCCATGTTTTTCCACTTTGCACTAAAACTTGTCCTTTTGGGCAATTTTTTTGGTTTTTTTTGTCCTTCACAATTTTTTCCTGTTATGAAAATTACCCAAAATTTCAACTTGCTCAGAATTGAACGTAGTTAGTGTCATTACGAAGATCTCGTCGCCACGATCGCAGCGGATATGAAATCATCAGATTCTGAATTCGTATGAGAGAGATATACAATTTCAAAGTTTGAATTACAAAGTTACCCTAAATCTCGGTCAAACAGCCCCTCGCCACCTTTGACCGCACTTTTCTCCTTCCTACGACCTCCGATTAACCTGAAACCACTGCCATCCTCTTCGTCTTCGAGAGGCGCATCCACGCTCCAAGCCGCCGCCGTCGTTGATGCTCTGATCGCCGGAGTTTCGCTAGAAAGCGAAATTCGTCTCGCGGGGCCCACAGGCTGCCACCCTCCACCAAAAAATCTGAAAAAATTACAGCAGCTAGATCTCACGAAGACGAAGAACTTTAGTTCAGGTGCCATCACCTGATTCTTCCCCGATCGATGGAAAAAAATCGTTTTGTTTTATATTCTCAGTTTTTTGCTGTTTTGCTTCAGTTCGGTATTTCTCGATTTTCGTGCCCTTCCTTCGACTTTCAGACGAAATGAACAAAAGCAAAGTTGTTCGTTTATGTCTTATCTTCATTTTCTCCAACTGGGCTATTGCCTAATTCTCGACGGTTTGTGAGTTATACCCCAAATCCCGAAATCAGTTTTCTGTCTTTCAAGCTAGATCCCGGCGAATCCGTGCGACGATAGGTCTTGAATTTTTCGTGGAAGATAGAGGATAAGAAGATGAACAAGACCCAAAAAGGGTTTGGTTTAATTCTGTTCTGATTTGGAGATATAAATTGTTGAAGATTCAGGATGTTTTGTGTAAAGAAATTTTAGTGGAGAAAGGAGCCGCCATTGAAGAAATGAAGATGAAGGATTAGGTTTAGGTTTAGAAAAGGGTTATGGGCTGCTAATGATATATTATATAGGAATAGGTAAATTTTAATTAAGTCCTTGTTTAATTTAACCCCTTTTTATTAATAACCTTTGTGTTATTAGTGTCTTCAAATTTTAGTCCGTTATAATGTTTTAAAGACCGTACGAATGCATACATTATCCAAATTTGCTGAAAATTGGAACATAACTATTTATCGACGATACGAATCCAAAGAAACTTGTTTCGTTAAATTCCGAGTCCGTATGAATTATTCATGAATTCTTAAAGTTTGAAAATTGACCGTTTTCACTAAAAAAATTAATAACGCCCAATACTAACTCCAAAAATTACCGAAAAATTATTTCTAGTTTGGTTTTGACGATACAGTCCCAACAAAACTAATTTCGTCGAATTTGAAGACCGTTTGAAAAATGGCTATTTTTAAGGCGTAAATAAATTATATTAAAAATACATATATAAATAAATAAATTCCGAATCTCGAAATATATCAGTGTTTATACTTTTTCAATGCTGAAACATCATTTTGAACTCAATGTAAGTGGTTTTGAGTCCAAATTCATTTTTATGTAAAAAGTAGCGTTTTGGGTCCTATATATATAAATTTTCCCGTATTTTTCTAATATCTTGATTTGGGCATAACTTTTGATTCCCGCTATGAAATTTCAATTTTTCGGATTCATTGGAAAGATATTTTTAAATAGATTCTAATATTTTTTTTTGCTAAAATCCGATTTATTTCGCATCCTGTAGATCTCCAAATACGTCTGAATGATCACCAATTTTTCCCTTATTTTGGGTGTACGGTCCAATCAAGATATCAATAATCATCCATTCGATATGGAAATTTCCCGGTCTTCAATAACCGTCTTCATCATCGATCTTCAATCGTCGTATGAATTATTCAAAATGGGTTAAACCCGGTCTTTCTAAAAATTTGCGTAATTTAAAATCATGTGCTTTAAAACACAACCAACGCCTCATTCCCATCAAGAATATTCTTTGATTTTAATTTAAACCAAATTAAGGTTTATTCAACTAGTCGGGATTAACACCTTACCGAAGTAATCATTTATTAATATCCCATTCTCAACCTACACAACCCATGGAGTAAACTGGTGGTATTGCATATCTAACACCCAATGTGTTACGGTAAACTTAATTACCGTTTTATCGATCAAATCTAATTAAAGATTTAACTATCGCTTGGAGTAAAACTAGTGGTACTCCATTATCGTTCATTTCTTGAATTAAGTAAATTTAAGTACTTTTATCCTCATTCAATCCAATTTAAAGCTTTATTAAAGCTATATTTAGTTTTAATCTTCAAGAATCATTATTTAATGATTATTTAACTTTCAAGAAATAATCTTGCCTTTAACTGAGTTAAAGAACAAATGTTGCTTAAAAACATCGTTCACAATAAACCCAAAATCGTATTTCAATTTAATATGTTAAATTGAAACTTCTCTTTAGAATATTTCACTAAATCTTAGTTAAAAGATTTATGAATTACCAATCTAAATTTCACTGTCAATCGGGTTTAAAGAACTAATGTCATTTAAAAACATTGTTCGTAGTCAACCCAAAAGTCAGTTTCACTTAATTTCAATTATGTTTAATAATTGGAAATCTTATTTAAATCTGAGTTAAAAGATTTATTCTTTCCCAAATGGGTTTAAGAACAGTGTTATTTAAGACACTATTCACGTCAAACCCAAATTTTAATCTGATATTAAATATCATTCTTTGAATAGAAATTATATCGATTTATGTTCAATATCAAATTCTGAAAATTAACGTATATCAAATTGGGAATAACGATATTAATATCTTCCAAATTCCCACAATAATATTCGTATAATCACAAAATCCAATACTGAAATAATCTGAAGATTATTTCTATTCAAGTCCATTCCAATATATGTATTGGAAAATCTTGGTTTTATTAAAACCACTTTAATCCTTTTATTTATTTTAATTAATTTATTAAAATAAATAAATCACCCATTCTTTTTATATTGAAATGTATATTTACATTAAAATGAATCTTTTACATTCTTTTGAAACAAATTAACTATAAAAAAGGTATTCTTTCGAATGTAATCAGTCTTAAATAAAAATGAAATCTTTTTAATGTTATCTTTTTAGTTCAACCTTTATTACATTGAAAAATGTAATATTTTCATTTCAATCTTTATTACATTGGAAAATGTAATATTTTCATTTCAAACTTTATTTTCAATTCAATCTTTATTATAAAATGTTTATAAATTTGTTTATAAAACGATTCCAACTTTTATTTCAATTTTAAATCCAAATTGAATATTCTATCTATTATCATATTAAAATAATATTATTTCTAAAATATTTATTTTGGAATTAGCTCTTTAAAACAGATTAAAAAGCCCAATTCATTATCTTATTCATTTATATTTTATACTGGGCCAGACCTCCTACATTAAGCCTGCTACTTGTGGATGTTGGATAAGCCGGTTGGTTCCGGGCAAACTTATCCCACAAGTTGGGCTTAACCTCATGTCATGGCCCGTTTCGTATTTGCGCACTTGGACCCTTACATTAGGCCCAACATTTGTGGTTGCTGGATATGCTGGGCGGGTCCGGGCAGACTTCCACCACAAATGTAACCTAACCTCGTGTCCAAGTACAGTTATAATTAATAATTATAATTAATTCACTGAAAATATTATTTTAAAATATTCCTTAAATTAAAATATCTTAATTTTGAAATACACTTTATTTTAAAATATACTTTATATAAAAAAAATTCCATATTAAAAATGATCTTTATTTTACATCGTCGTTTCTTTTATAAAATCTTTTGTTTTCAAATATTCTAACTTACCATTCAATTATTAATAAAAATTGAACTTTTCATATTATTATAATAATATAATAATAACCTTTTCAAAGCGTTTCATCTTGAAATCAAATCTTCTAATTTCAACACATTGACAATAAAGTGTGATCTCTTTTAAATCTAATTCTTTATTGTCTTTTTAACAATAAAAGTATAATCTCTTCAATTCAAACTTTTGATTGTAACTTTTTGACAATAAAACAATAATCTTTTTAATTTAAAACATCAAAACAATAATTTAGGTCTTTAACGGAACATTGTATTAAAATATTCTTTTAATTCTAAAATTGGAATGAGACCAAACCATCACCATATAATTTTAATTATATGGATTTCAAACATCGCATTAATTCCATAATAACGATAAAACATTCAACAACAGCCAGAGTGCAATTTAAACTAATCACAAGGGCGATGTGTAGTCAAAATATCAATCCAAGACCCGTGTGGGGTTTCAACCAACACAAATTCAAATAATATATCATTAATTGTGCTCTTGGACGATGTGTGAAAAATTATCATCCAATCAACATAAACAAGTCAGGCAACTTGTTAATGGCAGTGTAAACATATTTCTAAATATCATAAATGACATAACATTATTTAACATGTGCACATATTTCAGATTTTCAAACAATTCACACAATCATCCCAATCAACATTTATCCAACATACAACATTTCAAACACAGATAATTAACTTACTTTTGAATATAAAAATAAATAACTATTCAAAAATTTAGTGAGAAAGAGTCTCACCTTTTCCGGGCTTTAATTGACGGTTCGGGCCCAATTTTGGCCCAAAATCCAACATGCTCTAAAGTTGACAAAATTGATGTCTATGTGAAGCTCTCGACGCCACGATCGCAGCAAATCCTGTTTCGTGCGATTTCTAGTTCGTATCAAAAAGATGTGAATTTTCGAAGTTTGTAATAATTAAATAATTAATTTAAATTATGAAAATTACCCAAAATTTCAACTTGCTCAGAATTGAACGTAATTAGTGTCATTGCGAAGATCTCGTCGCCTCGATCGCAGCTGATCTGAAATCGTCAGATTCTGAATTTGTATGAGAGAGATATACAATTTCAAAGTTTGAATTACAAAGTTACCCCAAATCTCGGTCAAACAGCCCCTCTCCACCTTTGACCGCACTTTTATCCCTCCTTCGACCTCCGATTGACCTGAACAGAAAGACCTATGAAGCTTCACTGTTCCCTGGGATTAGCTTTGGGCCTTTCCTGCGCAGCTTAGGTGGAAGGCGAAGAAGGCCTCCTTCCGGGGGGGACTGAGCCATCAGTGAGATACCACTCTAGAAGAGCTAGAATTCTAACCTTGTGTCAGGACCTACGGGTCGATTCTCTCCCAATTGGTTGGATCATAGGTGCGATGACTTACTTCACGGGCGAGGTCTCTGGTTCAAGTCCAGGATGGCCCAGCTGCGCCAGGGAAAAGAATAGAAGAAGCATCTGACTCTTTCATGGGCTACTTTGGCTCTTGCTCAAAGAGATATTAAAAGAAGTTTAGCTTATTCTACTATGTCTATAGGGCTGCTTTATTCCATTTGATCACTCATGCATATTCGAAAGCTTTATTATTTTTAGGATTTGGATCCATTATTCATTCAATGGAATCCATTGTTGGATTTTCACCAGATAAAAGTCAAAATATGGTTCTTATGGGAGGGTTAACAAAATATATTCCAATTACAAGAAATACTTTTTTTATTAGGTACACTTTCTCTTTGTGGTATTCCACCTCTTGCTTGTTTTTGGTCGAAAGATGAAATTCTTAATGATAGTTGGTTATATTCGCCAATTTTCGCAATAATTGCTTCATTTACAGCAGGATTCACTGCATTTTACATGTTTCGAATGTATTTACTTACCTTTGATGGACATTTGCGTATTCATTTTCAAAATTACAGTAGCGCTCAAAATAGTTCTTTCTATTCAATATCCTTTGGGAATTGTTTGATCGCCTTTCTCCGAGGAAGAAGCGAAACATAATCAACTTGAATTCGGGACAGCTATTCGAAACCTTAGGGAAAGACTTGATTTGTTATCTCATGTCTGCTTTTCGTGAAAAAAGACCAATTGAAGGGGAGGGTTTCTTCAAACAACAAGGAGCTGAGACAACTATTCAATCAAATGATATTGAGCACGTTTCCCATCTCTTCTCGAGAAACAAGTGGGGTATTTCTTTGCAAAATTGTGCTTAATTTCATATGTGGCAATTCCGCCAAGATCTCTTCGTTAGTTGGGGGAAGAATCAGCACAAATCGGATTTTTTTATTTTTTATGGGCACAGGCATCTCAGGTAATTCAGTCTTATGGTTCTTCATTTTCTGCATATGGTCTTTTTTTCTTAGGTGCTCATTTTGTCCGGGCATTTAGTTTAATGTTTCTATTCAGCGACCGCGGTTATTGGCAAGAACTCATTGAATCCATTGTTTGGGCTTATAACAAATTAAAAGTTGCTCCTGCTACTCAGCCTAGAGCCTTGAGCATTGTACAAGGACGTGCTGTAGGAGTAACGCATTACCTTCTGGGTGGAATTGCCACCCAAATACATTACCCACAATGGAAGTAAACAAACCACTGCCATCCTCTTCGTCTTCGAGAGGTGCATCCACGCTCCAAGCCGCCGCCGTTGATGCTCTGATCGCCGGAATTCCGCCAGAAAGCGAAATTCGTCTCGCGGGCCCCACAGGCCGCCACCCTCCACCAAAAAATCTGAAAAAATTACAGTAGCTAGATCTCGTGAATACGAAGAACTTTCGCTTAGGTGCCATCACCTGATTCTTCCCTGATCGATGGAAAAAAATCGTTTTGTTTTCTATTCTCAGTTTTTTGCTATTTTGCTTTAGTTCGGTTTTTCTCGATTTCCGTGCCCTTCCTTCGACTTTCAGACGAAATGAACAAAAGCAAAGTTGTTCGTTTATGTCCTGGCTACATTTTCTCCAACTGGGCCATCGCCTAATTCTCGACGGTTTGTGAGTTATACCCCAAATCCCGAAATCAAATTTTTGTCTTTCAAGCTAGATCCCAGCGAATCCGTGCGACGATAGGTCTTGAATTTTTCGTGGAAGATAGAGGATAAGAAGATGAACAAAACCTAGAAAAGTTTGGTTTAATTCTGTTCTGATTTGGAGATATAAATTGTTGAAGATTCGAGGTGTTTTGTGTAAAGAAATTTTAGTGGAGAAAGGAGCCGCCATTGAAGAAATGAAGATGAAGGATTAGGTTTAGGTTTAGAAAAGGGTTATGGGCTGCTAATGACATATTATATAGGCATAGGTAAATTTTAATTAAGTCCTTGTTTAATTTAACCCCTTTTTATTAATAACCTTTGTGTTATTAATGTCTTCAAATTTTAGTCCGTTATAATGTTTTAAAGACCGTACGAATGCATACATTATCCAAATTTGCTGAAAACTGGAACATAACTATTTCTCGACGATACGAATCCAAAGAAACTTGTTTCGTTAAGTTCCGAGTCCGTATGAATTATTCATGAATTCTTAAAGTTTGAAAATTGACCATTTTCACTAAAAATAATAATAACGCCCACATACTGACTCCAAAAATTACCGAAAAATTATTTCTAGTTTTGTTTTGACGATACGGTCCCAACAAAACTAATTTCGTCGAATTTGAAGACCGTTTGAAAAATGGCTATTTTTAAGGTGTAAATAAATTATATTAAAAATACATATATAAATAAATAAATTCCGAATCTCGAAATATATCAGTGTTTATACTTTTTCAATGCAGAAACATCATTTTGAACTCAATGGAAGTGGTTTCGAGTCCAAATTCATTCGTATGTAAAAAGTAGCGTTTTGGGCCCTATATATATAAATTTTCCCGTATTTTTCTGATATCTTAATTTGGGCATAACTTTTGATTCCCGCTATGAAATTTCAATTTTCGGATTCATTGGAAAGATATTTTTAAATAGATTCTAATATTTTTGGTTTCGCTAAAATCCGATTTATTTCGCATCCTGTACAGTCAGTCAAAGTTAAAATTCAAATTTTAAAACTGCCACGCTATTTCTAACTCCTTTTGTAATTTAAATAAAATTTATTCGTTTTAACTTCGATTAAAATATATTTATAGTCGTTATTATATAAAATAAATTATTTTAAATATTAAAAACCCATTAAAATAAAAAAAATTAAATTCGGCCCAAAATTCCGGGTCGTTACAAGTTTATTCTCACACTTTCCACTGTTTTTGTTTGTTCTTTTTCCCAGTTTCTAGTAACACCTTACTCAACCTCTTATCAAATAATTTCAATCATTACTCTTCAACAACCATTCATACTTTATCAAAATAAATATGTATGTATAATGACCTATATGCAACCTAGATCAATTTGAAGCAAATGCCTAGAACAGGAAAACAAAAAAGGTATTTTACTCACAAAAATTATTCAGGCTATTCCCAGGTTTCTGACTTCTCTGTCTCAAGTATGTTGTCTCGGCCAATCCTTCACTTCTAGTTTAAAGTGTTAAGCTTGCTTCTAAGTTATGGAAATAACATGGTATTCGTAGATGAAGTGGTACATAGTTCATGGGTTTGACAGGCTGGTTTATAGCTGGTTGTCTTGCCTTGATGGAGAAGATGTGCTAGGCTCTGCTATTGTATGATTGATTAAATAAACATGGAGCTGCAAAGTAGATGAGAAAACAGCTATGCTTTAGCTCTAACATTTGGCTTGATTGAAGGGATGACTACACATAGCTATATCTCTATGTACATACAAGTTTTGTATCTATGATTGATGGGGAAATAAAACTGTGTCTAGCTGTGTCTATGTTCTTAGCATAACAGGGTATTGATGAGTATATGTGATGTATACATCCATGTGCAAAACTAGGGGTATAGAGTATACTTGGTCTGGTTGAAAAGAAACGTTGACAAGGCTTCACAATTAAGTCATGACTGAATTTAGATTTAAATACGTGTGCAGATCCTTTTTAGTGCATACTTGATTGTTAAGTAATATAAACTATTTAAAATGCACATGTATTCACTAATTTTTTCCTATAGGTAACAACAAATGTTTTCATGTAATGTTTGCTTAAGTATTCTAGACTGATCCCTATGGCTATACTGTCCTATAATCTGATGTTCATTCTCTATTCTTAAGCAAACAATCCATTATAAGGTCTGATTTTGATCATACAGTGCACTAGTGTGCTAGCCTGGCTTCAAAGTTGCAAATCAATTATTTTCATAAAAACCTGATTTTCTTTCATTTTATGACATGTTCAAATCTATCAATTGTCACATTATACTATATATGTATATGTGAAGAAATAAAATATGTACATAAGTGTAACAAACTTAGTACCTTGCTCTTTATATATACATATACATATATATATATATAAATACAAAAGATCACATATAAATATATGTCTTAAAAAAAGATTAATTTAATTCCTCTTAAATATTAAAAATCTACTTTTACTTAGGCAAATATATTTTTACATAAATTAAAATAAGTTTTAAATGTAAAATAGAATGTTAAAACGACATTTACCAGTGTATATAAAAATTTTGAGTTAA
This sequence comes from Allium sativum, assembly GCA_030737875.1. NCBI lineage: Eukaryota > Viridiplantae > Streptophyta > Magnoliopsida > Asparagales > Amaryllidaceae > Allium > Allium sativum. Next base: position 231,803,144 of record CM060926.1, read on the forward strand.
AAAGATACGCAAAGGAATTTAAACAAATAATGATTAAAAATTTATCTATAATATATAAATTTAAATATGATTTAGTTGAATATTATCATCAGCATAATTTAAGATTTAGATTATACAATCGGCCAGAAAATACGAGACATTACATTCTACCCCCTTTAAAAGAATTTCGTCCCCAAAATTAAGTAGTGACGGAAAATTTCAGTTATAATTAAAACCATAGACTAATCTCACCACACAGACATGGGTCGTCTCCAGCAATCACAATAAACAAAGTATCCAAAACACATCGGTTAATTATCAAACATTTCACAATAGTTAAAGCATTCAATACACATCAACAATCGTTTATCCAACAAAACTACGGATACACTGTCTTTAGCCTCTTATCTTAAGACTTCTTTGTTTCCTTTCCGCGTTCTCGACAAATCGTTGACAAAATCCATATTTATTTAAATATTTTGAATCAATTTATTAACCTCTTTTTATTTATATCGTTCTTAGTAAAACAATTCTTTGTTAACAAAATTTTCTTAGGAATTAAATTCTTAAGTTTTTGAGAAATTCGATAATGTCTCTCTTGTATGGCTCCATCACATAACTCCCCAAAATTCGCCTCCTTATATTCTCTTTAATTATCCAACAATCCATAAAACCTACTGGTTTCCCAAATATCCTTATCGAATTCCATTAAAATACCAAATGGTACTTTTTTTCAGTATTCAACTTTTATCCTTGTGTACTTTCATTCATAAGCATCCATCAATCCAACATATTCATTTGCTTAACCAAAATTATTTTTTATTAAAACTAGAAAACATTTCCATTCTTATTATCCCATTTCTTTTCTTCAACATTCATTAGTCCCTAACCTGAATTAATAAGAAAATAATCCTGTAAGTATCAACCCCGAAGTCCGAAATCAACATCAGATTTACACTTAGAAAATCATTTAACTTAACAAATCTCCAGTTAGATTTCCAATTTATATTAATTCCCAAAAATCAATCTGTTCAATTCTCATGAGTTCATCTCCAGTTAATTATTCAAGTCTGAATTTATTTGGTGAAATTCCAAATATTTTTACTCATTCAAAATTCATTCCAATTTCCCATAATTTTAAATTCCATTTTAGGGTTTTCTAATCTATATATTCCATTCTTATACAAATTTAATCTTTAAAATCTTACTATAATAACAATCATCGACACATCCATATATAAACTCAGAAATTATCCTTTTTATATCAAAAATAAAGTTTAGGAAAAAATATTTCATTTACCCTTTTTTTTATAAAACAATACTGTGTCGAATTCCTCTATTCAAGTGTTTAGAAACTCCTATCGACGTCGTGGCGTCCCATTAGTCAACCAGAATTCATAAACCACTCAACAAACCAATGCACTTACGAAGTTAACAAATCGATTTAAATAATATTTAAATTGGTAAAAATTACCCAAAATTTCAACTTCCTCCAAATTGGACAAATTTTGTGTCCACGCGAAGCTCTCATCGCCACGATCGCAGCAGACCTGAAATCGTCAAATTTTGATCTCGTATGTAAAAGATATTGCATTACGAACATTGAATATAAAATTAAATAAATGTTTCGCGTTTAAGCCCTTAACCTTTTTTTTTCAAACAGCACCCTGAACTTAAAATGCTCGCCACGGCCAAACCGTAAGTCGGAATTGCACGAAACCAGCACCATTCTCTCCGGCTTCTCCCCCTCTTTCCACGCCTGGTGGTTCCCCCCTCCAGTTCGCCATGTGGGGCCCACGATCTGCAGTTGAACGGAAAAGTGCAGTTTTTGTTCATCTTTGTGCTGCGGCCGCCTCGGTACTCCAAATGCCACAAATTTTTGTTGACCTCCCGAACAACTTCTGTTTGGGTCACTTCGCCTGAAAATGCACGGATCGACGGAAAATTGCTCATCTTTGCGACTGTCCTGTTTTTCAGCACCCCTCCAGTAAAATTGACATTCCGGCCAACTCCGGCCACCTGAGACCATGCCACCATGTAAAAAGAACCGTATACTTCCCCTCTACCACTGCCTGAAGTCGCTCGACCTATCTCTCTTCGTGGGGCCCGCAGCGAACAAATAACCGAAATCAGCTTTCTGTCTTTTAAGCTAGATTCTGGCGAATCTGTGCGACGATAGGTCTTAAATTTTTCGTGGTAGATAGAGGATAAGATGATGAGCAAACCCAGAAAGGGTTTGATCTGATTTTGTTCTGATTATGAGATATAAATTATTTTGTTTTCAGGGGCTAATTTACAAAATAAATTTTAGAGGAGAGAGCTGCCATGGAATAGAAGAAGAAGAAGGTGGCTATGTTTTGTCTTAGGGTTCAGCTAATGACAACACTTATGACATTTTATATGGGTTAATAATTAAATTAGGCCCACTACCCTTATTTTAACCTCTTATGTATTTTATCTTCTTCAAATTTTGTCTGTTTTCTTAGTTTAAAAATCCGTGTTAACACCTGCGAATTCCATTTTTTATGAAAATTTAAATATAATTATTTATTGACATTACGAATCCATAGAAACTGGTTTCGATGAATTCCGAGTCCATTTGAATAAATAGCGAATTTTTAAAGTCTGAAAATTGACTGTTTTTCACTGTAAAATTTATTACGACCACATGCTAGCTTCAAAAATTATGAAATTTGGAATCTAACAATAATTTAATATTCCGAATCCATAGAAAGTGATTTCGTCGAATTCGGAGGTCGTTTGCAAAATTCCTATTTTTAAGGCGTATATATTTAATATTAAAAATACAAATAAATATGAATAATTTCCGAAACTCGAAATATATAAGTGTTTATACTTTTTCAATGCAGAAACATCATTTTAAACTCAATGGAAGTGGTTTTGAGTCCCAATTCATTCGTACGTAAAAAGGAGTGTTTTGGGTCCTATATATTATATATATATATTCCATAGCGTTTTTTTTTTTGAGATTTTGAATTGGACATAACTTTTGATTCCCGCTATGAAATTTCAATTTTCCGGATTCGTTGGAAAGATATTTTTAAATAGATTCTAATACTTTTGGTTTCGCTAAAATGCGATTTATTTTGCATCCTGTACAGTCAGTCAAAGTTAAAATTCAAATTTTAAAACTACCGCGCTATTTCTAACTCCTTTTATAATTTAAATAAAATTTATTCTTTTTAACTTCGATTAAAATAAATTTATAGTCGTTATTATATAAAATAAATTATTTCAAATATTAAAAACCCATTAAAATAATTAAAATAAAAATTTTAAATTCGTCCCAAAATTCCGGGTCGTTACACCCTTTATTTTTCATTTCCTTATTTCTTTCAACATAAGTCCAAGCCTAATAGTTTACTGGTCCAATTTCCAAACTTAGGCCCAACGTCGTTTCACTTTGTCTCCTTTCTCTATATTTCAACCTAAACAAGTTTTAGTCCTTCAACATTTTTCAGCTCCCATTCGAACAGTGCAATATGTCCACTGTCCAAACCATGCAAGCACACTTTCCCCTCTTCTTTCTTTCATATGTTCTACTGCAGTTCGCCCCTTTTTTTCTTGTATAATAATGTATCAAAAAAAAAAATGAAAATTGGTCATTGAGAAAATATGTATGCATATAGGAGCTCATTCTATACATCAGGAACACTAGGGAGGCACCAATGTATGCATTCTGCGTAGCTACTAGGATTTGCTATTTGCTCCTCAGTTAATGGCTCCCATTGCTTTCTATATACTGATGGATGTCCATTTTTTCTGTATTCTGATAGCTGGGTAACATTTAGAATTTGCACATTGACGCCTCTTTCGCTCAGTTCATTGACTGTTGATTCTACTGCTCGCATCATGTGTACAGGTACTACATTTATTATTATTTTTTATTTATTTTTTATGAACCATGTATTATTGCATCTCCAGGAAATTAAATTTGCCAAGCTAAAAACAGCTCAGTCATTAAAGGAACCACGCATCACCTCTATGTGTGCATACACCACCGTTGCTCTAATTATCTTGTTACCTTGTCGATGTAGTTCGCGGTTACTCAGTACACTTTAGAAGTATATAAGACTACACTTATTTGCATTATACCCATAACAAAAGATTCAAATCAGTATAATTTACTCATAAGAGACATGTAACAATCTGGAAAATTAGAACCAATTTAATTTTTTATTTTGGCAATTTTAATGAATTTTGAATATTTAAAATGATTTATTTTAAATAATAACAACTAGAAATTTATTTTGAATAGAATTAGAACGTATAAATTTATTTAAATCGAAGTTAGAATATAAATATTTATTTTAATTATAAAATGAATTGGAAATGGCGCGGTAGTTTTAAAATTCGATTTCAAATTTCAATTGAATGTACAGGATTCAAAATAAACCGGATTTTAGTAAAACCAGAAATATTTGAATTTGTTTGAAAATATCTTTCCAATGAATGCGAAAAATCCATATTTCATAATGGGAATAAAAATTTATGTCCAGTAGAAAATTCAGGATAGTCGCTATGGAATTAATATAGTATATATCTCTTAAAAAATAGCCATTTTGCAAACGACCTCCGTTTTCGATGAAACCACTTTTGTTGGATCCAAAATGTCAAGTTATTGCTAAATTCAAATTTTCATAATTTTTGGAATCAATATTTGAGCGTGGCAAAAGAAAATGCGTTTGGCAATTTCAGTTTGAATTTAATCGATTGGAAAATGTACATTTTTCAAACAGTCTCCAAATTTCAGGTTCTTACACGTGGTATCAGAGCTTTGGTTTATAGAGCTTGAGAACAAGACACTGGAATTGAAATTGATTGGAATTGCATGCGTATACATGTATATACATTGGACAGGTCATAGGAAGGAGGCTAGAGAAGAGGAATAAAATTGTATGCCCGAAAAATAGGTACATGTTTACTAATTTATTTGGTTTGGATGATTTTATGAGCCGCTTGGCTTTTTATTTTTATTTTTGGATGATGAGGGCGCTGCGTTGCTAGTTGCAGTTTTAAATATCTCCCCGTACAAAGGAGATTATGGAGAAATTTTTCAAAAATTTAGGGTGTTAGCCAAATTTTTGAAGAATTGGAAAATTCTTAGAAATTAAAAAGTTGAAGAATGAAAGCCAAACTGAAAGTTGAGTTGGTTCGTTAAACAACTTTCAGCTCCGTTCCTTTTTGAGTATGAAAAGATTTAAGTGGGGGAGATTGTAACAACCTGGAAAATCAGAACCAATTTAAAATTTATATTTTGGCAATTTTAATGAATTTTGAATATTTAAAATGATTTGTTCTAAAAATAACAACTAGAAATTTATTTAAATAGAATTAGAACGTATAAATTTATTTAAATCAAAGTTAGAATATAAATATTTATTTTAATTATAAAAGGAATTGGAAATGGCGCGGTAGTTTGAAAGTTCGATTTCGAATTTCAATTAAATGTACAGGATTCAAAATAAACCGGATTTTAGTAAAATCAGAAATATTTAAATCTGTTTGAAAATATCTTTCCAACGAATGTGAAAAATCCAGATTTCATAACGGGAATAAAATGTTATGCTCAGTTGAAAATTCAGGATAGTTGTTATGGAATTAATATAAGAGTTCGTTTGTCACAGGTCCCTATTAAGTTTCAAAATTAGGCTCACATCCGGTGTTAAACTTATTGTAAATAAGTCCCTATTTTTCAAAAACGTATAAAAATATATAAAAAATCACGAAAATTCATTATTAAATAAAACACATTCACGCCAAAAAATTCAGGTGGAAAAACAATCAAAAACCGCATCAAAACCCAAAATAACACAAAAGTTGCACCTATTCGTACATAGTTGCATATATTCATGCTTATATTTCTGTGTTGCATCCAACTGCAGTACAAATGCATACATGTATGTAGCTAAACATCATTATACGCATCCTTTTATGCATATATTCAAATTTGGGGTATTTTATCAAGCATTCGCGCCGTTTTCATACATTTTTGCATGCATTTATGCTCTTGTACATAATACATTCATACATTCATGCACATATTCAGAACCCTTCACACCCTTTGAATTTGTTGCACACATGCATGTATATATACATAATAGCTGCATTCATGTATGCAACTTTTCGTAACATGTGAATTTCAGTTCAGCTTTGTATGCATACATGTATGCATATATTGGTCCAGAATTTCAACAGAAATACACTATATAAATATATGCACGTATGTATGCTACTTTTCAGACATTGTTGCACAGAATTATGCAACTTTTTTTTTGGCGAATGCTTCTGATAATATTTCCTATTTTTTGAATTTTTTTAATATCATAGCGCATTTTTTGGGATCAAACTAGGGAAAAGGCGAAGTGGGAGAAGCAAGAGACGGAAGGGACCAAAAAGTTTGGGCAGCAGCTTCATTTTAGGGACCGAAAACGTATTAAAATTTTCGGTGGATGTGGCGCGAATTAAGTTTCGTTTTAGGTATGTGTGCCTAATTTTCACGTAATATAATATATAACTCTTAAAAAATAGCCATTTTGCAAACGACCTCCATTTTCGATGAAACCACTTTTGTTGGATCTAGAATGTCAAGTTATTGCTAAATTCCAATTTTCATAATTTTTTGAATCAATATGTGAGCGTGGCAAAAGAAAACGCGTTCGGCAATTTTAGTTTGAATTTAATCGACCGGAAAATATCCATTTTTCAAACGGTCTTCAAATTCGATAAAATTAGTTTTGTTAGGACCGTAACATCAAAACAAAGCCAGGAAAATTGTTTCTGTAATTTTTGGAGTTAGTATGCGGGCCCGGTAAATTAAAATGTATGTTTAAACTAAATATATAATGATTTATATTTTAATTTCAATAAAAACTAGTCAAAACAGTCGAATTGGTTTACAAAACATATACCATAGTGTCCGAAATGGGGGTAATTAGTTGGAGGCGACACTCATTGGGTTTGATTTGGAGTCCGGATAAGAAAACGCTATTTTTGAAAATAAAAGAAATTAAAAATAAAATATACAAATATATGGACCAATCATATTCCGCATTGACCAAATTCATTATCTTCTAAACCCGATCTGCTTAGTTATCGGTGGGAGCTCGAATATTCTCTCCTCCATATCTTCCGATTTACACAATGAAATCCATCAGTTCTTAAGGCAATTTCGTAGAGAATTCTCCCCTCTACAAATCCTTGCTAGTTTGGAATTTTATCGTGCTGTGTGTTTCGAGATTCGAGGCCATGAACAGCCGTCGCGTTGCCCATTTTCTCCGTCCATCCAAAACCGAGTTCGACGATGGGGGGTCGTTGGGTGCGGTTTTTGAAGCTCTTCAACGTTGTGGTTCCTGATCGTGGCCTCGAGCAAGGAGGAGGCCGCAGTCTTGAACCCTAGGCATCGACGCTAGTTTGAACTGTGTCCAGTTATCAGATGAAGAGATGCAGTGAGTTTTTTTTTCCTTTATTTATTTTAGTTTAAAATTTGTTTTAAAAATATATAAATACATAGTTTATAATTTATTTTAAAAATATAATTTTTTTTAAAATATAAATATACTTTGTTATAAAATAAAAATAACATTGATTTTATTAAATAAAAATAGCATTAATTTGTAAGAAATAACTAAGGATATAAAAATGTGATTTTTATTTAAAATCAAAATTCGATTATTATATATATGATAGCTAGATAAAAATGTGATTTTTGTTTAAATTAAAAATATGATTTATATATATATGATTAGCATTGTAAAAATACAATTTTTATTTATAAAAATCTGGTTTTTTATTGTATGAATAACAAAATAAAAATGTGATTTTTATTTTAAAAGTAGCGATATAAAAATTTGATTTTCATATATACAATAGCGTTATAAAAATATGATTTTTTATCATATAAAAGAATATATTTTTATTGTATAAAAATATGACTTTATCGTATGTATGAGAATATCTTTAGAAAGATAAAAATATGATTTTTAATATATATAGAAAGGTTTAAAAATGTGATTTTTAAATATATAGACATCATATTAAAAATGCGATTTTTTGCTATGAACAGCGTGGAAAGCATTGCGTTGGAATTTCGGGAAAATCAAAACCGTTCAGAAATAAAGAATGGAGGAGTGGATCCCAAGGTGAGAACTTCTCACTTTAATTTATTTTCTAGTTAAAAATGTATACTAGGATGTAGATGCTTAGTAGCACCCGATACCTTTGTTTGAAACCATGTTTGTTTGGTTGCTTGGATTATTTGGTTAAATGGTTTGGGAAATGAATTGATTAGAATTTGGTTTGTATATGGCACGAGCCATTATTAGGCGAGGGATAAGGCCAGACCTTATTCTGGTTCTAATATCGCGCTGTTATGCTGCCGAAATTTTCTAAAAATGTTAGAACAATAAAAATATCATTTTTATTATATAAATGAACTGTATAAAATATTCATGGGCTGAAATAAATATTTTATAGTTAAAAATAGATTTTTAACGTGTATATGAATAAAATAAATATTCATTTACAAATCGGACGATTTATTTATTTACACACATTTGACTGATATTGATTGGGATGATATATTTTACACATTGCCCAATTGCACAAATAATAATTAGTGTTTGTTGTTTGAAAACCCCACACGGGTATTGGGATGATATTGGATATACACTAATCCCAATATTTAATTGTATGTCAATCGATGGGTTGACAGTCTATTGTAAGTGTTAATTATATATATTTAATGCTTATACAGTTGCGTAATTCACTTTGGATGATGGTTGACTGTGTTTGATTATCGTTGTGTACATGTGTGTAAGAAATCCATATAAATAAAATTATATTTTAATTGACTGTGTCTGATTCCAATTTGGAAAGAACGAATATTTTAAATTAAAGAATATTTTAAAATGACGGGTAATGAATATTTTAAAATAACTAATATTTTAAAATAAGATTCAGTAATGGATCAAAACATGATTTTGATGCCTAATTTGGGATGGACACGAATATTGAAAAATATGAAGCCGTGTTGATTAGATTAATGCCATTTTGACGTGAACGATATTTATATCGATTTTATTCATTTTTAAAATGAATATCGAAAAGGAAGTGATTTCAAAATCTAACGTTTTGAAAATATTATCATTTATATATCATAATGATAAGGAAAATTCAATTTCGATTTAAAATTTGAATATGAAGTTGAAATCATTTTAAAACGAATTTATAAAATACGTTTTAAATGGAAATCGACGAAATATATATAATATATATTATATATATTTAATGGCCTGAATAGAACGCGCAGCGCCGTGGCAGTTCGCGAATTTCGACCATTGACTTCGAATTGACATTACGGGAGATCCACCCATCGGATTCTCCTAAAACCGGAACCGTTGGGTTCGTGTCAAAAAGAGTTTTTCAACGAATATAAGCAATTTAAAATCTAACAATTGGATTTGGAATTATGTCCAAATCAAATTTGGAAAAGGTCGCTGTAAGTGCAGTTCGTTGACCATTTATGGAAATCGACTGTACGGGCCTTGATAAAATTATTAAAAATATTAATAATTTGTGTAAAATCATAATAAATGATTTGGAAAGAATTTGGATGAAAAATTCCATGTTTGTGAAGATAAAAATATATTTTTATCAAAATGAACTAGTTATGAACTAGAATTATAATCCAATATTTTTAAATAAATAAATTGGATTTGAAATGGTTTTAAAAATAATTAGAATTTCAAATGTATGAATTGGAATGGATTTGAATCGAAATTATCTTCCGAATATTTCGATATTGGATTTCGTGATTATACAAGTATTGTAATGGAAATTTGAAAGATATATTTATATCGTTATTTCCAATACGATATTTGTTGGTTGTAGAATTTGATATTGAATATAAGCCGATATATTTTCTATTCAGAGCCTTGTATTTAATATCAATTGGGATTTGGATTTGTCGCAAACGGTGTCTTAAATAACATTGTTCTTAAACCCAGTTGAGGAAAAAATAAATCCTTTTATTGAGATTTAGTGAAATTCTCCAATTAATTTATATTTAATTGGAATTGAATAAAAGAATTAGATTTTGGGTTGTCGTGAACCGTGTCTTCTGTAACATTGTTCTTAAACCCCATGTGAAAAGAATAAATCTTTTAAATAAGATTATTGGAGTTTCCAGTTATATTTAGTAACTGGAATAAAATGGAATGTGAATTGAGTTTATTATGAACTGTGTTTTTAATGACATTCGTTCTTTAACCCGATTTACAATGAAATGTGATTTGGAATTTATAAATATTTTAATTAAGATTTAAGGGAAATTTTCCAAAGAAAAGTTTCCAATTTAATAAAATAAATTGGAATGGAATGAAATTCGATTTGGTAATAATCGAAGTGAACTTCTGTGGAGGAAGACTGTTACTATATATGGAATTTAAAAGGCTTGGTCGTTATTCCATTTATATTATCGGTTGGATATGGAAGCTTATATTGATTATATATATTGATCTGTTTTCCGTGAAGATTCCATTGTTAATGGAATGTGATTTTGGGTTTATCGTGAGTTGTGTTTTAATTGACATTAGTTCTTTAATCTCGTTAAAGATAAGATAAATTTCTTAACTTTGAATAATCATTAAGTAATGATTTCTGAGATTAAAACTAAGTAGAGTTTTAATGAATCTTTTATTAGATTAAAAGGTGAATCTGATAACTAAAATTATCAAATTCAAGAAATGATCGAGAATGGAGTATCACCAGTTTTGCTCCAAGTGATAGTTAAATCTTTAATTAGATTTGAACGTAAAATGGTAATTAATTTTACCAATAATACCAGGTGTTAGATATGAAGTATTATCGGTTTTGCTTCATGGGATGAATAGGTTGGGATTGGGAAATATTATAAATGATTACTTCGGTAAAGTTCGCTAATCCCGACTAGTTTGGATAAACCTTAATTAGGTTTGAATTGATATCCAATGGAAGATTAAAGAATAAATCTAAAGAATTTATCTTTGATAAAATTAATGGAAAGCTTTCCTAAAGGGTATGAATATTTAAATAAAAGAATATCCAAAATTGGAATGATGCGTATGTTGTGTTTTTATAGCATTTATTTATAAGATACGTGAGTTACATAGGAAGACTGGGTTTATCCCATTTCGAATAACTGATTCGACGATATGTCGACGATGAAGACGGTGGTTGAAGACCGGAGGTCTTCACATTGTTTAGATGATTACTGATGTCTTGATTGGGCTATACAACCAAGACGAGGTAATAAGTGGTGATCGACAAGACGTACTTGGAGATCGACCGGATATGCGAGGACCTCTCTCCTATATTGGACATATGGGACGAGGAATAAGGTGCCTCCGGTTTCGTTCAGACCCAGAACGAACTTGTAAATGGATGTGTGTCTAACATTGGATTTCGTTCCGTGTTGATTGAACTCTATTAAATATATATCTGTTTGGTGGCGAAGAATTTATTCTCTTGCTTAACGCCCTTCTCTGGGACGTACGAGCTCAGAGGTTATATATCGATAGACATCAGTCGCATGGCGTGAATTGCCTGTTTGGCATGCTGAGATGCAAAGGATCAAGGCTTCTGTTGAAAAACAGAGTCTTGTGGTTAATGATCAAAGCACGGCTTTAATATAGCATAGCTTTGTGTAGCGTTAATTCGTGAGCCTCACACCCCGGTGTGAACTAGAAACGGGAGAGGACTTCGGGGAGGGCATGTGTTTCCTTCTAGCTAGGAGTGCTGTCATGGTATGGAGCCCAGACATTTTACTTATGTGGATGATGGATAGCGAGGTGCCTCGGTTATATCGGTCACTATGGGGCCAATGGATGGTTTGGTCGATACACTGACCGGTTTACGCAGGGCGGCGAAATGTATTGTTCAGGCATTTTAATCCATTCCGTATGGACCAGCCCTGACGATCCAAGGGTCACTCGAGCTCTGATCCTGAGGCTCGTGCTAGACAGTCTCGAAACGGTAAGGATGATCCCTTGCCTTGGTTCACAGATGGAAATCCAACTTCCAATACGTGACTTTGCGGTTTTAACTGTAGAACTAGTATGACGACATGATAGATGGTACCCATGTCGTCTATGATTGATACACTTCTATTTGAAGCTGTTTTTGACACTAACACTTAATATAGTATCAAATGATTTGTTTTAAACGTACCAAGAATGTTTGGCCATTATAAGGGAAAACCCTATCCTTCGACTTGCGTTGCATTGTGTGATGGGACCTTGGTCTTATAATAGCTTCATTTTTTCAAAAAGCATTGCGCTGTTTGTTTTATGCACTAGTATTCTTGGGAGGAAACCCGTTCCGTGTTATGCGGCGTGGTCCCTTGATTTACTCCATTTTAAAGTAAAGTTTTAAATAACTATTGTATTTCTCACACCAGTCACATGACTGTCCTGGAGTTTATTGTTTTAACCTAAACTCTAGGTGCCCCTATTTTCCACACGGGCAGCTAGTTGTTTTGGTTTTGCAGATTTATATTCACAGGATCCTGGTTTATAGCTGGATTGATATTTGGAAAGATCTGTATCCGTTTATCTCTTTTAGTTGTGTTTTGTATTATTTTTCCGCTGCATTGTAATTTACAAATCTCTGAAGTTTATCAAATGTGTGATATTTATTCATCCGCTGTTTTATTCTTGTACTCTGATGTAATTGTTGTAATAAGCAATGAAATGTTCTTATGTTTGCGTTTTGATTTGTCGTGCTCTCAACTCAATCCGGGCTTTCCTTTACGGGGAAGTTCGGGTCCTTACAAGAGATTTCGTTCCATCATGAATATGTAAAAATCATAGGTGGTTCCCAAATGTGTAAACCCGCGACCATATGATGCCTAAATATGTACCTTAATCTCTTACTTTATTAAGATGATTTCGCTTGCAGAAGTCTAGTTCATGATGTTCGACCTTCAAATTTGAAAATTCAACAGTTGTTCAGACGCCAACTGATTATACTTGGGTGGCATCTTACATGAAATCATGGTGGTTACCTTCCCTGTTTTGGTGCTCGAGACTCTTTATCGAACAAAGTATTACATTGTTATAAATATGAAAGTTATGCATGTACACTATTTGTAAGACTTAGTAGGATTTAAGACATTGATTCCTTCTTGATGTAAGGGTTACATATTTACAGAGTATTGGTTCCCTGTACTATCAATCCCATTTCAGGTTCCATTTATCTAGATTATATGTAGATTGATACCCACTACATTGTATACACTATGAAGTACACAAGTCTATGTATCATCATATATGTAACAAAATCTGGGATGGATTCACATATAATGGGTTGCAAAATACACTGTCATTTGTTCTTCCTAGGTTTTTATTTACCAAAATGCTCTCTGTCTTATTGTTTTAAACATAGTACTTTTAAATAATATCAATCATATTTCATTCACTTAACTTCAACTAACATTCATATATCTATACAGACATATATGTAATCCTAGATTCAAAAATTTCATTGCATATAACAGGAGAAAAGAAGTGTTTATTTACTATAATTTGCTCACTGTTTTGCCCTTTTTCCCAAATACTTGTTTATTTCCAGGCTTTATTTTAATTCCACCCATACTTGAGTGATAGAAAAATGAACAAAATCATTTAACTAGATATACCAGTATATATGTATTCTTTGGTTAGTATAAAACCAAATTCTAGTTAAAATTGTGAATCCAAGTGACTGTTAATGGGACACGTCATACAAGCATAGGTATGTTTGCAGCTTTATCTAAAATCAGATCAAAAAATTGAAATTTTTAGTGAAGTTTATTCTCACACTTTCCACTGTTTTTATTTCTTCTTTTTCTCGGTTTCAAGCAACACCTTACTCAACCTCTTATCAAATAATTTCAGTCATTACTCTTCAACAACCATTCATACTTTACCAACATAAATATGTATGTATAATGATCTATATGCAACCTAGATCAATCTGAAGCAAATGCCTAGAACAGGAAAACAAAAGGGGTATTTTACTTGCAAAAATTATTCAGGCTATTCCCACGTTTTTTACTTCTTTATCTTAAGTATGTTGTCTCAGCCAATCCTTCACTTCCAGTTTAAAGTGTTAGGCTTGCTTCTAAGTTATGGGAATAACATGGTATTTATAGATGAAGTGGTACATAGTTATAGGTTTGACAAGCTGGTTTATAGCTAGTTGTCTTGCCTAGATGGAGAAGATGTGTTAGGCTCTGCTATTGTGATTGATTAAATAAACATGGACTGCAAAGTTGATGGTAAAACTGCTATAGCATTTGGCTTGATTGAAGGGATGACTACACATAGCTGTATCTCTATGTACATACAAGTTTGGTATCTATGATTGATGGGAAATAAAACTGTGTCTTGTTGTATCTATGTTCTTAGCATAACAGGGTATTGATATGTATATGTGATGTATACATCCATGTGCAAAACTAGGGGTATAGAGTATACTTGGTCTAGTTGAAAAGAAATGTTGACAAGGCTTCACAATTAAGTCATGACTGAATTTAGATTTGAATACATGCGCAGATCCTTTTTAATGCATACTTGATTGTTAAGTAATATAAACTATTTAAAATGCACATGTATTCACTGTTTTTTTCCCATGGTGTAACAACACATGTTTTCATTTAATGTTTGCTTAAGTATTCCAGACTACTTCCTATGCTTATACAGTCCTATTATCAGATGGTCATTCTCTATTCTTAAGCAAACAATCCATTATAAGGTCTGATTTTGATCATAAAGTGCACTAGTCTGCTAGCCGAACTTCAAAGTTGCAAATTAATTATTCTCATAAAAATCTGATTTGCTTTCATTTTATGACATGTTCAAATCTATCAATTGTCACATTATACTATATATGTATATGTGAAGAAAGAAAATATGTACATAAGTGTAACAAACTTAGTACCTTGCTCTTTATATATATATAAATACAAAAGATTATATATATACACATATATATGTCTTAAAAAAAGATTAATTTAATTCCTTTTAAATATTAAAAATCTACTTTTACTCAAACAAATATATTTTTACAAATTAAAATAAGTTTTAAATGTAAAATAGAATGTTAAAACGACATTTACCAGTGTATATAAAAATTTTGAGTTAAAAAGATATGCAAAGGAATTTAAACAAATAATGATTCAAAATTTAAATATGATTTAGTTGAATATTATCATCAGCATAATTTAAGATTTAGATTATACAATCGTCCAGAAAATCCAGGACATTACAAAAGACGTGATACCTCCCATTACAAAATCTTCACCAAAACTCTTCAAAATCCCATTCCCACAGCTGAACTTCAAGATTTGAGTAAAAACATCTACTGCCAAACCAAAAAGCAGTGGTGACAATGGGTCACCTTGTCTCAAAACCCTTTTAGAGGTGATAGTCTTCCCAGCCACCCCATTAACAAACGCATTTGCCTTGCTTGCCCAGAAATGCCACTAACCCACCCAGTCCATTTCCTGCTAAAGCCTTTGGCTTCCAGTAATCTCAGAATAAAGTTCCAGTCCACTGTGTCGAACGCCTTAGCAAAATCCAGTTTCAGAAGAGCACAAGGAAAAGAATTATGTGAAAAGTATGACGTAATCTCTTGTACCATGGCTGCCCCTTCAAGAAAATGTTTATCTTTAATAAATGCAGTTTGTGACTTGTCAATGAGTTTTTCCATAACCACTTTTAGCCTATTAGCAAGCACTTTAGTAATCAACTTATAAGTACTATTTAATAAGCTAATTGGTCTAAAATCTAATGGAGATAAGGAACCCTCTTTCTTTGGACTGATAACAACATTTGCGTAGCTAATCTTCTTAAAATTAATAGAACCATTCTCTAAATCTATGAACAAATTGATGATGTCCACCTTGATCCAGTTCCAATATTTCTTGAAGATTTTTTTTGGAAAACCATCCGGACCTGGTGCTTTATCATTTGGCATTTCGTTTAAGGCAGCAAAAATCTCATCTTCAGAAAAACTTGAATCCAAACAAGATAGATCCAAATTAGCTAGATATAAAGCTTTCCAATCAACCTCCAGACTAACACTTCTACATGAACCAAACAGCTTGCCATAAAAATCTATGAAAACTTTATTCAAATCATCCTGCTTAGATATCTCCACACTATCATGTTCAATACTGCAAATCATATTTGAATGTCTTCTCCCATTGGCAATTCGATGAAAATAACCAGTGTTCTTGTCTCCTTCTTTAATCCATTGGTCCCTAGAACGTTGTCTCCAATACACTTCTACTTGATTAATCACTTTCAAAAGCTCCTTTTCTTTGTCTTTCAAAAGATCCTTCTCCACAACAGATAAAACTCTCTGTTCAGCTATGATATTTAAATTTAGAATCTCATTCTCCAAGTTTTCCTTTCTCCTTTTAATAGAACCAAAATCTTCCTTGTTACACTTCTTCAAAAAGCTCCTTAACAGCTTTAATTTGCTTCTTATTGAACCAGAAGCATCATCTGAATTCAAGAATTCAGACCACTTATTCATCAACATAGCATCAAAACCATCCACCAAACACCACATTTTTTCAAACCTAAACATAGAATTCTTAGGCAATCGGTCTCCAGAATAAAAAATGATTGGACAATGATTAGAGATTACTAATGCAAATCCCCTCTGAGATGAGAGAGGATGCAGGTCTTCAAATTCTGGATTTATGAAAAATCTGTAAAGCTTCACCAAAGTTGGATCATCTCTTTTATTACTCCAAGTGTAATTTCGATTGCTTAAAGGCAAATCAATCAAGTTACAATTTCTAACACACTCCCCAAAATCATCCATATCTTCTCCATAAATTTCAGCTCTTTTGTTTCTCTCAAATGAAAGTCTCGTTACATTGAAGTCTCCACCAATCAACCATGGTCCATGAAAAGATTTATCAAATTGCGAATAGTCATCCCAAAGAACTTTCCTTCTCCTCTATGGTTTGAGGACCATAGACATTAGTGAAGTAAAACAGAACTATAGAATTCTTCAAACACAACATCACATGAAAACAATGAACATCTTTTAACTCATGTTTCAATTCCCACTTATCACAATTCTAACCAATCATAAGGCCACCTGAACTGCCAGAAGCATTCAAATGACTCCAACCATCCAACATCGAACCATCCAGGGACATGAAATAGAAATTATCAGCATTAGCAATATTAGATTCTTGAATGAAAACAATATCAGGATTAAGAGAAAACAAAATATTCTTAATCCTATGGCATTTTTTGGGTTTTCCTAAACCATGCACATTCCAAGACACTATAATCATTTATTCGAGTTAACCCTCTCTATTTCCTTCTTCTTAAAATCAGCAATGTTTGCATCAATGTTATTCATGTTAAACCCAGATTTAACAGCTAAATCATAAAGTTGATCATTCGACATGCTATTTAAAAAAGAAGGAATGAAAACACTACCTTCCAGCAGATGCTCCATATTCTGACTTCTTCTTGCGGTCCTCCTTAATAGAGTAACACCTGAAGATCCAACAACTTCCTTGCCCTTAGAGGTAATTCGAGAACTACCTACCACAGCAGGAGTGTATCCTACTTGATCACCATTCAGATCATCACTCTTAAGCTCCTCCTCGATCCTTTCAACCACTAGCGACCTCTCTTCACTAACATGCAAGTCCTCCTTGGCTTCCTATACATCCCCACCACCAAAAATACTGGATGGTTCTCCCCACTCCTCAGGAATGTTCAGAAAGACATTCTGAAGATGAAAATCGCTTTTAGCCTTCCATGTTTTCAGAACACCTTCAGAATCCTTTCTAAACACAACATTTTTAAAATCATTGGGATCTGGCATCTCATTAGGATTCCCAAAGAACCTGCTAATCTCCACCTCATGATAAGATTTTCTTGAATAAATTCTCAACAATGATGGCAAATAAACTGGCATTGGGACTTCAACCTCCACCTAAGATAATATAGATCAAAGACACCCCAAACCTTTTGCTGCAGATTCGTAACCTCCCTCACTTTCATCAGAATCAAGCTAACCATCCAGCGATTGCAAAAGATAAGCGGAAGGTTCTTCAGAGTGATCCAGATCTTTTCATCTCCTTGGGTTTAGCAGAGTTAAATCGAAGACTCCAAGGTCTCAAACAAAGAACACCCCTCTCAACATTCAAAATTCTTTTGCTATCCAAGAAGTTCCAAGGGAATTTCACCACAAAATCATTGTTGAAGCGCTTCACATTCCAAACTCAGCGACGCAAATAGTCAAACTCCCTCTTTAAGCACTGTCCACCACTATAAGAAAAAGTAGTATTAATAGCAAGAATGGACAACATGAAAACTTGAGTTGCTGTAGTTATCCGGTTGGAAGCCTTTTACGCCAAAAGACAGCTAGTGGTCATGCTGTTGAAAACGAACAAATTGGCAGTGCAATTTTAGTTTTCCCTCCTTCGTTTTCCTATTTCTCGGATAATCCCTCTAACATTTCATTTTCCAAAATCCAAAATCACAAAACTTGCTGAATTACCCTCTTCCTCCATTTTCCAACTCCGACAACCTCTTTTATTGCGGCTTTCTTTACTTTTTTAGAAATTGTCTCCTCAACTTCGTTGAAGCGCGAGTTGCGCGACTCTTCTACTTTGCTGAACCATATCCCAAAATTGACGATTTTAGGTAATTTTACAATTTTTTATATTTTTTTGCTGGATCATTGGGGATTGATCGATTGATTCCCCAAATTTGTACTAAAGTCGATTTTGAGGTGGGTGCAGGAAGGGGGTGGAACTATGGAAACTAAGAACTCTTAATAACACTATAGCCAAAAATCCCCAATTCTAAATTTGGAAGTTTTTCACAAACGATTATTGGGCGGTAGCAGAGGATGGAAAACCCTAATAAACCCATCTTATGGTTCAACGACGAGTCACGGCAAAAAAGCGCGGGAGAGATCTGACCATCTCATCATCAGTTTCATCTGCCAGGAAAATCAAGAGAGAGTGCATCAATTCGGTGAAGAAACTACAACGGTATGAGATCGGAGGGTTCCTCATGTTGACACACGGCTCTTCATCCAACGTCCCTGAGAAGTTCCGTAATATTCAGCTCTAGGTTTGAGTTATCTTTTACTAGGTAACTTTTTAAGTGTTTTGGTTACTTAAGCCTATACCCATGATATGAATTGTGATTGAGGTAGTTTATGTTGAAAAAGTGGATAGTCTTTAGGCCATTGTTGTATAAGAGTTTGCAAATTTGAACTAATCAATGATATAACTTTATTTTTATACCAACTAGCTTATTGAGAAACTTAAAGAAGTTCTAAAGGGTCTATTTGTTGTTATTGTGGCGTAAATAGCTTGTTTCATAATTATATGAATCTTATGCATCTGTCTGTAGTCTTCTTTCTCCATAACAAAAGATTTTTTAAGTTTTTCTTTTAGTCTCACTTATCTTGTTCTGGGATATAATTTTTACTTTTGAAAAACAAATTGCATCATTATCTACAAGAACTTGGTTTATAGAAAGTATGTATGCTTCCATGAAAGGAAAGGTTGTTAACTTGCTATGGCTATTTTTTAGGTTATTAATTTGTTTTAGGGTATGTATGCTTCCATGAAAAGCAAAGGTAGTGTTTGATAGCAAAGAGTTATGATGTCAGTTTTGGAAGGACATAACATTTATAAGGATGAAGTATATAAAACTTGGAATAAAGGCAGACGCATTCTACACTGAGCAAGCATGCAGGTGTGTGAATGGAATCCATTTTAATTATCTATTATGTCAATAATAATACATAATTTCTGTTCACCGGTAATATCTTGACTTATAAACTAAAATATTTTTGGCAAAACTGATGAATAATTAGTGAAGAAAGATTTTCCTCAAGATAAAAAGTAAGCTTGTGCTTCAGATCAGCTGAATCAAACATATTGTTTAACATAGTTAAAAATTACAGTTAAACAGTTACTGCTTCAACCATGTTTATTTTCAATTTTAGTTAGTGACAGATAATTGTGCACAAGTATTCTCATTACAGATTAAGCATGCATTATATTGTTTTGAAGTTATATAATATGTTAGTGAAAAGATCATAACACCATATTTCCTTACAACACTGAAAACTTTAACACCTTCTTCGTTGCATTTTTCTGTGAATGGACAAAGGTAAATGACATTTATGTTTCTTTTGTCATAATTGTTTGAAAGTTGCAGGACTGTTCATTCTGACGTACCAACAGATATTGTAATTCAGACCAACACCCAAAAAAATTGCATTGCACAAGGTAAATGTTAGACATTTTGACTTCATTGATCTTCACTTATGAATTAAATGTTTCCTGCATTTGTGTTCAATGAAGAGTTTAAATTACCTATTTACATGTGTTCGTTATTGCTTGAGTTTAATTTGAATTTTCTTGTTTATATTTTTGCATTGTGTCGTTCAGGGAGCCGTTTGTGTAAACATGAATGCAAACTCCTCTGTTGAAGGTGCCGATGACGATGGAAGTGTTGGTGACCAGGGCGTTAAGTTTGATATTGTTGACACATTCAGACTTTAGGTATATTTTTTATTTTTGGTTTTGTTTCTTATACTACAATGCAACAATAGAAAAAACATCAGATGGAAAATGTTCTATGTTTTTTTTGTGATATAGTGTTAAATCACACTCTTGCCTTCAAAATTAAGTCCTGAGATGGTTGTGTAGTTTAAGCAGGGCAGGGAGGGAGAATCTTTTTTTCCTTCTTTTGATGTAAAATTTTCCCTAGTCCATTATGAGTTGCTTTAAGATTCATATACAACATGTTTCGCAATGGTTCTCCAACTGTTTAAGCACCAATTTTAAATTGGTAGAGAATCCTAGTTGTTTTTAAGATTATTTAATATTTGTTACTGCCCCTGACTTCAGACGCTTACTGAAGTTACATGGTGAATTTTGAGAATCAACTTGCAGGTCATCAATATGTAACATAAACAATGAGTTATGGTGAATGGTTGAATTAAAATAGAAGCGCATGACCACTGTAGGGAATGTCCTTTTTGGCATGGAAAACAACTAAATTTTACTAAATTCTTATCATAAAAGTTATTGCTTAAGCTAGAAGCTTTCCAGAAAGTGTAATAGCGTAAAAATTGGACAAGTAGTTTGAAATTTATGACTAAATCAATACAATAAAAATGCAAGCCAGTTTTTTTCATATTTTTTCTTAATGTATATATTGGAATTGGCTGAAATTGAATTGATATTTTTATCATCCATTCATTTAGTAGAACACATGCTAGCTAAATTATAGATGACACTTAACAAGATATTCACTAATGCAGTACATAAGGAATCTATCGGTTGTTTACATGCTAGCAGGTAGGGAATTATTTTCGCCGCATAGGCGCATCCTACAGACTAACACTCGCACAATGCATATATGGCATTCAATCCAATTAGCATCTTTCTTGTGTAAGCTAAAATGACATATAATATATTACTACTCAAATGACGTTAAAAATATCTGGCTGAATAATTAACTAATTTTTGTATTATACCTAACATTATATTAAAAATACAGAATCGCATATTTAAAGGTTTCATATAGGTTAAGTTGAAGGTAATCACTTCAGTCAGTGAAGTTTCCTAGACGTTTATTTGGTCACCCATGTAATTAGCTTGGATCATGCAATTCATAGGCATCATGGAAGCACTTCTGTTCCGAAGCTTGGAGGAAGAATTGCTATTTTCCATTCCCCGCTCTTTATCACTAATTTTATAGTTGTTTTCTTATTAATAAACTCCATTTGAAGATGGAAAATCGGGTGTAAGTGTAGCCATAACCCTGAACTTAGTCAAATACCTACATTAAAAATAATTAATATGCCACATTTCATCATAAATCCTTATTCATGTTTTCATGTACATGGTGCATCTGTTAGACAAAGATCTTATTTTTAGAATCAGGTCCCTGACTTTATCAAAACAACATCCTGTTAAAGCCCAACAAAGAGATAGTGCATTAATATTTGCCTTGAAGAGTGTTAATAAAAAAAATTCAAACTTGCTAATACATGTGAATTGAATTAAGTCCACTTAATAACAATGTAAAATGAACTTATCACTAACAAGTTCATGAAGGTTTCAGTTCAGTACATACTAAAACAGTGCTTACAGTTGAAGCAGAAAGAAGAAAGACAAAAAGAAGATAAAAATAATGCAATTCAAAAAACAGTGGGAAGTTCACGAAGGTAACGCTCAGGAAAGATAACTAAAGTGCTAAGAGTTAGTAAAATCTAGTCTTTTTTAGAGCTAGAAAATTACATGTAAAAAACACACAAGCTGATGGAAAATGGATGAAATACAGTATTTTATTTACCGGCAAGTAGAGAAAATTCTGTCTCTCAACTATTCATCAAAAGTAGTTCGTGTATTTAAATGTTCGAAAAGAAATCATACTGAAGCTTTGGATCAGCATTTATAAGTACATTTTATTGAATTCAGTTTAAATTCAACAAGCTTCATAATCTTTTTTGTTCAATGAGAGTGAAATCTATTTGTTCAGCAGACTTGTTTCAGATTTTTTTTCCTTTTCTTTTCTTTTGTTTTCGAAATAAAAGGAACATTGTTTATATTATGTATTATGTAAGTGTGATGTTGTTTACTTAAAACTTATTATTGTTAATTTATGAGTGAAAAAGAAACCTTAACAAATAACGAAGTAAAATAAAATGGTTATAAACTCAAAAATAAAGCCAAAAAAAAAAAAAATTAAGTTAGCCATTGCAATTCAGATCGGATAATGATCAAAATTCTATTATTTATAGGTTTATAAATAGAAGTAAATATTATTAATGTTATATAAAAAAGAGTTTACCATTTGTGCTTTTGGTGCACAAGGCTATATGATAAGAGATATCAGCACCAACACTATTATCATCCACCCAAACCCAACATAGTCCCTTAATCACTGACCATCCCTTCATACCCATGCATTCTTCATCCTTCATCCTTCATGCTACAGGAATTTGTTTGTAGATTTTTAAGCTCTACTGGGCTTAGGAATTGACAATGGTTTCGATTTGCAAGTAATTTTACAGTGTGTTGTTGCAATAACGGATGTGGAATATTTTTTTTTTAACTTCTAGCTTGAGGCTTATGTCATTCATGTCACAAGAAATATTATTTCATATCAATCTCTTAAGTATGCGGAACAACATATTGTGTGTTATTCCTGTAAATATGGTTCAAATTGAAATAGTTCTTATATCAGAAAAATCTTCTAGTAATATGTCATTTATTAGAAATAAATCAAGGATAAGTTTCCTAAAAATTATCATGCTGTTTTTTGATATGTCATAAGGAAAGAGAATTTTTAGTTAGCTGTTAATTCAATATAGGAGGTGTATTTTTTTTACTCTAGAAACGTTGGTAGCTTCAAAGATACGAGGTTTGGTAAGTTTTCTAGTATATATACCGTTAAAGTTTTATTACATGCATTCCATTTCTAATTTATAAACCTTATAATTTTACAAGACTATTAGTTAATTGAGTAAGAATGTAGTGACGTATGCTTATTACTGGCTTTTGAGGTTCATAACTCATGACTTCCCTACTTACAATAATTGTTGCATTAATTGAATCCACAAATACCTTGCTAAATGTAAAAACATAAAAATATAATACATAAAAGATATTTCTTAGAAAATTGCAGTGCAATTTTTCTCATAACACCATACACATCACATACCGCATACAGTATAAGCATTGAAGTTGGTCATGCCCAAATTAATCCAATCTATGAGGTTATTAACTCTGTTTCATGTTTGAAATGTGTAATTGTCTACTAGTAAAAAATATGATAGATATTTTCTCGTTTACAAACAATGAATATCAGATCCAAAATCAACATGAATAAAAAGTCTTTACTTAATTGCACTGAAATATCTTAGTTTTAAAATTGACAAATAAGTAATTAGTTTATTTTTTTTCTTTTTTAAAAAAAAAACACTAGCTGCTGCAAACAGCAGGACTGCTGCTGCAATGCGGAAGCTTCTTAGTGTATGGCCTATGTATGCATGAGTGTGCCATTTTTTTAAGTGTGTGGCAGAGTTCAACTATGAGGGTGCATATGCCTATTCGTGCATGAGTCAGAATTGTACATGTTTGTAGATATGAGTGGCATCATGCCTGTGAGTGATAAAAACATAAGCATGTCCCTATATGTCTTTTGGTGTTTTCATGGGACTATAAATCATTACACAGGCTACTATATTGTTCAAGTTTACTGTTCCAGGCATTGTTTAATCAGGACATGTGACTATATATAGAAATATATTGTTCAGTGACCCATGCTATTACCTGTAACTTGCGTCCTATACATGCATCAGGACATGCATTATTTAATTGAACACCAAACCATGTATGTTCTTTTCCTTATTTTGCCCTTGAATGATTTAGTAACTTAGGAATGTACTATATTTTTGGCAGGACCGCTACTCAATGTCATGTAAACCAAAATGGGAATGACAGTCCTGGTGAAAGTGAACGCAAGCACATGAGGCGTCCTTGTCAGGCAAAGACAATCAAAGTGGAGCTTAATTCGTGACAAAAATTCCAATGCAGGGGATTGCTTTGGCTTTAAGAGGTCAGGACACTGAAAACTCTCAGTTAATTTAATTGCTAAAGTATATGTTAATTAAGTTTTTCTACCCTTCTTCATGCATTCAATGATACAAAATAATCCTCTTTATCTTTACTTTATGAAACCCTTGTTGCGAAAATAATGGTGACTTAACCCCTCAATTTCCTTTTCTTCTAATTCTCTTGCGGTTCTTATTCCTTATTCTATCCCGATAATTCTCTCGTATCTAGCCCTCATCACTTTTCAGTTCCCGTCGACTTTGCTCGATCCAGAGAGCAATGATTTAGATCTAATTAGATGCATCTCCAGAGTGGAACGTGTTAGCGAAAGAATGGATCAGCTTGTTGAATGGTGTCGAGACTGTCAGGGTCTGCCTGGATGATCTCTGGTGGAATTCGAGCATAGCTCATTTAGGGCATCAGGTTTCGACCAGAAACTACTACAGTTTGCATTTGAATGCACGGATGCACCAAATGTTGAAGTCTGGTCCAGTTTAGTGATGTTAGGCAGTCGATAATTCAACAGGTTAGTTAATTTTAACAGTTTTTGCTTGCAAAATTTCTTGCTATTGGGTACACCCTTCTATCCTAACTTATGGCTTTGCTAGGTTTGTTTCCTTACCATATTACTAAGTTTCTACATACATAGTTAATACATTTTCATTACTTTGACCTGTGTTTGAATGTTACACATGCATCTGATATACATGCTAGCTTGCTGTGTTTCCACAGCTGTAGTGGAACCGTACAATAGTGCTCTTTATACCCATTCTTTATTTGAGCACATGGATGTTTTGGTACTACTGGACAATGGCTTTTGAGCCTCTCTTGTTTTTAGCATACAAGATGTTTCAGTACTACTGAAAAATGAGTTTTAAGCCTCTCTGTTTTCCTATCTGTATTGAGTTTCAGTACTACTGGATAATGTACGCTTTTTTCTTGTTTTATTTATAGCAATTAACCTTTTTTAACCACATTTGTTAACTAGTTTTGAGCCTCCCACTGTTTTTTTCCTTTTCTATTTTAATTTATAATTGCCAGTAAAACTTCTGGACACTTCAAGTGAAACTATGTTTAAATAATTCAATTAGCGGCTTACTGTTATACCATTTATTTGTTAAAGCGAATATATAAGTTTCTCTGTTAGTTACAGGTATCATTTTCCTGAAATTTAGTAATGATACTGGTTTTTGGTCTTCGCAAATATTTCTTGCCGTGCTTCCAGTTAAATTATGACCGTACACTTTTAAATGCTGCTATGTTGGAACACATGTTATACTTTGAACATTATTGTCTTGAGGATGTAGGGATACAAATTTAATGAGTTCTCATTACGCTTCAGCATGCCATTTTGTTTTGTTTACTTGACAGCTTTTCAAATCATTGCTGGCTTAACACATTTTCCAAGCTTGAGCAGTACAGTATTTTCTGCATTTCATATTGAATTAAATTTGCATGGCTACTAAGATATATTCATAATGTAACATTTCTCACAGCTATAGCTTACTACATGAAGTGGAATGGTGAATGGCAAGTGACGTAGAAGGATGTTTTGATTTTATTCAGGTATTTTTTGATATATATATATATATATATATATATATATATATATATATATATATATATATATATATATATATATATATACACACAGAGAGAGAGAGAGAGTGTCTATTTAGACAAAGAGTTTTGACATAAATGGTGACACGATTGATTTGCATCGTTGGATTACCCTTGAATTGCACATCTCCATATAAAAACAAAAGGATCCAATGGTTGAGGCTTTGTATTTCTTTATTTGTGTCTAATTTTGGGTCCAAATAGCCGTCCCTATATATATATATATATATATATATATATATATATATATATATATGTATGTATGTATGTATGTATGTATGTATATGTATAGCTCCAAAACAATAGAAACTACAATAAAAAATAGTAGACAGACAAAATGTTTATACAACTATACAGGAGGACAATTAGTCCTCCTTGCACAAACTTTGAACTATTTTTACTAGCACACAATATATTTTATCAGATATCTTAGTTTTAATAAAGCAGCAGGTAAAACACAGAGATATTTTTTTGATATTTATTCACTAATTCTCACAGAGTTAGGCACGACAGGTAACAACAAGACAAGTTTATCAAAACTGAATACATCCCACACTTTCAAGACGGTAAGGAGTGTATGATGGCAACACCAAGCATTTTCTTTTGGTGCCCAGCCAGCAATGACATGTTCTCTTGCAGCCTTGGTCTTTTCAAATGATTCTCAGCTAAACAGAAGCTTCATGTAAGCATTCAAAATTTTCAAACTATCAGGAGCTTTCCAGCCTTTGAAATGATCAAGTGTGAGATCAAGATGATACAACTTAGGTCCCAAACTTAAGTCAGCTGCAGAGATGCTCTCACCACCAATAAATGGCCCATGAGACTTCAGGTGATCATCTAAAGATTGCAGTTCTACAAGCAAAGCCAACTCTGTTTCATCACTAGGATCATTGCTTTTTAATAATTTGATGACAGAAGAAAATATACTTGACCCTACGGCAGAATATTCAAGTGGGGTAACCAAAGATGGCTCAGGAAACTTTTCTTCAATGGTTTTGGTGATCACATCAGAATCTAAAATCCACCTTCCTTCATCATCTTTGTACACTGGTACTTTTCCATCTGGATTGACTTCCAAGAACCAGCTGGGTTTATTGCTGAGATCAACTAGCTTATATATGGAATTTTCTTGTCCTTTAATGGTTCTGGCGAGAGTAACTCTTTGACAGAAAGGACATATATGGAAAAGGGACAAGGGACAAACTTTTAAAGATCAGAATGGAATTTCATAGTCTATTCAGAAACTTACAGTCTCCGAGGGTATTAGGGTGACCAGCGTTGGCTTTGATTAACACATCGATAGGAGCCATTGAGGGTGATATTTGGCGTGCTTCTGGAGCCATGCAGGTATGTTTTGATTATTGTATGTTTTGGTTCAAGTTTGCAGATTACTTCAACACAACTTTAAAAGTCTTCCAAACATCAGGATTCTTCTTCATCGTAATTCAACTTTTTGGACTTTTTTTTTTGTGAAAACAAGGCTCAAGTCCCTAAAACTTATTGAAATACACGCCACATCCCTGTTAACTTTCAATTTCAATCCCGCCCCCTATTTTCAGCTGCGCCTCCTTCGTTCCAGGTACTTCCGCCTTCCAGCTTGAATATGTTCCCCGCCTTCTTCAATTTCTGCAAAAAAAAAAAAATGTGCCATAGATTTTTTTTTTTTAAATTCTAAAATTTGGAAATAATCCCATGATTCCATGCAAAGAAAAAAAAATGTTGCATATATGTATGCAACTATTGCCTATAGTTGCATACATATGTGCAACTTTTTGAATACACATGCACATGTAAGCACGTCTGTTGAATAACTGCATACATATATGCATTTTTTCTGTATAAATGCATACATATGTGCATATATGTGAAAATATATGCAAAATTGAAAAAGATGCACGTATGCATGTTGTTTTCCAATAAATGCATGTGAAGATGCATGTATTTACAATATGTGCATACGTGTATGCATTTGTACTGCAGTTTTGACGCAGAATTGAAATAAATACATACATGTATACAACTAATTGAATTATATGCATCTTTTGATGCATTTTACTGCATTTAGTTGTTTTTATGTAATTTTTGATTTTGACGTTGTTTTTGATCTGATTTTTTTCAAGATTATTTGTTTTAATTAATTACGAATTTACGTGATTTTTTTTTTATTTTTTTTATTTTTTTGTGTACTTTCGTAAAATAGGGACTAAATTTATAATAAGTTTATGACCGGACTTGAGCTTAATTTAAAACATTAATAGGGACCTATAAAAAACGCATCCTTTTTTTTTTGGGATGATTATTTTCAGTTTTGGTTCCAATTTGCAGATTACTTCAAAACAAAAATATAGAAACAATTGGCGACACAATGAATGCGCTTTGAAATTTTTGTGGAGGTTCGATTTGTTATTGTGAAACCGATGCATGTTTTGAGTGGTTTCACTAAGGAGTGTTTAAGGGATAAGTAAGTGTATTAATGATGACCGAGGAGGAGGTTGAGGAAACATTTTGTCAAACGAAAAAAAAAATCATGTGAGGTAGTGCATTATTAAATAGCACCCCAAAGCTTTCCTGAAAGCTAAAAAAGTTGAGCCTGTCTAAACAAAGCATGACTCCTTTACTTATTTGCTGACATGGTTTAGATGATATTTTTTCCTATATAAATAAAACAAAATTTTGCACTGATTTGCAGTTTTAGGTTATGAAATTGCATCTTGCACTCATTTTAGCTGAATCCCTAAAATTTCTGCTCTATAAATTCCAGTGGGTTAAGGATATATACATATGGAATCCATTCTTCTACCTTGTTCCGTTTTGGCATTTTAATCATTCAACAACTAACTTAAAAATGATATGATCATGTTAAATAAAACAAAATAGGCTATAGAAATGTACTAGTGTTTGTTGCTAACCACGTTTTGGTGCATTTGTATGATAGGTGGTGTATGATGATGATGATGATGATGCTGGGATTGCTACAAGTTGGATGGCAAAATGCCTGCATTAACGTATTTTGTATCAACGGTCATAGATCGTTGTTTTTAGTATGTATCGTTTTGGTTAGCTACGATTCATTGTATGCATGGTTACATTTGGTCACAAATATTTAGATGTTGAAAACTATGTATGAAATATTATGGATGTATACATTGTGGTTTGGATTTGATTGTGTGCATTATAATGTCATAATGTGGCATTTTGAAATTTGTATTGTATTGTTAGATTTGCAATTTATAAGCTTGACCATATATGACAATCTGAAATGATAAATAGTCATAGCGTTTTAATCATGCTATGAAAAGCTGTTTTTTTCTCTCAAGTTTTCATATACTATAGCATCATGGTGTTGCAATAAACAGTTATCATAGCAAGTAAATAATACTATAAAAAGTAATTTAAACTTTATGTGGTGTTTCTATGGCGTTTATAGTTGCTATAATAATCAGGGTATGAAATTTCTATAGCGTCTGTAGTTTCTATAATAATCAAGCAATGTTTATCTACAGCGTTTATAGTTGCTATAAATAGCAGTTAAATTACGTCATAAGTATTAGTAGCATAAACCACAACTTTGCCTAAAAGTTTTATAGCAAGCAATAAACGCTATAGATAGGAATTTGTATGTTACAGATCATGCATTTAATAGCAATTCTGAAAAGCTATAAGTAACATTATTTATAGCATGCTTTTTATAGCGATTATTAGTTTACTATTATAGACCCCTGACATATTACAGCATGTTGATATATAGAAATTATAAAAATGCCATCGTATCCTTTTATAGCGTTTTTTAAACGCTATAAAAAGGTCTTTTTCTTGTAGTGCACATGATCCATCGAGAATTCTCCTTTTACGATTGAAATAACCACCCAAGAATTGAGCCTCTCCAAATCATTATTCCCTGTAAACTGAGAAATATGTATTTCGTTTCCGATCACCATTCTTCTCCTCTTTTGATGCGTATTTTGTGATTTCTGCGAAGGAATTTCAGGCGTAATTTTTGAAGAATTTGAAGAATTTCTTTGCGATTTCTTACTCTCGAAATACTGATAACCTTTATGACATGTCTTTTTACATTTGAAGCAAATTACGGGATTTCTACAATCCCTAATCCAGTGATCAGATTCTCCGCACCTAAAGTAACATTTCCTTGATTTCAAATAATTCAACATAGCAGAATATGAATCGGCAATTTTTCTTGAATCTTGCGTCTTATTTTCCTCGATATTCGGAGCTGGATTATTTAATAATGCTTCTTTGAAAGTCATGTGAGGTTTGGTGTATGAAAGATCCATTGCAATTAGGTTTTCGTGAATGATATTCGAAGCTAACGCCATGAAAGTTAGGACGCTATGAAAGAAGGAGGACACCATAAATCATTCTAAATATTCAATATCCATTAAAATAGCTAAAATAAATTTTTTTAATTGGTTCTGAAATTCCGGGTTGTTACACAAGTCATCCAGGTTTAGGATGAACCGAAGGTACTCTCCTACTGCATTCAATATAAGAATCACCCTATGGATCAATAGCGAGAAGTCCTTGCAATCTGTAGATTCCAACCACGACAGAACCTCGGTATATCTTTGGCTGCAGACCAGAGATTATTAGCGTTTCTTTCGTTTTATGAAGATCCACGGTCTTCAATAGCTCCATCTCGATCTACATCTTCCACTTATTCGTATTTATCGGCTGGAATGGTTTTTGAATATAGATTCGATCCCGATCTTTCCATACCAACAATCATATGGTTCAAATTTGATAGTCGGTTATTTAACTATCAAATAAACAATCGTGAGAGTAAATATGGTCATTGGTTCAGTACTCATCATCACTTGGCCCTTTTAATTAAAACATTAACAAACGGTAAATTAAACTTGTAAATCCTTTAACATTCTCAAGATAGTATTTACTTCTTATTTTTATATACTAATGTTCTCTAAACCACTTCATTATAATACTTAGAAAAATATCTTATAACATATTCAATTTCCAATTACCTTTCTTTTAAAAACATTTGCTACTTCATTATTTATAATTTGGAAATCAATTCAACTTATCCCTTATAAACAACGTTTCGAAATCTCTTTGTTTCGCTACTTGACAATGCTTATTCTTATAGAATAAATCTATTTCGAAAACTCAACTTTACATTTTCTTTTAATCTCGATAATATCGTTATAATTTCACGCAATCCCCTTTTATTTTCCTTTTATTTTGGAATCATCATTATATATTGTAACGACCCGCATTCTACGCATCGGAGGATCGTAGAATATTTATTTCATTCTCGTACGAAGTCATATGGTCGTGTAATTTTGGGGAACGACTATTGGGGTCATTCCCCATGTTCACAATTTTTGCCGAATTTTAAATGATCGTTTTGCCCTTAGCGAATCTTGTTTCGCCTATAAATTTTGATTGGTAAGGAGTTTTGACCTAAAACCACTTCCGTTGGATTCAAATGATGGTTTAACTTTCCATAGATTGGTCACATTAATCAAACGGACTTATTATTTGGGAGATATGGCTGAAATAAGGTTTGGAAGATGAAAAATAACATAATTGGGCTTAAACGGGTGATTAGCAGCTGGGCAAACCATTTCGGGATTAGGGTTATGGGAGGGTTGAAAGGGTTTGGGGAAACATTTCATTTCATTTTTCCAGCAGCCAATAACCTTCTTTGAACCCTAGAAATGGCCTCCATCTTCCAAATCTCATTCTAATCCCTTCCTAATTGCTTTTTAACTACTAATTGATCAAATTAACAACAAATCAAGTCAAACTAGTATCAAATCAGAGATAGAGCTGCTGCTATACATTTGAATTCCTGCCATAACAGTAAAGTTCCAGATCTAGGATTTCATTTGTGGCTAAGGTGAGTGATTTGCACTTTTATTCACTAATTACGGCTAATTAGGGGTGATTAGTGATAATTAGCGAAATTATGCATCATAAAAATATGGAAAAATATGTAGAAATTCTTAAATATTATTTTATGTCACTGGTGGAAATTTGGGTTAATTTGGATTAAGTTTGATAATCCTATAGTTAAAACATGGTTTAGGGGAAAATCATGCTTTTTGGGTATGTTTGATCCAAAATATTTCATGTGATTGATGTTTTAATGTTTTTGATTGGTTCTATATGTTGTTACTGCTGTCTGGTATGTTTTGTGATATCGTAGGAAGGTTAACATGGTTGAAAACGTCGTCGTTTGGCGAAATTAGCTCGTAGGAA
The DNA here is from genome assembly GCA_030737875.1 of Allium sativum. NCBI lineage: Eukaryota > Viridiplantae > Streptophyta > Magnoliopsida > Asparagales > Amaryllidaceae > Allium > Allium sativum. The sequence continues at coordinate 231,835,653 of CM060926.1, forward strand.
AAACTGCAGAGATTCGGTTTTTGAAGGGGGTAGGGGTCACAAACCACCCCAAAATGATGTTCACGAACTGCCCACTGAGTCACGAACCACTCCAATATGAGGACTCACGAACCGGGGGAGGGTGTCACGAGTCGGGGGTGTCACGCACCCGGGGGGGGGGGGGGTGGTCACGAGCCGGGAGGGTCACAAACCGGGGGGATGGTCACGAACCGGGGGGGGGGTCACGAGCCACGAACCATGATGATGACTCCAAACCAAACCAGATTCAAACTTCTGCCACGTGACAACAATTGTGAACTCTTCCGAAGATTAACTACAATTCAACCAAAACCCAAGATGCAAAGGAAGTCCAAATGAGAAGTTATTACTCAGGATCCAGATGGGAACTGATGAGCTAACTTCTAGAGTTGGGTTTTGCTGCGGGACGTGTGCAAAGGGGTTATCGATATCTAAAACTTTGGTTCACCATTGAAGAGAGGGGGCATGTAGACGAACCAGAGCCAGGGAAGTGTGGATTGGTTGGCCCTTAACCTAGAGCCAGGGATGTGTGGACTGGGTAGGGTTATTGACTATAGACCAGGGAAGTATGGTCATAGCAATAGTTATACGGAGTTGCCGTCATGGCCCCAATAGATTTGGTGATCAAAGCCGTGGATATCGTATGCTTTACGCACTTAGTGAGAGACGTAAGGATAATTGTTATGTTTGATGTTTGTTATCACCATGACACGCACATTCCCATTTTTACACTATATGCTAGTGTTACCTTAGAGTACTGTACATCTTGTTGTGCTAACTCTTTGGATGCAGGTCCAGGTTTAGGTATGATTATTTATACCTATTATTGTTTTATTTTGCTGCTATCGCTCATACCAGACTTTTGTCTGACCCAAAGTTTTATGTCTCTTCTTATTACTCTGCGTGCTCCTAAACGAGCATACTAGAGACAAGTTAGGTGGTTATGTGCGTGTAGCTGTCCGAAGATGAGCAGGAGGCTTCCACGTACTATTTACATATATTCTCCTTGTGTTGTTACTGGTCACTACTTTGCGCATTAGTAGTGTACCTTTTCTATATTTCTTTAGATACAGTATTTTGAAGTTGTAATAATTATGGTTTGGATCATAAGCTGTATTTTGGATTCCGCTGCTATGATGGTTTAGTTCTCAGCTTATGCACTGTCTTGCCTATTTTATGTGAAGTTATGTTATTAATATATTTTATTCCATCGCTGTGAGATATACTACAGGTTCTTTAGTGATTCATCGTTTCAAAACCCTTTTCTTTTGACGACCGTCCCGTGCTAGTCGGGCATTGGCACAACGCATTTTGGGAAAATGTCGGTTGGTTTGGGGCCGGCCATCACACTTGGTATTAGAGCCTAGGTTGCGTAGTTAACCTAGGAGAAGACATCAGGGAGAGATAGTATATGTATATGAGAAGCGTATTTGTGATATTTTGGTTTTCAAAAAACTATATATATATATATATATATATATATATATATATGCTATTAGTATATTTAAGGATGAAGTTGCACTGCACGGGCACCACTAATGAGACTGTTAATCGTTTTCTCTTTACATATTGGACGATGAGCCGAAATACAAGGAGTACGGGTTCAGGGAAAAATAATGGGAATGTCCCTGATATGGGGACGATGTTTACTACCTTCATGCGAGAGATGCTTAGGGATGCTTAGAGAGCATTTCCTAATGTTGCTAATGGTGGTGGTGCAGTAGTGCAAGCGTCTAGAGCCGATTTCGCCAAGCTCTGGAAGGATTATACTAGTCTTGGTTGGAAGCCATTCCACGGAACAGAGTTGGCTACGGAAGATCAAGATTGGCTTGATAGTTGTGAATGCATCTTTGAGGATTTAGAGATCGAAGATGCAATGGAGAGAAAGCTAGCATCCCGTCAGCTTCAAGGACAGGCTATGAATTGGTGGAACACTATTAAAGCAGCTGCTTCAAGGACAGGCTATGAATTGGTGGAACACTATTAAAGCAGCTACTCCTAAGGATCAAGTTACTTGGAATCAGTTTAAGATTCGTTTCAGCGATAAGTTTATTCCAGCTGCTTAGAAATCAGAACGGTTTAAGAAATTTTTAGAGCTTAAGCATAATGGTAGGGTAGTCTCAGAGTATATTGCTGAATTTGATACCTTATCGAAATATGGATTGTCCCTTATCGATACGGTCGAGAAGAAGAACGAGAAGTTCATAACTGGCCTAGATGAGTACTTGGGGGAGAGACTCATAAACCATATCGATGAGACTTTCGAATCTATTGTGAGAAAGGCATTGAGATCTGAGAGCCTTTACCCTAAGTCGAAGATCGAGGTGCTATTACATCTGCAGAGGAGCCAAAGCCGCAGGCAAGCAGTGGAAGCAAGAATAATTCCCAGAATAAGAGGAAACAGAATCAGACCAAGGATGGTCAGAAAAAGAAGAATAAGAAAGATATCGAGTGCGATAGTTGTGGCAAGAAAGGTCACTATGCCAAAGAGTGTCGAGCAAAGCCAGGGGAAAAGAAGTGCTTCAATTGTAGCCAAGTGGGGCATTTTAAGAATGAATGTCCACAACCCCCTAAGGAGAAGTAGATCGTGAAAGCATATGCTATCAATGTTGTTCCTTCTTCGTCGAATGCCCCCAAATGCGGCACAGAAGGGAAAAGGTGTCATTATTTAAGGTATGCTTTCTATTTATGATGTTCCTATCTGAGTATTGTTTGATACCGGGGTTTCTCATTCCTTGTATCTAGTGACCTCATAGATAGGTTAGAATTGGAACCCGAGATAGTTGATAGACCTTTAGTTGTGACGAACCCAATCGGTGGTTCAACTAGCCTTAGTATGATTTGTCGTAATTTGGTCTTATCGAGTCATGGATGTATGTTTACTTGTGATTGCTTTGTTTTGGGCTTTACTGGGTTTGGCATTATTTGGGAGTCGATTGGCTCCAAAATATGGGGGTGGTGGTAGACTGTGAGGGGACTTTGGTGACCATTAGAGAGGACGATGGGCGGAGGGTGGTATTGGGTTGCCTACATAGTGATGAGGTGATGGCTAGTTTTCTGCATTCCCTTGACATCCCGCAGGATGAGTTATCAGATGTGCCTATTGCTGGTGAGTATCCGGATATCTCGAGGAAGTGACCGAACTTCCACCACACCGAGAGATTGAGGTTCGGATTGATTTTGTGAAAAATGCCAAACCTATAATGATGCCACTTCATCGTATGGCGCGAAGGGAGCAGCGAGGGCTCGAGGTGCAAGTGGGCGATCTTTTGATGAAGGGATTTATCTGAAGGAGCTTTTCCGAGTGGGGAGCACCAGTTGTACTTGCTACCAAGGACAATGGTTCTTTTCGCTTATGTGTAGACTACCGTGAACTGAACAAGGTGGCTAGGAAGAGTAAGTATCCTCTACCACGGATAGATGATTTGTTTGATCAACTGAATGGAGCAAGAGTTTTTTCCCGGTTGGATCTTGCGATAGGTTTTCATCAGCTCTGAGTATCAGTTGAGAGTATACCTAAAACGACATTTCGGACGCCATCTGGATTCTATGAGTGGTTGGTCATGCCATTCGGGTTGACCAATGCACCCGCATATTTTGTGGATCTTATTAATAAAGTTTTCAGAGATCAATTAAATAAGTTTGTTCTTGTGTTCGTGGACGATATCTTGGTTTACTCGAGGATAAAGGAAGAACACAAGGAACATTTGAGGACAGTGATTGTAACACCCCATGTCCATTAATGTCACTCACAAAGGGAATGCATTAACTTCTATGGAGCGTTTTAAGTGAGTATAGAACAGAAACTTAATAACAAGACAAATATAAACAATACTTGAAAAATTAAAACTTTATTTCAATGCAGCGGAAAATACATAAGTTGGATTACATCATCAAAACCAGAGTCAAAGTACATAATATCCATCTTGACTAACTCAAAGTACATAAATTGAAAGACATAATCCCCAATACAAAATAGCCATAAATAAAAGAGAGGCTGAACTTTACTTCAGCGATCCAAGCAATCTTCTAAAAGCAAATGATACAGCTGTCCAAAATCAAGCTCCACTGGTGCTAGTTCCAACCTGAGCACCCCGGGGGGGGGGGGGGAGGAAGAAAAGAGGAGGAAACAAAGGGGGTCACACATAAAGTCTGGCGAGTGCGATAACTTTAACAATATAATCACCAAAGTAACTACGCTAAGGCATAAGTTGGAAAATCAGGAAATGACCATGAACCATTGAGTGTGGCAGAATAAACAAGAAAGCAAGATGAACAACGATATCATTAAAGCGCACCTAAGCCACTATAAGATAATTACTAAACTACACCAACAATATAAGATAATTTCAATACTGCACCACCACTAGTCACCCAAAGGTTGATCCCGCCTACAGAACTTAATAATGATATTGGTAGTTTCGTGCACCCCTAGCTGCCTTCATAGGTGCTGCCTGCCCCTATCTCCACTAGGTGTACCCAATACCCCCAAGCGATCGGCTCCCTAACTCGTAGATACCCGTGCTGGCCCCACAGTGGGGGTGTATCACTCCCCAAAGTGGCAACTCGATACCACAAATAATGCACGGCTTATACCTACACGATGCAACAATGTCTTACCTACCAGCCCGGGTCCACACACGCATATGAACCCGTTGGACTTGTGTTGCCACCGCTAACCCGGTTTGGCCTCTTACAGTCAAGCCCGGTATGCGTGTCCCGTCCTTGACTTGGGTCGAGCCCACAAAGATACGCATGGGGTACTGGTTGAAATGGCCCCCATTACTTGACACAAGCTATCCACCTAAGCTTGGTCCCCTTTAGTACATCCCACTTAATCCACTTCTTAATCATGTTCACTTACATGTTTCAATTTTGGTTAAGTATTTCTAATCGTATTTCAAATGCCACCCAACGCACCCACTAGATTCCACATGCCACCCAAGGCACCCACTTAACCCCCTCATGTCCCACTACATGTTCATCTGGTTAAGTGTTTCCTAATTCATTAAGACCGTAACCTCATAAAGACCTCTCACATTAGACTGGCATTTGTGGCAGCTGGATTTGCCGGGCGGGTCCGGGCAGTCTTACACCACAAAAGAGCCTAACCTCGTGTCTTTACAATTGTTATGCATTTAATTTATGCCTAAGACCTCCCACATTAGACTGGCATTTGTGGCAGCTGGATTTGTCGGGCGGGTCCGGGTAGTCTTACACCACAAAAGAGCCTAACCTCGTGTCTTAGACGATTAATTACTCCTAATTAATCATTCCCCAATTTGAATTACTTTCCCTATTCAAATTATCAATTAATTCCAAATTTAACTATGGCCATAATTGACTCAATTATGTCCATCTATTTATGGTATGTAAAATCATACCAATTTTCATCACAAATTTATTTTATGCCTTTTAAGGCATTTATGCCAATTAAATCTTTTAATATTATCCCCTTTTACCCTACGTTGTACGTTCATTCGTTTAACGTAAAATATACGTTAGACTCGTATAGTCTAACTCATGGAATAAAGAGAAAACATCACAACATACATATAATTAAACTAGATCTAAACATAAGGGGTGAACTTGCATGTGTGAATGATGTTCTACATCTAAAACTTTCATAGGCCGAAGTTACAACTTGCATAAAACTACATATGTCATAGACCCAAATCTAAAGGTGTGAACTTGTTGGGATAATGGTCACAAACTTGCATAAATCATGTATGTCATAGGTCTACATCTAAAGGTGTAAACTTGCATAGGCTGTAACCACAAACTTGCATAACATGATTCATTTTCAAACACATGTATTCATATAAACTTGCATATGTGATTTATGCAACATAACAATGGTATAAACTTACATCTAAACATGTAAACTAGCATGTAGAATTTGGCATATAACTCACACATGTCATAGCATAACTTTAGATCTAAAATAGATGTCATGAAGCATGTAAAGTTATACATATAATTTTCCCCAACTTGCATATGACTCATGTCTTAATCATAATCTAAACTTGCATACATACTTATGATTTATCATATGAATCAACATACCCAAACTAACATATGAACAACATGGTGATTCGATTATACATAAGCCAATCATAAAATTACAACATAGATGATCACAACTTTACAAGATAGCATCATAGAATTTACAACATAACCATCACAATTTACTACATGAATAATAACATGCGGTCAATAATTCACATCATATCCAAATAGTCCACATCATAACTCAATCCAATTAATTTGCTAATTATTTTATTAAAATTATCAAACTCACAATTCAGAGAAAGTCTTGAATTCTGAATTCTGAGTTCTGAAGTTGTAATAGCTTTCCTTTGAAGAAGATTCGCTGTTAAAGTTGAAAAGAATTGATTTAGGCTAGCTTTCTTCCTCTCTAATTGGTGGCGGCTATGCTGAGTTGCTAGGTGACGGCATGGAGGCCATGAATCTAATTTTTGATTTTAGGGTTTGAGTCTAGAGGTGTTTTTATAGAGTTTAGGATTAGTTTAAGCCATCCGATCAACCCAGAATTAATCCCAGCCAACCAGAGCATATCAGAAACCCTAATGAGTCAGCTTCTAATCATTAACAGGTCATAATTCAAATCTACCCGGGGGGGGGGGGGCAGTCGACCCCTAGGTTGACCCTATGGTCGACCTGGTCAGGGCAGGTCGACCCCAGGTCGACCCTATGGTCGACCCCAGGTCGACCCTATGGCCGACCTGGCCCTGGCGGGAATTTTCCCGCCTAGCCTGTCTGACTCCGAAATTTGAATTTTCTGAAATCTATTTTGAATTTTCTGAAACTTCCGATGGCCATAACTCCTTCATATGAAGTCCAATTCACGCAAACTCGGACTCTAGCTCAACCAGAATTCTGAGACGAACACAATGTCGTAACCCGTTTCCCTTAATTCTCACATCTGAGATTAGTTATTCTTTAATTTGTGAACATTAGTATTAATAGGAATACGTGGTGTTACATTCTCCCCTCCTTAAAGGGTTTCGCCCCCGAAATCTCCAAGTTAAGGAGAATGCATATCTTACCATCCAAACAACCATCTACTCAACCATCAAACACAGACATCCATTGTCCTTAAAAATTCCTAATGCTGTATGAACATATGCAATAAGTGTGTGTATATGTTCCTTATCTAATGCGAAATCAGGCAGTCTACTGATTCAGTTGACCTCCTTAATGCAAATCATGATAGTGCCATGCGTCCATTATGTATGAGAAAGAATCGTATCGATACATATTACTTCTACATGCGTGCACAACCATTCACCAAAATGCCACATCCATATGACAGCGCAACCATTATACATCCATTAGCTTAAATATGCACACACATTTATATGCAATATGCAATATGAAGTGACTGAGCCAATCTAGTGCCTAAATTGTGTGTATATGCATCCACAGGCAACCACTAGCAAACACTTGCATCCACATGCATCCATCATACATAACATGTCTCAAACACATGTTTCAACCATAGCTCTACCCTATCTAAAGGTCAAAGATACTAGCAAGAGGACATACTAAAGATAAGATAAGTACAAGCTAAGCGATAAAGGAGAAATTAAAAGACATACCCTCGGAAAGAAAAGGGTACAAGGAACGCATCTTCTCTTCCGTCTCCCAAGTAGCGTTGCTCTCATCTTCTCCCCATTGCACTTTGACTCGATTCCTCAACTTCTTAATCTCCGATCCAAGAATGCACGTAGGAGCTCGTCGAATCGTCGCATCACGCTCTATCTCCACCTCTCTAAACAAGCTCGGCTCTACCACTTCCGCGGTCTCGTGCAGGCACTTCCTCAAATATGATACATGGAATACGTCGTGTACACCACTAAGTCTCTCGGGCAACTCCACTCTATACGCCATCTGCCCAATCCTCTCCTTAATAGAAAACGGCCCTACGTAACCAACCTTTATCATCTAGGGTATACCTACTGAGATAGCTCGATGACTCCCCTCTTTTGAGCTTCTCTACTAACTCAACCAACTGTGGATCATCTCGCAGTGCCTCACCGATCCATCCCAAAAGCGTAGGTCTGACCTCCAAGGATGCTAGCAAACCGGGTACGAAGTCAATGGAAGGTTTAAAGTCAAACATAGAGATGAACTCTAAGCTTCGCCGCTCAACAAACAACGAACTCAAGGATAACCTCTTCCTACTTAAGGCATCTGCCACCACGTTACCCTTGCTAGGGGTATATGCTATCTCAAAGTCGTAGGATGCTAAGAATTCCATCCACCTTTGCTGCCTTAAGTTCAAGTCCTTCTGAGAGAACAAGTATTTTAGTGATTTGTGGTTAGTGAATAATTCGAATTTCTCGCCAAGAAGATAATGACGCCAAGACTTAAGCGCAAAGACAATAGCGGCCAACTCTAGGTCATGTGTAGAGTAATTTCTTTAATGACTCTCAACTGCCTTCCAGCATAGGCTATTACCCTCCCCTCTTGCATTAAGACTGCGCCTAGTCCTATCCCACAAGCATCGGTATAAACGGTAAATGGCTTACTCCCATATGGCAACACTAAGAGTGGGGTTGTGGTCAAAGCTCTCTTTAAACGTTGGAATGCATCATCACAATCTACGTCCCATGTGAAAACTAAGTTCTTCTTCGTCAAGTGTGTTAATGGAGCTGATATTTTTGTGAAGTCCTTGATAAACTTCCTATAGTAGCCAGCCAACCCTAAGAAACTCCTTACCTCGGTAGCATTTTTAGGGACCTTCCAATCTTGGATGGCCGCTACCTTTGCGGGATCCATGGCTATCCCTTCTTTGGAAACCACGTGCCCTAAGAATCGCACTTCCTTCCTCCAAAAGTGACATTTAGAAAATTTAGCTTTAAGGCTATGCGCTCGAAGAGTCTCCAACACTTCCCTAAGATGTAGGGCATGCTCTTCCTTGTTCTTAGAAAAGATCAAGATGTCGTCCACAAAGACTACCACGAATTTATTAAGGTACTCCCTAAACACCCTACTCATCAAGTCAACAAAGTATACAGGGGCGTTTACGAAGGGCATCACAAGCCACTCGAAGAAACCGTCCAGAGTCCTAAACGCAGTCTTGTCTATGCTATCCTCAGCCACTCTCAACTGGTGGAAACTCGTGGCTAAGTCTGTTAGCCCTCGTTTTGGCACTAATCTCATCGGGCCAAAACCAAAGCCCAAACGCACAAACCAAATACAAATCGCGCTCCAAGAAATCCATCAGGGGCGCTACATCAAGCAATGGCATATCGGTCCAAATCCCAGTCAGTCAGATTAACTGCGCATTACCAGAAAAATCGCTCACCAGGGCGACCGAGTTTCTCGCTTCCAGAAAGAACTCGTCGACCGGTTATCTCGGGCCAGAGTGGAAAATTTCTACAGAGCCAGTCCACTTAATATCCCGACTTCCAAGGAGATAAAGGCGGTCAACCATATGCGGACAAAGCTCTGATTTTGATATACCTTTCCATGGATGCCACGTCGGCCACAACTTTCGAGTATACTATTTATGAGCAGTGGAATCAGTCTTCTAGCCGCAATTCGAGCCAATGGATGGATTCCACGTGTCTGGACCTTCTCGAAATGACCGGACCATTTCACAACAGCCCAAGCAGCATTTCCCATCTATAAATACCTCCAAGCTTAAAGAGAAAAAGGGACTCCTCTTGGCCAGATGGCTTTCTTAACACTTCTCATCTCTACTCTCCACCGGAATCTTAATCTTTCAAAAGGAAGAAAGGAAAATAGTCATCTCTTTTCTTTTCTCCAAACAAAAATAGCATTGTATTTGTAATCAAAAAAGAGAGAATAATATATAAAGTGGACGTAGGCATTGTCTTTGCCGAACCACTATAAAAATTCTGTGTGTGCTCCCCGTTCTTTTACTTTTTATTGCGTATTTTATCTGTATTCGTGTGTAGATCACGCGATTGGGGGTTGTTCGTCGCTAGTGACCAACTTTTGACGTCAACACTTTGGCGCGCCAGTTAGGGGAAGCGCACCAACACCGCCATCGAGCTTCTGCTTATCCCAGGTCATGGCGAACATTCGAAAGAAAGATGCAACATCCTATCGTCCCGCAAACACCGATGCAGCTGATGCCGATGCTGCAGAAGCAAGCCACGAAGTCTCCTCTCATGACAACATGTCCCGATTCCTTACCCGGGACGACATGGATAAAATCATGGTCGAACTAAGAGACCATATGACATCTCAGGGTAAAGTCCTCGAACGACAACAGCAGTTGATGGATCACCTTCTTGGTCGACTGGAAACAGGGTTGAACGCTTCAACATCAATTCCTCCATCGACCGAAGCCGGGCAATAACCGATCTTTGGTCTGCACGAAATCGGGCCACTGATCGGGCTACACCTTTATTTCATCCTGGTTTGGCTCCACCAACCGATCGATCCCCGCCGAGAATATCGCTTCCAACGACCAGCGCGGCTGCAACAACAGAACCTCAGGAAGCTAGCGACCAAGATCTAGGTCGTCTGGAAAATATGCCTCCACTCTTTGGAACATCTCGACCTACCGAATCAGTCGAGCTACCCACGGGTCCTTCAGAATCGATGCCATTCCCATTACAGCCCGGGATCTTACCGCAGACCAGTCTAACCACTCTTCCTCTTCAACGAAGAGTTGGAGTAGCCTTCCCTTCGAATGAGGGAAGTCGCCCTATCATGCCGGTCCTCACCATGGCGGAAGAAAACGCTACCATAGACCCTCCTAACCTCGCTTCAAACGGAGGCAACCCTGGCCCCCGAACATCATATACTATGCTGAACCAACCTAGATCTTTAGCTACAAATATGGCTCGATCCACAACTCATCAGGTTCCAGAGGGGCCATTCTATCCAGAACAACCCGCCAGATCTCACCTTCCCTCACATCTTCAATGAACTCTCGGAGGTCGAGCCCAGCAAACGACCACCCTTCCAAGCATGCTTATGCCGGATCCTCGTACAGAACCCCCTTAGGATACAGAGTTAAGTTCATGGTAGCGACTCCTTGGAGATGGGAGTCAGCTGGCAAGCATCATCCGACGTTTTACTCGGGGAAATTCCTCGCAGCAAGACATAGACAATGTCAATCGCAGCCCCTTCACTAGAGAAATCAGAAATTCTTGAAACCCTCCGGACTTCAGGTTCCCTGCCATCGAACCATACAACGGTCGTACTGACCAGACCATCCATCTTATGCGATACATGCGACACATGGAAGTACTTGGTGCATTGACCAACTTCATGGCTAAGTGCTTTCCACTCTTTCTCACATATATAGCCGGTATGTGGTTTCGGCAGCTAACAACGGAGTCGTTCAGAAGTTGGAATACTCTGGTCACCCGCTTCATCGAGCAGTTTCGAGTGCATATTTCTCGATCGAAAAGTGTCATGTTTCTATCTACCATCAAACAGCGATCCGGAGAGACGCTAAGATCCTTCCTCGAAAGGTTCAACGCAGCCGTAGCATCTGTCGATCGGCCCGAGCCATCGATGGTGTTGATGGCAGCCATCGCGGGAGTCCAGAAGAGATCATAATTCTCTAACTCCTTAACTAGGGATCCTCCTAAAGATATAGATGATTTCTATTCCGAGGCCGAAAGATTCCTCCGACAAGAGGATGCCGGCCTTGAGATGGAGAGCCTCAAAGTCTTAGTAGCCAAACAACAAGGTCCACTCAACGGCAATGGCCAGAATAAAGGAAGAGGAATGGCCCCGGAAAAGGATAAACGCAATGTCCGACCTCGAAATGAAAACAAATATAATCGGTACACCGAGCTCAATTCCTCTTTGCTCGATATCTATCTCGATATGCGCGAGTCCTTCCCCACTCCAAGGCCACCTCAACGAGAGCCAACCCAGATGGAACTTGACTCTGGCAAGCTTTGTATATTCCACAACGTAGCTGGACATAATACAAATGATTGCCGACATCTGCGCGATCTCATTGAAGGACGATTCAGAAAAGGGGAACATGCTGAGTATGTCAAAAATCGCACCCCGGCCACGCCGCCGCGACCTTCTGCCCGAGCTCCTCAGGGTGGTCCGCAAGCTCCTAGAAATGGAAAGGACCCTGAAACTAGCACTCGTGGCATTATCATTAATTAGATTTTTTATCTTTTCTCTCGATGTATTTCTTTCAATAATAGGGACGCCTTGATGATATGTAATCAATCGCTGTCCCCGTAGACTCTCTTTGTAATAGTTGCTTAGCAGTTATGAACTTTACTTTTTGCAAAAGTAGATTGACTGTTGTAAAATTTACAACCGAACCAGATTAGTGTTCGCCATTAAGCCGAACGTGGTTAATGCTCGCCCCTCTGTTCTATGTGGTTAGTGTGAAAGTCTACCACTACTTCAAACACCTACCCTTTCAAGTGAGAGAGGTCGCTTTTTCTTAAACACGAGTGTGGATTACACTCTCTTTACACCACGAGCGTGCATAGCTCGTTAAACTAACTAACCCAGCATGAGTTGAGCATAAGAAACACTTGCACTGTAGCCGAGCATGGTTTATGCTCGCCACTAAGCCGAGCATGGTTTATGCTCGCCACCAAGCCGAGCATGGTTTATGCTCGCCACCAAGCCGAGCATGGTTTATGCTCGCCACCCTCTAAAGCCAAGTGGAATAAAATGCTCGACCCATGGTTTATTTTGTATTTGCAGGAACCAATTCTTATGGCAATCATCATCTCGGGCTTAATACGGTTTCCGATAGTTGTCGGTCTTCTGGCCTTAATACGACCTGGCATGGTCGTCAGATTTCTGGTCTTAGTACAACATCGGACCGTTGGTTTTCTGACCTTAATATGGTCCGGCAGGACTATAGCAGCTCGAGCGTTTGTGCTTCACTTCATATTTCAGAATACACCTCCCTCTGTCGATGAAGATATATTCTGAGTGGCAAAGTGTTAGCCCTCTTTTTGGCACTAAACCCATTGGGCCAAAACCAAAGCCCAAATGCACAAAGCAAATACAAATCGCGCTCCAAGAAACCTATCAGGGGCGCTACATCAAGCAATGGCATATCGGTCCAAATCCCACTCAGTCAGATTAACTTCGCATTACCCGAAAAATCGCTCACCAGGGCGACCGAGTTTCTCGCTTCCAGAAAGAACTCATCGACCAGTTATCTCGGGCCAGCGTGGAAAATTTGTACAGAGCCAGTCCACTTAATATCCCAACTTCCAAGGAGATAAAGGCGGTCAACCATATGCGGACAAAGCTCTGCTTTTGATATACCTTTCCATGGATGCCACGTCGGCCACAACTTTCGAGGATACTATTTATGAGCAGTGGAATCAGTCTTCCAGCCGCAATTCGAGCTACTGGATGGATTCCACGTGTCTGGACCTTCTCAAAATGGCCGGACCATTTCGCAACAGCCAAAACAACATTTCCCATCTATAAATACCTCCAAGCTTAAAGAGAAAAAGGGACTCCTCTTGGCCAGACGACTTTCTTAACACTTCTCATCTCTACTCTCCTCCGGAATCTTAATCTTTCAAAAGGAAGAAAGGAAAATAGTCATCTCTTTTCTTTTCTCCAAACAGAAAAAGCATTGTATTTGTAATCCAAAAAGAGAGAAATAATATATAAAGTGGATGTAGGCATTGTCTTTGCCGAACCACTATAAAAATTCTGTGTGTGCTCCCCATTCTTTTACTTTTTATTGCGTATTTTATCTGCATTCGTGTGTAGATCATGCGATTGGGGGTTGATCATCACTAGTGACCAACTTTTGACGTCAACAAAGTCCAACTATGAAAACACTGAGGCGCCAACTAACTGATCGAAGAGATCGTCAATCCTCGGCAATGGGTGTCTATTCTTCTTAGTAAGCTTATTAAGTTCTCTATAGTCCACACAAAGTCTAAGGGACCCATCTTCCTTCGTGGCAAATACTACTGGAGCACCCCACTCCGGTATACTACGTCTGATGAACCCCTTCTCAAGCAATTCCTTCACTTGCTTACTGAGTTCTCTTCTCTCTCTTGGAGCCATGTGGCGCACTGGCAATGCAACTAGCTTTGCATTATCTACTAGATATATTCGAAAGTCTATCTCACGTTTTGGGGGTAAACCCCTCACCTCATCGAGGACATCAACATATTCACGGACTATGGGAACAGAATGTAAATCATCATCGGATGTGTCAAGGGATTCTAGGTAGCTAAGCATTACTGGACCTCTAGGGTCACAAGAAATATCAAAGGTCATTCCAAAACGAGTCAACAATCTAAATACCCTTCTTTCAGAATCTAGGATGGCCCCATATCTAGTTAGCCAATCCATACCTAGAATTAAACCGTAGCCCATGAAACCAAGAACAAAGGCATTGCATTCGAACTCAACGCCCAAGATAAATACTCTCAAATCCCGATAAATCATAGAAAGATGAGCCGAACCACCAATAAGATTTGAGACTACTAAGGGATCAGTAACAAGACTAGTATCTAGGTGCAGTGTTTCAACTAATGATGTAGAGATAAACGAATGTGATGCGCCAGAATCGAATAAAGTACGGACATGATGATCAAACAGAAAAACTAAACTTTCAACGGAAATTGCTCTACCTCGTTCTTGCAGTGGTGGGACCACGAGAGCCTGAACTTGTCCCCTTGCCTGCCTTGGTGCCATAAGAGCCTGCACCTGTCCTCTCGAATAGACCCTGCCCTCTTCCCTTTCCTTGGGCAGTCCTTAATCAGACGTCCCACTTCGTCACAGTGGAAACAGCCAGTCTTCTTTTTTTTCCTACAATCTTTGCTTAGATGGCCTGGTGTCCCACAGTTAAAGCATCTCTTCTTCCCCTTAGCATTGTTGCCGTTACCACCTTTCTTGTTCTGTTGTTGCTGTTGCGGTTTCTTTTGATTCCCTTTTTTCTCGGGTGCCTTATTAGCTTTGGCGCCCTTCTCGTTTTCATGCATAAGTGCCATGTCAACTAGTCTCTTAAAGGTAGCCCCCCATGGGGATGTGGGTCATAGCTAACCCATGAAGCGGCTCGTTCAAACCCTTAACAAATCTCAGGGCCTTCTTTTCAGGAGTATTCACCAAGTCCAAGCCAAATCTTGCCAGTTGATTGAATTTGTTGACGTACTCTTTCACTGATAGATTCCCTTGCTTTAATGCTAGAAACCTTTCCATGTAGAGATTCTCTTCAGCCCGTGAGAGAGACTTCGCCTCAAACCTCTGCCTAAAATCTGGCCATGTATCGACTGGACGTTCTCCATTAGTAACCTCCCACCAAAACGAGGCCTCATCCTTTATTAGCCAGGAAGCTAACTGGAACTTTCTTCCATCATCCACTTCAAAGATTCCAAATAATTCTTCCACCTCCTTTAGCCAGTTTCGAGCTTCCACAAATGTCTTCGTTTCGTGAAAAGGTTTTCCGCCCATTGCCCGAAAGTCCTTACATATCTTTGCGAAAGTATCGACGCGAGGAGGAGGAGCATTTGCTGGACCTGCGGTGGCGGCCCTAGCCTCGAGATATTGACGAAACCAACCGGGTACATGAACACCCTCTGGTATCTCGGATGCTTCATACATGCTGAAACGAAAAAGGAAAGATTCAATACAAAAGAACCGAAGGAAAGATATATGGCCATTGGGGTTATGCTCTCTAAAATAAGCTTTTCTCTTGAAAATACTTTTCTTAAAACATACTTTTGAAGGTACTTCTTTATAAAAAAAAAATTTGAAGAACATCTTTTCAAAATTCATATCTGTTCTGGTAACCTTCAGCTCTGATACCACGTGTAACACCCCACGTCCATTAATGTCACTTACAAAGGGAATGCATTAACTTCTATGGAGCGTTTTATGTAAGTATAGAACAGAAACTTAACAACAAGACAGATATAAACAGTACTTGAAAAATTAAAACTTTATTTCAATGCAGCGGAAAATACATAAGTTGGATTACATCATCAAAACCAGAGTCCAAGTACATAATATCCATCTTGACCAACTCAAAGTACATAAATTGAAAGACATAATCCCCAATACAAAATAGCCATAAATAAAAGAGAGGCTGAACTTTACTTCAGCGATCCAAGCAATCTTCTAAAAGCAAATGATACAGCTGTCCAAAATCAAGCTCCGCTGGTGCTAGTTCCAACCTGAGCACCTTGGGGGGGAGGAAGAAAAGAGGTGGAAACAAAGGGGGTCAGACATAAAGTCTGGCGAGTGCAATAACTTTAACAATATAATCACCAGAGTAACTAGGCTAAGGCATAAGTTGGAAAATCAGGAAGTGACCATGAACCATTGAGTATGGCAGAGTAAACAAGGAAGCAAGATGAACAATGATATCGTTAAAGCGCACCTAAGCCACTATAAGATAATTACTAAACTACACCAACACTATAAGATAATTTCAATATTGCACCACCACTAGTCACCCTAAGGTTGATCCTGCCTACAGAACTTAATAATGATATTGGTAGTTTCGTGCACTCCTAGCTGCCTTCATAGGTGTCGCCTGCCCCTATCTCCACTAGGTGTACCCACTACCCCCAAGCGATCGGCTCCCTAACTCGTAGATACCCGTGCTGGCCCCACAGTGGGGTGTATCACTCCCCAAAGTGGCAACTCGATACCACAAATAATGCACGGCTTATACCTACACGATGCAACAACGTCTTACCTACCAGCCCGGGTCCACACACGCATATGAACCCGTTGGACATGCGTTGCCACCGCTAACCCGGTTTGGCCTTTTACAGTCAAGCCCAGTATGCGTGTCCCGTCCTCGACTTGGGTCGAGCACACAAAGATACGTATGGGTTACTGGTTGAAACGGGCCCCCATTACTTGACACAAGGTATCCACCTAAGCTTGGTCCCCTCTATTACATCCCACTTAACCCACTTCTTAATCATGTTCACTTACATGTTTCAATTTTGGTTATGTATTTCTAATCGTATTTCAAACACTACCCAAGGCACCCACTAGATTCCACATGCCACCCAAGGCACCCACTTAACACCCTCATGTCCCACTACATGTTTATTTGGTTAAGTGTTTCATAATTCATTAAGACCGTAGCCTCATAAAGACCTCTCACATTAGACTGGCATTTGTGGCAGCTGGATTTGCCGGGGCGGGTCCAGGCAGTCTTACACCACAAAAGAGCCTAACCTCGTGTCTTTACAATTGTTACGTATTTAATTTATGCCTAAGACCTCCCACATTAGACTGGCATTTGTGGTAGCTGGATTTGCCGGGTGGGTCCGGGCAGTCTTACACCACAAAAGAGCCTAACCTCGTGTCTTAGACGATTAATTACTCCTAATTAATCATTCCCCAATTTGAATTAGTTTCCCTATTCAAATTATCAATTAATTCCAAATTTAACTATGGCCATAATTGACTCAATTATGTCCATCTATTTATGGTATGTAAAATCATACCAATTTTCATCACAAATTTATTTTATGCCTTTTAAGGCATTTATGCCAATTAAATCTTTTAATATTATCCCCTTTTACCCCACGTTGTACATTCGTTCGTTTAACGTAAAATATACGATAGACTCGAATAGTCTAACTCATGGAATAAAGAGAAAACATCACAACATACATATAATTAAAACTAGATCTAAACATAAGGGGTGAACTTGCATGTGTGAATGATGCTCTACATCTAAAACTTGCATAGGCCAAAGTTACAACTTGCATAAAACTACATATGTCATAGACCCAAATCTAAAGGTGTGAACTTGTTGGGATAATGGTCACAAACTTGCATAAATCATGTATGTCATAGGTCTACTTCTAAAGATGTAAACTTGCATAGGCAGTAACCACAAACTTGCATAACATGATTCATTTTCAAACACATGTATTCATATAAACTTGCATATGTGATTTATGCAACATAACAATGGTATAAACTTACATCTAAACATGTAAACTAGCATGTAGAATTTGGCATATAACTCACACATGTCATAACCTAACTTTAGATCTAAAGTAGATGTCATGAAGCATGTAAAGTTATACATATAATTTTCCCCAAATTGCATATGATTCATGTCTTAATCATAATCTAAACTTGCATACATACTTATGATTTATCATGTGAATCAACATACCCAAACTAACATATGAACAACATGGTGATGTGATTATACATAAGCCAATCATAAAATTACAACATAGATGATCACAACTTTACAAGATAGCATCATAGAATTTACAACATAAACATCACAATTTACTACAATAATAATAACATGCGGTCAATAATTCACATCATATCCAAATAGTCCACATCATAACTCAATCAAATTAATTTGCTAATTATTTTATTAAAATTATCGAACTCACAATTCAGAGAAAGTCTTGAATTCTGAATTCTGAAGTTGTAATAGCTTTCCTTTGAAGAAGATTCTTTGTTAAAGTTGAAAAGAGTTGCTAGGTGATGGCATGGAGGCCATGAATCTAATTTTTGTTTTGATTTTAGGGTTTGAGTCTAGAGGTGTTTTTATAGAGTTTAGGATTAGTTTAAGCCGTCTGATCAACCCAGAATTAATCCCAGCCAACCAGAGCATATTAGAAACCCTAATGAGTCAGCGTCTAGTCATTAACAGGTCATAATTAAAATCTGCCCGGGAGGGGGGGGGGGAGGCGGGGCAGGTCGACCCCCAGGTTGACCTGGTCAGGGTAGGTTGACCCCCAGGTCGACCAGGCCCTGGCGGGAATTTTCCCACCTAGCCTGTCTGACTCCAAAATTTGAATTTTCTGAAATCTGTTTTGAATTTTATGAAATTTCCGATGGCCATAACTCCTTCATACGAAGTCCAATTCACGCAAACTCGGACTCTATCTCATCCAGAATTCCGAGACGAACACAATGGCGCAACCCGTTTTCCTTAATTCTCACGTCTGAGATAAGTTATTCTTTAATTTGTGAACATTAGTGTTAACAGGAATACGGGGTGTTACAGTGATGGAGGTGTTAAGGAAACACCAATTGAAAGCAAAAATTTCTAAGTGTCACTTCTAGAAGAGGGAAGTGAGATTCTTGTGCTATGTTGTTTCAGAGAATGGTATTGTCGTGCATCCTGTGAAGGTGGCTACTGTACAAGATTGGTCTACGCCCAAGAATGCAATGGACGTGAGAAGTTTCTTGGGGTTGGTTGGATACTATCATAAGTTTATCCAAGACTTCTCCAATATAGCAGCAGCATTTACTCAGTTGTCCAAAAAGAATCACGCTTTTGTTTGGGACAAAAGGTGTGAGAATGCATTTAAGAGTCTAAAAGAGAAGTTAGCGTGCGCACCAGTGTTAGTTATTCCTACAGGAAATGAAGAGATGACGATATAAATGGATATCTGTGGTACCGGACTAGGAGCAGTACTGATGCAAGGAGGTAGGGTTATAGCTAATGCAAATCAGCAAATGAAACCACATGAGAAGAGATATCCTACCCATGATTTGGAATTGGCAGCGATCGTGTTCGCATTGAAGATGTGAAGACAATACCTCTTGGGAGAAAGATTAGTGTTGTTTACTGATCATAAGTCATTAAAGTATCTTTTCTCTCAAAAGGATTTAAATCTTCGTCAGCAGAGATGGTTAGAGTTCTTGGCTTCGTATGATTTCAATATCACATACACACCCGGGAAGGGCAATGCGGTAGCTGATGCGTTGAGTAGGAGACATGCCTATTTGGGGGCTATGTTTCTTGAATGGAAGCAACTAGAATATATCGTGGGGTACGACTTCAGACCTAAGTGTGAACTAGATCCAGAGATGTTAGCAAGTTTGACGAACATGCTGACTTTTGATTGAGCGGATTGGTTCGATCCAGAGGGACTATCCTAACCTATTGGAAATCATCTCCAAAGTAGAGATGAGTATCAATGGTGAGGAAATGAACAAGTATGGACTTGATCGAGAAGGATGGCTTCAAAAGAATGGGTGACTAGTTGTACCCAATGTTAATGGATTGAGAGATGAAGTGCTTAGAGAGTGTCATCACTCGAAACTGACTATACATCCCAGTGGTAACAAAATGTATCGAGACATGAAGCATACCTGCTACTGGGAAGGGATGAAGAGAGACATTGGAAAGTTTATATCCAAGTGCATGAACTACCAGTTAGTTAAAGCTAAACAAAAGAAGCCTAGTGGTTTGTTACAATTGTTGGAAATTCCCGAATGGAAATGGGAACAAGTCTCAATGGATTTCGTTGAAGGTTTGCCAAGGACTAAATCGGTTCATGATAGTATTTGAGTGATTGTGGATCGACTGGCCAAAAGTGCAAGGTTTATATCGGTTAAGTCAAACTGAACGGCAACTAAGTTAGCAGAACTGTATATGAAGTGGGTAGTGAGATTTCATGGAGTACCTAAAGGTATTGTGAGTAACTGAGATCCATTATTTACTAGTGGGTTTTGGAAGAGTTTACAAGAGGCTTTAGGGTCAGAATTACATCTCAGTACCGCGTACCATCCTCAAACCGATGGTCAAACAAAGAGGGTGAATCACGTATTATAAGATCTCCTGAGAGCTTGCATATTGGATTTTGGTGGTTCATGGGATGACCATTTGCATCTAGTTGAGTTCGCATATAATAATAGTTATTAGTCCAGTATTGGTATGGCTCCATTTGAAGCTATGTATGGAAAACCGTGCAACTCACCATCATGTTGGTTGGAAACCGGTGAGAAATGTGTGCTTGGGACGGATGTAATAAGAGAAACTTCAGATAAGATCAAGGTTTTTCAACAACGAATGAAGGCTGCCCAGGCAGAAGAGTTATGTTGATAAAAGACGAAGAGAATTAAAATTCTTCGTTGGCGACTTGGTATTCGTCAAAATTTCTCCGTTAAAGAGTGTGATTCGATTTGGTAGGAGAGGTAAATTGGCACTAAGGTTTGTTGGTCCATTTCCAATTCTCGAACAAGTTGGGAATTTGGCGTATAAAGTTGGGTTACTAGACAAGATGGCGGGAGAGCACAACATATTTCATGTTTCCCAGTTAAGGAAGTTCGTGCACGATTCTGATATGACTATTTCACCAGATCAGTTAGAAGATATCGAAGTGGAATCTAAGGCAGTTGGGAGCCATAAAACGATTCGTATTGTCGGACATGATACGAAGCAACTTTGAAGGAAGGCAGTGAAACTGGTTAAAGTCCAGTGGGGGTGATAATGAGAATGACTGTACTTGGTAAACCGAGTAGAGCATAAGGAAGTCATATCCAGAGCTCTTTGCCTGGTAAGATTTTAATCGCGATATAGTTATTTCCTTGTTAGTAAACCGCATGCTAGGATAGGCTTGTGATGTTATTATGTATGTTTGATTGTTTGTAAATTGTTGATAGGCATGCTGGCCACCATTGTATGTTTTGGTTAAGGAATTTCGGAGGCGAAATTTCTTAAGGGAGGAGAGTGTAACGCCCTGCGTTCTACGCATCGGAGGATCGTAGAATATTTATTTCATTCTCATACGAAGTCATATGGTCATGTAACTTTGGGGAACGACTATTAGGATCATTCTCCATGTTCACGATTTTTACCGAATTTTAAATGACCATTTTCCCCCTGACGAATATTGTTTCGCCTATAACTTTTGATTGGTAAGGAATTTTGACCTGAAATCACATCCGTTGGATACAGATGATGGTTTACCTTTCTGTAGAGTGGTCACATTAATCAAACGGATTTACCATTTGGGAGATATGGCTGAAATAAGCTTTGGTAGATGGAAAACAACATAATTGGGCTTAACCGGGTGATTAACAGCTGAGCCCATAACCCATTTCGGGATTAGAGTTATGGGAGGGATGAAAGGGTTTGGGAAAACATTTCATTTCATTTTTCCAGTCGCCAATAACCTTCAGTGAACCCTAGCAATGGCCCCCATCTTCCAAATCTCATTCTAATCCCTTCCTAATCGCTTTTTAACCACTAATTGATCAAATTAACACCAAATCAAGTCAAATTAGTATCAAATCAAAGATAGCGCTGCTGCTACTATACATTATAATTCATGCCATAAAAGTAAATTTTCGTATCTAAGATTTCATTTGTGGCTAAGGTGAGTGACATGCACTTTTATTCACTAATTACGGCTAATTAGGGGTGATTAGTGATAACTAGCGAAATTATGCATCATAAAAATATGGGAAAATATGTAGAAATTCTTAAATATTATTTTATGTCACTGGTGAAAATTTGGGTTAATTTGGATTAAGTTTGATAATTCTATAGTTAAAACATGGTTAAGGGGATAAAGGGGAAAATCATGATGTTTGGGTATGTTTAATCCAAAATATTTCATGTGATTGATGTTTTTAATGTTTTTGATTGGTTTTATATGTTGCTACTGCTGTTTGGTGTGTTTTGTGATGTTGTAGGAAGGTTAGAATGGTTGAAAACGCCGTCGCTTGGCGAAATTAGCTCGTAGACAAAACTGCAGAAATTCAGTTCCTGAAGGGGGTAGGGGTCATGAACCGCTCCAAAATGATGGTCACGAGCCAACCATGGAGTCATGAACCGCTCCAAGATAATGGTCACGAACCACTCCAGTATGAGGACTCACGAACCAGGGGAGAGTGTCACAAGTCGGGCGGATATCACGAACCGAGGGGAGGGGGTGGTCACGAGCCGGGGGGTGGTCATGAACCCAGGGAGGTGGTCACGAACGGGGGGGGGGGGGGGGGGGGTCACGAGCCTCGAACCGACATTGATGAGGACCATGACCACAACCTGAACCAAGATGATGAATCCAAACTGAACCAGATTCAAACTTCTGCCACGCGACGACAATTGTGAACTCTTCTGATGGGAACTGACGAGCTAACTTCTGGAGTTGGGCTTTGCCGCGGGACGTGTGCAAATCGGTTATCGATATCTATAACTTTGGTTCACCATTGAAGAGAGGGGGCATGTAGACGAGCCAGAGCCAGGGAAGTGTGGATTGTTTGGCCCTTAACCAAGAGCCAGGGATGCGTGGACTAGGTAGGGTTATTGACTATAGACCAGGGAAGTATGGTCATAGCAATAGTTGTACGGAGTTGCCGTCATAGCACCAATAGATTTGGTGATCAAAGCAGTGGATATCGTATGCTTTATGCACTAAATGAGAGACGTGAGGATGATTGCTATGTTTGATGTTTGCTATCACCATGACACGCACACTCCCATTTTTACACTATATGCTAGTGTTACCTTAGAGTACTATACATTTTGTTGTGCTAACTCTTTGGTTGCAGGTTCAGGTATGATTATTTATACCTGTTATTGTTTGATTTTCCTGCTATCGCTCATACCAGACTTTTGTCTAACCCAGAGTTTTATGTCTCTTCTTATTACTATGGGTGCTCCTAAACGAGCAGACTAGAGACAGGTTAGGTGGTTATGCACGAGTAGTTGTCCGAAGACGAGCAGGAGGCTTCCACGTACTATTTATATATATTCTCCATGAGTTGTTACTGGTCACTACTTTAGGCATTAGTAGTGTAACTTTTCTATTTTGCTTTAGAGATGGTATTATGAAGTTGTAATAATCATGGTTTGGATCATAAGCTGTATTTTGGATTCCGCTCCTATGATGGTTTAGTTTTCAGCTTATGCACTGTCTCACATGTTTTATGTCAAGTTATGCTATTACTATATTTTATTCCATGCACTGTGAGATGTACTATAGGTTCTTTGGTGATTCATCATTTCAAAACCCTTTTCTTTTGACGACCGTCCTGTGCTAGTAGGGCATTGGCACAACGCATTTCAGGGAAATGTCGGCTGGTTCGGGGTGGGCTGTCACATATATATTCTTCAAATTTTCACCAAAAATGTTGTGTTATTATTTCTCTAATGAAATAATAATTTTTTACTAAGCTTTTTACCATTACAACTAATATCATCCTCAGAAAATCCCAAAGTCGTTCAAGTTGGGGTATTTTAATTACCGCTTAGACCTTGATCAACAATGTTCTTATCTTAAGACAGATACGAGTTTTAACCCAAAAACTGATATTTCATTCTAATGTCAATACAAATTCCATTTAACTATTTTATTCAAAATACGGTTTCATAAACCTTCTTACTTTTTTTGAAGGTCTCTTTCTCTAATATCATTATTATTCCTTAATTCAATAATTATGTATTTTTTTTATAAAATACCACTATTAACCTCTATCTCCTTAAAAAAAATTATAATTCGGATTTGGTTAAAAAATCCCATGATTAACTTTTTTTTACCAAATTCACTTTTACCATATTCTTTTCAAATCCATTCAACTATTTCCCGCTTTGAAAATCTTATTTCAATCTTTCCCTTTTTACTTAATCTCATTATTAAGTAACGTTAATTTATAATTAATGCTTTGACTTCTCATTTCTTTTATAAACCTTGTTTATAACTCTGGATTAATATAAAACCCTTCTTATCCTGTTTCCTTTACTTAATTCAATTATTAAGTAATCATTTATTTAAGCCATCGTGTTTGCTTAAACATTCCTTTCATAACATGTTATAAAAACTCAAGTTTTTATTATAAAAACCGTTCATATCTCCTTTCCCAATTCAATTAGTTTCATTTCCACTTCGATTACTTTTTAAATGAATTTCCATTAAAAGTAATCTTTTAAATTATTATTAAGTAAAATAATAATTTGCTTAAATCATTAACTACTATATAAGTAGTTAATTTCTTTATTAACTAAAAGAAATAGTATACTCCCTTTTTTCTAAATTTTATTAAAATTTAAAACAAATATTCGTTAAACCATTTAATTATATTAATTCAAAACAAACTAATTTAATAATCAATTCCAGTTAAAACGGTTGACTTAGTCAACTCAAAACACGGTTATCTCATTAACCGATTCCAATTAGTTCTCACTTTAAATTAATTAATAATACAATTAATTCAAATAATTCTATTTAATTGTTTCTTAAAATAATTATCCAATTTTTAAGCGTTAGGTTAGGTTCTATTCACTTATTTATAAATCTGATTAATATCGGAATTAACTTTATAAAATCAATTAATAATTAATTATAAACTTAAATAATAAAAAATAAATATTTATTTCCTTTTAATAAACTTTTATTCAAAATAATATATTTCAAAATTTATCTCCAGTTAAAAAATAAATTTTATAACTTCAGTTCTATCGATTTACCTGATGGTAAATCAATATAAATAAAACAGCTTATTTTTAGGCTATTTACTACTGGTTTCTCAACCAATATTAACAGTAAATAACAACTATTTAATAAAACAATTTATTCTTAGGCTATTAACCGTAAATAACAACTATTTAATATAAACCAATTAACAAAACAATTCAAACAATTGAACACGTGTATTTTCTAAACGTGACCAACAAGGTGAGTTACCTTCATTGGTTTCAATCATTAAAATAACGATTTGGTTTTACACTGAAATTAAACGACGATTTAATTCCATCGGTTAAATCAACAAATGAATATATAATTAGCAAACAGTCAACCATTAGCCACCAGAGCACACAAAATAAAAAACCGACTTATATAAAATATAAGTGGGATGAACTGAATGAGTTTAACTCACCTTGATTTGATTCCACTGTTTAAACAGCTCATTCTAGTTAATTAAATTGGTGTTTAATTTAACTAAAATTCAGTTGACTCTAATTCGCCTCGGTTTTGTTCCATAATGTAGTGCTCATTGAGACGAGTCGAACGCAAGTGGTTTTGTCAAATTCTGTTCATATTTTCACAAGTTATAACTAATTTAAATTAATGAACTAATTTGCGTAATATTTCCTTAAATATAATTTAATTACATGGATTAAGAGATAATCGTCCCCTTAAATCCAATTTTCCACTTTGTCTCTTTGTTCGAATACGCGATAGAACCTGCAACAAAGTCACGTTATTGGTTTTATACAAGTTAGATTTAATTATATTATATAACTCTTAAATATATATTAAAACTTAGTTATATTACATTAAGGTAATCTGGGTCGATCATTTTGATTCATTCCTCCGTTCATTTCCCTTACTGTCTTCATTCCTTAAACACCAACTGGACTTGTTAATGGTTAAATAAGATAATTAATTAGTTTTCTTAATTAAAAATAGTTAACAGATCATGTTATTACTATTATAATACGGTGGATAGTGGATACATTATTACTTTATCGTTCCCGCATCCTCTGATCTCAATTGTTTCTCTGCTAATAAGTCCATCTTGTATTTAAACTGCCGCACTTCTTCAAGCTCCAGAACACGCCTCAACACTAAAAAATGATTTCCGCTCCTTCCTCTGTACGCCTGGTGATGATCAGAACCCGCCGAGATGATCGCCTCCTTCTGCCCCAAGCAGCTCGCACCCCGATTCCCTTATCCATCTCTAATCCTGTGCGAATGTCGGCAACTTTGAGGGTCGATTCTGGCCACATCAAACCTTCAGACAAGATCAATGCCATTGAAGTCTTGGAGCTCACTAAGCTTAACATTTTTGGTGTTGGAGATTTTCCAAATAAGCGGATGGATCATAAGATTTTTGGACAGGAAGATCAGGTGAATATCAGCCATAGAATTTGTAAATGGAGGCACTTTTAATATTTGATCATGCAGAAAAATTCTAACTGAAGGCTAGGATTGTTGACCAATTTATAAAGAAACACAATGAATATAATATTATATAATTAAACTTCACTATGAAGTAATGCGTAAAAATACCCATATATGACCCCCAGTCGAGATGAAACTCATAATCTTGCATAAAAAAATATTCCGGACCCGATGGGACAGGTTTCGCCGAATTCCGAGGTCGTTTGTGAAAAGTCCTTTATAAATCACAGGCTACAAATCACGCGTTTAAATTTTCCACGATCACAAAATAAATCCAATCAACTTGAAACTTTTAAATTCTACTAGACCTTTTCCTTACGGATCCAATGAAATTTATTTTGTTAAAATTGGAGTTCGTTGGCCAATCATTTATTCTGTTAAAGTTACCCCTATCTAAATTGGTCAAAATAATATAAATGATTAAGGCGATTACTGTTGCCACGATAAAACGGTAAGTCCAATTGATACAAAAATCGAAATTCTATAACAATTAACTTATACGAATCCAACGGCACAAGTTTCGTCACATTCCGAGACTGTTTCCCATTATGTTATTTTTTTGCACCAAACAATGCTATTTTGGACACTAAAGTACCCGATGTCCAAAAATAACAAACTATCTACCTATTTTAACTCTAAACGTCGATACGAACTCAACGAAATTGGTTTCGTGGCTTAATTCAATCGTCTGGTCAAGTTATACTCAAATACACATTTGTTAAATTAATTCAATTTAATTATGCGCTAAAGAAAATGACTGAGTGTTTATGGCTGCCATTGTCACATACAATATCGGTTTACCATGAAATTTAATATCGTACGATAATTTAATGTTACGGTTCCAATGAAACTAGGTTCATATAAAGCGGACCCTATTTGCAAAATGGCTATTTAACACTTATAAAATATTAATTAAATTCCAAAATAATTCAATTAAATCATTATTATCATATTTATCCAAATAAAATTATCATATAGTTTCAAATATAAACCAGTTGCATTTTACAACTCAAAATCATCAATTTCGAGTCAAGATGGTATCCAAATTATATTTAAACCCTATTATATTAATAAATAGACGTTACATTTTAATAACGATTTCCATGGCGACTATTTTAAATTTTGAATTGGACATAACTCACAATCTATAACACGAAATCTAAATTTTTCCCTTTCATTAGAAAATTATCATCAACAAGATTTTTATGTCTCTTGTTTCATAGAAATCCGACTTAAAATGGATTCCATATATTCAGTTGAAGTTCAAAACTCAATATTACAAGCTACCGCACCATTTCGAGCTCGTTTTAAATTATATATAAATTAACATTAAAACTTCATTTTAATAAACGAATTAAATATTAGAAACAAATAATATTCCAAATATAATATTTATAATAATAATTTAAATTAAATATTAGACTACCAAAAATATGGGACATTACACCCCCTATCGGATTATGGACACTAATTGATCCCTCAAGATTTCTCAACTTTAAATTTAATTTCTTAACTGTGTTACCCGAAATAAAACTCCGCGATGCACCTGTATCAAATAATACTTTAACATGAATATTTTTAATTGTAAGTGTACCTTCCAAAACATCTGGTCTACCTCCTCCTGTAGAAGGAGTTGGCGCATTCGCCCCTTCATAAAATTGAGCTACTCCAGCTTTCTTAGTTAGTGGGCAATTCCTTGCAAAATGTCCTGGCTTATGGAAATTATAGCACTCACCACTGTTGCGAGGCTGCTGACTGGGACCAGATTCATTTCTTTTTGGCCTCTTAGGAGCATTGCACTGATTCACCCAATGTCCATATTGGTCACAATTGAAGCATTTAATCTTCGCTCGGTTATCTTCTTGAGACTTAACTGCTTCAGTCTTGCTAGTCTCAGACTTTGCATCAGGAAACTTTCTCTTGCTATTGGCTTGGCTTCGTTCCCGATCCGCTTGTGAATTTTTCTTATCGATACCCTCATATCTACAAGCCCTCTCGACAAGCTTAGCAAATGGAAGTTCTATATGGGCTGTCACTCTACTGTGGTAACTCCTTTGAAGACCGTCTATGAACCTCTTGTTCTTTCTGATCGGTTCTAGAATTAATTCTAGTCCATAGCGAGAGAGTACATTAAACTTGCTGACATACTCATGAATGGTTCTATCACCTTGCTGAAGATTAGCAAAGTCGTCCTGCAAGCGTTCGACTTCTTGTCGTGGAACAAACCTTTCCTCAAGGACTTCTTTAAACCCGGCCCATGTCATATCAACTTCTACATCACCTACAATCACTGCTTCCCACCAGATTAGGGCCTCGTCTTTAAGTAACTAGGATGCCATGAATCTTTTCCTCTTATCTACCAATTCTAGGCCCATGAAGATCTGTTCGCAAAACCTCAACAAAGATTGAGCTTCCATTACCGTTCCAGTGCCTGTGAATGGCACTCCACCCAAGTTCTTATATTTGTTGGCAACTGTATTAAGATCAAATAGTTGTTGTGGGGGTTGCTGTGGAAACACTAATTCATTGTTATCATCCGATTCAACTTCATCGAAACCATGTTGATTATTAACAAAGTGGATATTGCCCCTTCCTCAGCCTCTGCCTCTACTTCGTTCACCCATTTTCTTTTACTTCTGCGAATAGCAAGAAAAGAGTCAGGCCAACAAAAAGGACATCTTAAGGAATAGTAAAAGCATAAAGACATATGCATGAATAATGATGTAATAATCAAGTTATATGCTATTCTGATGTACTCATTCTAGGATATTGCTAATCCTATCTCTAATGAGTTACTCATCCTAGAATACTACTCATTCTATCTCTGACAAGTCATTTAATGTGTTATTCACCAGATCTAAGGTTAACCAAAGCTCTGATACCATGTCAGACACGAACCAATCCCCGCTCCATAGTAGCAAGGTTTGTCTTTGGAATATTACACATTAATCACATCAACAGATTACAGAATATAGCATAATACGTAAAATCAGAGAATAATTTACATTATATCTTAACAACGGAATCAAATCATCAACATCAGAGTTACACAGATATAGGATCCTACTTAGTACATAACAAGTTTCATCAAATAGAAAATAAGTCTACAGCGGAATCAAATATGAACATGCATAATATAGTGCTTAAGAGTCCAAAAGAAAGATAAAAGATAAGTCTTCATCTTCAGCCAAAAGAGCACCCACTACTACGGTGCATATCCAAAAGAAAGCCAATCACCTGTTCACTTAGCTGCCCGTGTAAAAATAGGGGTGCCCGTGTAAAAATAGGGGCGCCCGTGTTTGCAATGGAAAAACAAACTATGAGTCAGTCATGGTACTGGTATGAGAAATCCTACATTTACTTAACTTATTTAAGAATAAGGAAAATCATAGGACCACGCCGTATGTCATGGAACGGGTTTACTCCGTTGGATTGCCAGTGCATATCATAAAACATATAAATAAAAAAAACAAAACAATGCTTTTTAGAAAATGAAGCCGTTATAAGACTCAGGTTCCATCACACAATGGAACGCAAGCCGGAGGATAGATTTTTACCTTATAAAGGCCAAATAAGCTTGATACGTAGAAAACAAAATTCATTTAGTATTATTATTAGTTTATAATTGTTTCAAAAACAATTTTAACATAAATGCATCAATCATAGACGGCATAAGTATCATATATTATGTCGCCATATAGGTTTACAACCAAAACTTCACAATGTCATATTGGAAATTGGATTTCCTTCATGAGTCAAGGCAGGGGATGGTCTTCTTACCGAATTCGGATCACCTCTAGCAAGTGTTAGGGATTGCGGAATGGATCGTTAAGGCAAAACAAACACTATAGGGGGGTGAATAGTGTTTTTGAGAATTTAAACAAAATCTAAACTTATATGAACTACTATATAAATTAAACACAAATGCAAAGATAAACAAAAATAAACTTCAGAAAAGGAAAGAACACACCGGATTTTATACTGGTTCGGAATTGCTCATAAGTCCAGTCCCACGCAACACTGGATTGCGCACAGTTTTATTACTATATTAATATCCAACTACAACCCTCTTTGATTCATGGCTACAAGGTTACCACCGATTACCCGTCCTTGATTTCATGGCTACAAGGGATACCACCGATTACTTATACGACCCAAACAATTACAAATAGCCCTATAACTCTTCAATAGCACTTGAGTTCAGAGAGTATTGATTAGAGAGTGAGAAGAGAAGAAGTTTAATGTAAACATAATTAAATTTGGCAGAGTATAAGTGTATAAATCATAAAAGTGAGAAGATATAATGGTGTAAAGAAAGGGAATGAAGATGGAGAAGAAGAGTGATATTAAAATTCAAAATCAGCCTTTATTTATAACATTTGAAAGGTTGCAACGTTTCTGAACCGTCACAAATAGTGAAAAGACCCTTTAATTCAATTTTGAAAAAATGTCAGTGTTA
The DNA here is from genome assembly GCA_030737875.1 of Allium sativum. Lineage (NCBI taxonomy): Eukaryota > Viridiplantae > Streptophyta > Magnoliopsida > Asparagales > Amaryllidaceae > Allium > Allium sativum. The sequence goes on from CM060926.1 coordinate 231,866,745, forward strand.
GCCTGCTTTGTGACCAGGCCACATAAAGCTTAGACAATCATTCATGAGTAACGAAGTCAGCTCAAGTCAATAAGGAAGTCTCAAACCAAGGTGGAAAACTCGTGTATCAACAAGCATGAAGCCGACCGTCTCGGTTCGAGTATATGCGACCCAGTCCACCTATATTCGGATAACTGCTACCACGTCACAACCGGATCAGATCGCGTAGAATCTTACCCGATCCACCTATACCCCGAACCGATCAATAAATGCTCCCCGCTTCGGATTGCATGAAGCTAGACCCGAACCCCTCGCCTGAAGCAGCTTGCCTCTCTACTTCTTCACGGATCGAATTATTGGATCGGGTCGAACTCGACCCGATCCCATATCAGCAGCTTACGAAGAAGTCTGAAGAAATTGACACACAAACACCAGATCTGATAGAACAACTTCCGATCCGCCAGGAGCTGTAAACGTATGAGAATGAAGGCCTATTCACTAAGTGTGGTGTAACACCCCGTGTATTCTATAACTGTGAAATTAACAAATTAAAGTATAATTAATTTCAAATCAAAGAACTAAGGGAAACGGGATACGCCATTGCGTTCGTCTCGGAAAAATACGCGAAATAGAGTCCGAGTTTTCGAAAAACGGAGTCCGTATGAAGAAGATATGGCCTTCGGGAGTTTCTAAATTAAATTTAAAATTCAAACGGAATATAATAGCTCAGAAAATCAAGTTTAAATTCGAAAATGGGGCCCAATGGGCCAGGGCCGAAAAACACCCGCCTAACGCCCCAGGTCGACTGGGCTGTCGACCTGGTCTAGCCAGGTCGACAGGGCTGTCGACAGGGCTGTCGACAGGCATGTCGACCTGGTCCAGAGCCAGGTCGAACCCAGTCCAACCTGGCTGGCCTATGCTATGTTGGTCGATTTTCTGTGGTCTGCTTTGTCATTAGGGCTAGGTGGCAGGCTCTAATTGGTCTCTCTTTAGGATGAAAGGCTACGATCTAACCAAGCAACATCAATGGTCCTAATCAGTTCATTACCCCTATAAAAACAACCCTAGACTAACCCTAATCTATTCATTCAAAAATAAGAACAAAGCCGCCATGTTGCTGAGGAACGACTAGGAGTAGCCACCAAATTGGAGAGAGGATTAGGAGGAAAATTCTAAGGCATAAAGCAACTCAATCAAATCAAACCGCATCTTCAAATCCCTAAATTTGAGAATTCGTCACACCATTGTAAGTAGAGTATTACTTTGGTATGAACAAATAACTGTGTTGATTTGTATACTTGGTTGTGGTGATAAATAATTCATAATTTATGCGTTACTATGATTCTTATCGATTTGGAATATTGTATACGTTTGGATATTCACGAATTATGTTATTCATTATAAAGAACTACATGCGGTAGTTCTATGCAAGTATACGTTTGGAATATTCGCAAATTATGTAATCCATGTTGAAGCTACATGTATGTAGTTGATTGAAATTCATGCAAGTTTGGGGCTTTGCTACTATGCCATCATAATGTGTATTTTTATACAAACATTATTTTTGTGAAGTAATTGGAATAAGTTTGGATTATCATAATCCATATGAAATTATGTTGAAAATTTGGCATCATGTATTAAGCCATGCTTTTGTACTAGAAAACCTATTTGCAAACTTATGAATATGGCTAGGCTATGATTGATAATTTGCATAATTGAAATCCATATTGTTAATAAGAATTATATGATGACATATGTAGGTTAGGTTCAAAAATCCCTTTTTGCAAGTTTGCATGACTAGAGTAAAAATCATGATTTCATGTTCGAAATATTTATGCCATGGTTATGTGGACAAATTTAACTATACTTATGCCATGCTTATGTTTGACATTATGCCATGCTTATGTTTGACATTATGCCATGCTTATGTTAGAAATATTTATGCCATGCTTATGTTTGACATTATGCCTAAATAAAAATATAGGTTCATGTGTCAATAATGATACCCAATTTAGATTCTTATCTCAATTACAAGTTCACATGCTTTGATTCATGTCACCTATGCTTTATGACCAAAGTATATGTCACTACTATGCAAGTACACCAGTTTCTATTTTGTATTTCCAACGTCATATTGCAAGTTCATGCGCTCACCTTCCCCTTTTTGTGTATGAAATCACGCTTTAAGCCTCCCCTCTTCGCATGGCTAAGTTGGGTTTTAAAAGGCTAAGCCCAACATATATATAATAAACGGACGTGTTAAACGGGGGAAATAACGTTGGGTTAAAATTAATTAATAAATGAAAATATAAAAGAAGGGCCCAAGTTCAAGTATGGGTTGGGCCCATGTTTGGTGTAACCTTTGCACCATTAACTTAATAATGGGCCGCAAATATTTACATATAAGAAAATAAAGAAGAAAGACAAAATATGTAAATGTAGAAAATACGATGTGTTTAACCCGAGGTTGGATTGAGTTGTGATGTAAACCTGCCCGGAACCGCCCGGCTGTCCAGTAGTCACAACAATACCTATCCAATGTGAGAGGTTAAACATGGAGCCCAATAAGGACCCGAGGTTAGACTGAGTTGTGGCGTAAGACTGTCCGGAACCAACCGGCAATAGGCAGCCACAACAATACCTGTCTAATGTGAGAGGTCAGGGCCTTAATAAGACAATTAAGGCTGAGTCAGGATTGTTAGGATTAAGTAAACTAAAGACTTAATCAAAATGGAACATGCTAAACTAAACGGACTGGTGGGGGTTAGGTTAGAAAACACTTAACCAACTTAGCATATTGGCTAGAGATAGAAAACCTAGTAATGGGGGACCCTTTTCAGCAGTAACCCTAGAAGGTGTATCAGGATACCCTGAAACTAGGCAGGGTGGGGCATGATTACTGGGCTGATTGTAAGAGGTCAAATTGACGGCGGTGGTGTAGCAGTGTAGGTTCTAACGGGGTGCGGGCGTGCACACACTCCGGCACAGAAAAATAAGGCACTGGACACCAGTAGAATACCTGTGCATTCTAGGATTGTGTCGGGCCGCCACCATGGGACTTGATACACCCCATGGTGGGACCAGCATAGGTAACTACAACATCGGGGGCCGTAAGACACATGTAACTATGCGAGTAGGAGCCGATCATCATAGAATGGATCACATCACCCTGGTTATGGGGTGCCAATTGGAAACTAGTTTATATGGGTTCAGAGATTAACATGGGGTACGATAGTATATTCGACCCTAGACAACTTAACCAAGTTTATAGTGCTTGCCCACTTCTTGTTTATACTTATCACACCCAGTTCTTTATTCATAGACAGAATAGTACTAGACTTATTCAGGCTTTATGTCTGACTCTATTTTTCTTTCGTCTTCTTTTCTTCCGTTTCCCCCCCAGGTCCACAGGGAGGGAACACAGCAGCTTGACCAGCCTTACCATCCAGCTTGAAGAGGAGAAATGTATTGCTTGGACCTTTTCGTTTGAACTATGGCTTTGGACAATCACTATGGGCTTTTGCAGTTTATCTATGTTTTATTTATGCTTCTTTAAATAATGTAATCAAGACAGATTATGAAAGTGTTATGTTATGTTTTTGGAAAGGATGTTGTTGTAACACGTATTTGACTTTATGAAATAAAGTTTGTTGTTTTTCCGCTGTTTACAAATATGTGTTCTTATATCTGTCTTGTATATCTGTGACTTATACTTATAAACCTCCACCAAAATTAGGGCATTCCCTTCGAGAGTGACCCTAACGGAGGTGGGGTGTTTCACTTGGTATCAGAGCATAGGTTTACCAGATAGGATAAAAAGTTTTGAAAAATTATTTTCAAAAAAAAAAAAGGAAATTTAAAGAAGCATTTTTAAAAGAAAAATATTATTTTATTTTAAAAAGGGCAAAGTCCACTCCCCAAAGCCATAGGTACTATCTCTTATCCTTCGTTTTGAATCTATCCTTTTTGTTTCAGCATGTCCGAAGATCTTAACTTGCCGGAAGGGGTACCAATACCTGGTTGGTTTAGACGGTTCTTAGAAGCAAGGGCCACTCAGCCAGGTCCTACCGTTCCTCCTCCCCCAGCTGCAGGAAATCATCCAGCTGCAGCGGCACCTTTTCCTCCACCTCCTCCTCGGGGAAACACTTTCGCTAAGATATGTAAAGATTTTAAAGCTATGGGAGGAAAGGATTTCCATGGAACTGAGTCCTTCGTAGCAGCTAGGAATTGGCTGAAAGAAACGGAGGACCTATTCATCATCTTTGAGGTAGAAGATAGACAAAAAGTACCATTGGCAGTGTAGCTATTGAAGGGCGAGGCTTCGTACTGGTGGGAAGTCACTAATGCTGAAAGACCAGTGGAGACATGGGAGGACTTTAGGGCAAGGTTTGAGACCAAATTTCTCTCAGATGCGGAAAGAAGTTTGCAGTTGGAAAAATTCTTATTTCTTAAGCAAGGGGACAAGACAGTCAGAGAGTATGTGGATCAGTTCGATGAGCTGGCTAGGTTTGGGCTTGACCTAGTCAATACCCCGCACAAGAAGGCTCTCCGGTTCGTCAAAGGGTTGAATGAGCCATTACACAGTTTGGCCATGACCCATATACCCATGGGAGCCACGTATGAAAGATTGGTGCAAATGGCATTGCTGAATGAAGAGGATAAGGGCAAGAAGGAGACAAAGGCAGAAAGCTCTCAAGGGAAGAAAGAGGGTTTGCAGCCTAAGAAGACAGACTTTAAGAAAGGCGGGAAAGGCAACAAAGAGAAGAGGAAGTGTAATTTCTGTAGCAAAGTGGGGCACTTAGTTAAGAACTGCCGGAAAAAGAAGGCCAAGGAGAATGGTGGGTGCTTTTCTTGCGGTGAGACAGGCCACAGGGCTAAGGACTGCCCAAAGAAACGAGGACAGGGGCAGAGGGCTGGATCCACCCCAGGGGCACAGGTTCATGTGCTGGAAGCGCCACCTCTGCAACAGCGAGGTATAAATACTTCTGTAGAAAGTGTAGTTTATCTTTATGATCACCCCGTTCGCACTTTATTTGATTCTGGCGCATCACACTCCTTTATCTCGTCTGCTTTAGTAGAATCTCTGCACCTAAAAACTAGTATGGTAGAGGACCCCTTAATTGTTTCAAACCCAATTGGGGGCCCAGCTCATTTGTCTATGATCTGTTTGGATTTGAAAATTTCCATTCTAAGCGTAGAATTTCAATGTAGTGCCTTTGTTTTGGGCTTTTCGGGTTATGGTTTGATTTTGGGTATGGATTGGCTATCCAGTAATGGGGCCATCCTTGATTGTGAGAAAAGGGTTGTTAGGCTCCTAACCCAGCTCGGTAATACTTTGGAAATTTCTTGTAATCCTCCGTATGCGGTTATGCTTAGTTATCTTGAATCACTAGATGCCTCTGTTGAAAATTTACAATCAGTTAGAGTGGTCCGGGAATATCCGGATGTCTTTGAAGAGGTGAAGGGCTTGCCTCCGAAGCGGGAAATAGACTTCCGCATATATCTTGTAGATAATGCAAAGCCCGTTGCGTTGCCCGTTAGACATATGGCTCCACGAGAAAGGAAAGAGCTCAGTAAACAGATTAAAGAGCTTCTAGAAAAGGGGTTCATTAGGAGGAGCATTTCAGAATGGGGCGCTCTAGTAGTGTTCGCTACAAAGGCGGATGGTTCACTCCGTCTATGTGTTGACTATAGGGAGCTTAACAAGCTAACGAAAAAGAATAGGCACCCTCTCCCTAGAATTGACGATTTATTTGACCAGCTTGTAGGAGCGTCTGTTTTCTCCCAACTCGATTTAGCAACCGGTTTTCATCAGCTAAGAGTGGCTGAAGATAGCATCGATAAAACGGCATTCAGAACCCCAGACGGCTTCTTTGAATGGCTTGTCATGCCTTTCGGCTTGACAAATGCACCTGCTTATTTCGTGGACCTGATGAGTAGGGTATTTAGAGATTTCCTCAACAAATTCGTAGTGGTCTTCGTAGATGATATCCTCATCTTCTCAAAGAGTGAAGAGGAACATGCTCAACACTTAAGGGCAATCATGGAAACTTTGCGAGTCCATCAACTAAAAGCCAAATTCTCCAAATGCCACTTTTGGAGAGAAGAGGTGAGGTTACTTGGGCACATAGTATCCAAACAAGGGTTAGCGGTGGACCCTGCTAAGGTAGTGGCGGTACAAGATTGGAAGACACCAAGGAATGCGACTGAGGTCCGAACCTTTCTAGGACTAGCAGGTTTCTATCGAAAGTTTATAAGGGATTTTGCGAAAATCTCAGCTCCGCTCACGAAATTAACCAAGAAGAATATAGTGTTTAATTGGGACTTGGATTGCGAGTTTGCTTTCCAACGACTAAAAAGGGCTCTTACGACAGCCCCAGTTTTGACGCTGCCTGATGGGAGCAAGATGTTCACTGTTTATACGGATGCATGTGGGACAGGGCTAGGCGCCGTCTTAATGCAAGAAGGAAAGGTAGTAGCTTATGGCGGGAGGCAGTTGAAAGTGCACGAAAAGAACTACCCAACCCACGATCTTGAGTTAGCCGCCATCGTCTTTGCACTCAAGTCTTGGCGACACTATCTCCTAGGTGAGAAGTTCGAACTTTACACTGACCATAAGTCGTTGAAATATCTTTTCTCGCAGAAGGATCTTAACTTGAGGCAACAAAGATGGATGGAGTTTCTTGCCTCGTACGATTTCGAAATCTCCTACACTCCGGGCAAAGGCAACGTAGTGGCAGACGCGTTGAGCCGAAAGAAATTGACCCTAAGCCCGTTGTTTGTTGAAAGACAAAGCCTAGAGTTTATAGCCAGCTTCGACTTTAGGCCCTCCTCCGATTTCGTACCAGGCTTGCTTGCATCTCTCGAAGTGCGCCCAACTTTAGTGGATTCAGTAGGGGCAGCACAACGCGAAGACCCTCAGCTTGTGGAAATGATTGATAGGCTAATTAGGGGTGAGACTTCAAGTCACCTCAACAGATACTCCATTGACGATAAAGGGTTACTAAGGCGAGACGGAAGACTATGCGTCCCACAGACAAAAGATTTAATAAGGAAGGTTCTCGAGGAAGCACATCACTCCAAGATGACGATACACCCAGGCGGAGATAAAATGTACAAAGATATAAAGAGGACTTTCTTCTGGAACGGCATGAAAAAGGACGTGGCAGAGTTCGTTTCTAAGTGTATGGTGTGCCAACAGGTTAAGGCAGAACAGAAAAAGCCTGGCGGACTGTTACATCCTCTGGAGGTCCCGCAGTGGAAGTGGGATAGCATCTCTATGGATTTCATCGATGGGCTGCCTAGGTCTAGGAGAGGCAACACTAGCATTTGGGTAATAGTGGATAGGCTTACTAAAAGCGCCCACTTTTTACCTGTCAAAAGTAAAAGGACTGCCTCATCCCTAGCACCACTTTACCTCAAGGAAATCGTTCGACTCCATGGAATACCATCTAGCATTGTTAGTGACCGAGACCCCATCTTCACCAGCGAGTTTTGGCGGAGTCTGCAAGAAGCAGTAGGAACGCAGTTATGCTTGAGCACAGCCTATCATCCCCAAACCGACGGCCAAACAGAGAGAGTGAACAGAGTTTTGGAAGACCTTTTAAGGCTATGCGTCCTCGGCTTCGGAGGGACATGGGAAGACCACCTTCCTTTGGTGGAATTTGCCTACAACAACAGCTATCAAGCAACCATCGGAATGGCGCCCTTCGAAGCTTTATATGGAAGACCGTGCCGATCGCCCACTTGTTAGTGGGAGTCTACTGATAAGCTCATACTTGGACCAGATATGATCCGAGAGACTTCAGAGAAAGTAGACTTAATACGAAGAAGGATGAAGACGGCCCAAGACAGACAAAAGTCCTACGCCGACAAAAGGAGAACCGACCTTGAATTTGAGGTTGGAGACAGAGTTTTTCTCAAGGTATCACCGCTAAGGAACGTTGTTCGTTTTGGAACCACAGGAAAACTGGCACCAAGGTTTGTAGGGCCATTCCCTATTATTGAGAAAATTGGGAAAATGGCCTATAGATTAGAGCTACCCGAGAAGTTGGCTGGAGTCCACAACGTTTTTCACGTTTCACATCTTCGAAAATGTCTACACGAGTCTGCTGAAGTGGTAGAGCCAAATCTCCTCGAAGAGGCGGAAGTGGAACGCGAAGCAACCATAAGAAAAGTTCCAACCCGCATCTTAGGAACGGAAGTGAAGAAGCTACGCAACCGCGAAGTCAAGCTCGTTAAAGTTCAGTGGAGCGACGCCGAGGGAGACGCGACTTGGGAAACTGAAGCTAGAATACGCACTGCCTACCCTTTTCTGTTCGAGGGTACATCCTTGATCTTTCTTTTTCCTTAAGTTGCGCTTTTATCTATCTTTTTTTAGGTATATTTCCTCGACCGTATCTTTTAGGTAGAAACCCTTTGGATGAAAACATGTAATTGAAACATGTTATGGATGATGGTTGCAAGTGGTTGCAAGTGATTGCTAGTGGTTGCTCGTGGTTGCATATACACACACAATCTAGGTTTTAGATCGGCTCAGTCACTTCATATTGCATATGCATATATGTTTGCATTCGTATATGGTTGAACTTTAATGTGTTGTCATATGGATGTTGCATTTGTATTGAATGATTGTGCACTCATGTAGAATCAAGAATAGGAAAATTTGCATACATAATGGATTCATGGCACTTACATAATTCGCATTAAGGAGGTCAACTGAATCAGTAGACCACCTGATTTTTTGCATTAGATAAGTACATGTACACACACACTTCGCATATGATCATGAAGCATTAGAAATCTTTTAAGGACAATGGATGCTCGTGTTTGATGGATGCCTAGATGGATGATTGGATGTAAGGATATACATTCCTCCTAACTTGAAGATTTCGGGGATGAAATCCTTTTAAGTGGGGGAGAATGTAACACCCCGTGTATTCTATAACTGTGAAATTAACAAATTAAAGTATAATTAATTTCAAATCAAAGAACTAAGGGAAACGGGATACGCCATTGCGTTCGTCTCGGAAAAATACGCGAAATAGAGTCCGAGTTTTCGAAAAACGGAGTCCGTATGAAGAAGATATGGCCTTCGGGAGTTTCTAAATTAAGTTTAAAATTCAAACAGAATATAATAGCTCAGAAAATCAAGTTTAAATTCGAAAATGGGGCCCAATGGGCCAGGGTGGAAAAACACCCGCCTAACGCCCCAGGTCGACTGGGTTGTCGACCTGGTCTAGCCAGGTCGACAGGGCTGTCGACAGGGCTGTCGACAGGCATGTCGACCTGGTCCAGAGCCAGGTCGAACCCAGTCCAACCTGGCTGGCCTATGCTATGTTGGTCGATTTTCTGTGGTCTGCTTTGTCATTAGGGCTAGGTGGCAGGCTCTAATTGGTCTCTCTTTAGGATGAAAGGCTACGATCTAACCAAGCAACATCAATGGTCCTAATCAGTTCATTACCCCTATAAAAACAACCCTAGACTAACCCTAATCTATTCATTCAAAAATAAGAACAAAGCCGCCATGTTGCTGAGGAACGACTAGGAGTAGCCACCAAATTGGAGAGAGGATTAGGAGGAAAATTCTAAGGCATAAAGCAACTCAATCAAATCAAACCGCATCTTCAAATCCCTAAATTTGAGAATTCGTCACACCATTGTAAGTAGAGTATTACTTTGGTATGAACAAATAACTGTGTTGATTTGTATACTTGGTTGTGGTGATAAATAATTCATAATTTATGTGTTACTATGATTCTTATCGATTTGGAATATTGTATACGTTTGGATATTCACGAATTATGTTATTCATTATAAAGAACTACATGCGGTAGTTCTATGCAAGTATACGTTTGGAATATTCGCAAATTATGTAATCCATGTTGAAGCTACATGTATGTAGTTGATTGAAATTCATGCAAGTTTGGGGCTTTGCTACTATGCCATCATAATGTGTATTTTTATACAAACATTATTTTTGTGAAGTAATTGGAATAAGTTTGGATTATCATAATCCATATGAAATTATGTTGAAAATTTGGCATCATGTATTAAGCCATGCTTTTGTACTAGAAAACCTATTTGCAAACTTATGAATATGGCTAGGCTATGATTGATAATTTGCATAATTGAAATCCATATTGTTAATAAGAATTATATGATGACATATGTAGGTTAGGTTCAAAAATCCCTTTTTGCAAGTTTGCATGACTAGAGTAAAAATCATGATTTCATGTTCGAAATATTTATGCCATGGTTATGTGGACAAATTTAACTATACTTATGCCATGCTTATGTTTGACATTATGCCATGCTTATGTTTGACATTATGCCATGCTTATGTTTGACATTATGCCATGCTTATGTTAGAAATATTTATGCCATGCTTATGTTTGACATTATGCCTAAATAAAAATATAGGTTCATGTGTCAATAATGATACCCAATTTAGATTCTTATCTCAATTACAAGTTCACATGCTTTGATTCATGTCACCTATGCTTTATGACCAAAGTATATGTCACTACTATGCAAGTACACCAGTTTCTATTTTGTATTTCCAATGTCATATTGCAAGTTCATGCGCTCACCTTCCCCTTTTTGTGTATGAAATCACGCTTTAAGCCTCCCCTTTTCGCATGGCTAAGTTGGGTTTTAAAAGGCTAAGCCCAACATATATATATTAAACGGACGTGTTAAACGGGGGAAAATAACGTTGGGTTAAAATTAATTAATAAATGAAAATATAAAAGAAGGGCCCAAGTTCAAGTATGGGTTGGGCCCATGTTTGGTGTAACCTTTGCACCATTAACTTAATAATGGGCCGCAAATATTTACATATAAGAAAATAAAGAAGAAAGACAAAATATGTAAATGTAGAAAATACGATGTGTTTAACCCGAGGTTGGATTGAGTTGTGATGTAAACCTGCCCGGAACCGCCCGGCTGTCCAGTAGTCACAACAATACCTATCCAATGTGAGAGGTTAAACATGGAGCCCAATAAGGACCCGAGGTTAGACTGAGTTGTGGCGTAAGACTGCCCGGAACCAACCGGCAACAGGCAGCCACAACAATACCTGTCTAATGTGAGAGGTCAGGGCCTTAATAAGACAATTAAGGCTGAGTCAGGATTGTTAGGATTAAGTAAACTAAAGACTTAATCAAAATGGAACATGCTAAACTAAACGGACTGGTGGGGGTTAGGTTAGAAAACACTTAACCAACTTAGCATGTTGGCTAGAGATACAAAACCTAGTAACGGGGGACCCTTTTCAGCAGTAACCCTAGAAGGTGTATCAGGATACCCTGAAACTAGGCAGGGTGGGGCACGATTACTGGGCTGATTGTAAGAGGTCAAATCGACGGCGGTGGTGTAGCAGTGTAGGTTCTAACGGGGTGCGGGCGTGCACACACTCCAGCGCAGAAAAATAAGGCACTGGACACCAGTAGAATACCTGTGCATTCTAGGATTGTGTCGGGCCGCCACCATGGGACTTGATACACCCCATGGTGGGACCAGCATAGGTAACTACAACATCGGGGGCCGTAAGACACATGTAACTATGCGAGTGGGAGCCGATCATCATAGAATGGATCACATCACCCTGGTTATGGGGTGCCAATTGGAAACTAGTTTATATGGGTTCAGAGATTAACATGGGGTACGATAGTATATTCGACCCTAGACAACTTAACCAAGTTTATAGTGCTTGCCCACTTCTTGTTTATACTTATCACACCCAGTTCTTTATTCATAGACAGAATAGTACTAGACTTACTCAGGCTTTATGTCTGACTCTATTTTTCTTTCGTCTTCTTTTCTTCCGTTTCCCCCCAGGTCCACAGGGAGGGAACACAGCAGCTTGACCAGCCTTACCATCCAGCTTGAAGAGGAGAAATGTATTGCTTGGACCTTTTCGTTTGAACTATGGCTTTGGACAATCACTATGGGCTTTTGCAGTTTATCTATGTTTTATTTATGCTTCTTTAAATAATGTAATCAAGACAGATTATGAAAGTGTTATGTTATGTTTTTGGAAAGGATGTTGTTGTAACACGTATTTAACTTTATGAAATAAAGTTTGTTGTTTTTCCGCTGTTCACAAATATGTGTTCTTATATCTGTCTTGTATATCTGTGACTTATACTTATAAACCTCCACCAAAATTAGGGCATTCCCTTTGAGAGTGACCCTAACGGAGGTGGGGTGTTTCATGTGGAGACTGGATCACTGTACACTTGGCAACCCACGAAATGAAGCCCATTCCTCGACTTTCTCCACTACTTGCGGGTTTTCCTCTAATGCTGCCACGTGGCCACTCAGCCCTAACCAACTCTATGCCATTAAATATAGGTTCACGCACCATTTTCAAGGAGATTTTTCGCACTTCATTTGTTCATGGCTGCCATGGCCGAATTCCTATAGATAACCACCTTCTTCTCCAATGAAAATCAATGAGTTCGGAGAGAAATATTCATTGATTTCGAGTTATTGTGTGAATGTATCCATTGTAATTGTAATTTCGGAACGAAATGAGAAATTATAAAGTGGACGTAGGCTCGTTAACGCCGAACCACTATAAATCTCGTGTATTGATTGTTTTTCTATGCTTTTTGATGATTATTCTCGATTCTTATATAAGAAATCTATCATATTGGGTCTTAGTGCCATTTTTTGGTCTAACATTTTGGTGCTTTCACTGAGAAATGAAGATTCTCAGCGTTTAAGGATTCTTCAATCTACTTATTGGATCGCCAAGTCCGATGAGGATATCCTATAAATTTTATTGATTTTGCAAATGTGGAGATCACCAGATGTGAAGTTACCTCCGTGCCATATAACAGAAATCGCTAGAGATTGGAAACAGTGTCCTGTAAAGCTTCTAGATTGGATCGAATGTGTTTATAGTTCAAATGAGCTTTGGATCGGATGTGTTTACAGTTCAAATGAGCTTCGGATCGGACGCAAATGAAATGACCAGGTCGGATGCAGATTAAGCCCTCAGATCATATGTAGACAAAGTGTAGGCCAATATACCTGAGGGGTCGGATCGGGGCCTATCCGACCCGAACAAGAACCTCGACCCGAACCGGAGGGGAGAACCGAACCGACCACCAGTTATTGATGTTCCCCCGACCCGATCTAATGACATCTCCGAAGCGCAACTTGAAGGCAAATTCCGATCCGACCCGGTACAGCTGTTTTTGGGAAAAAATGCATTTTTCAGATCATTTCAGAAAAGGCTCCATTTTTTAGATCATTTTCCAGATCATTTTCGACCTAACCGGTTAGGTCGATCACCGCCGGGACTGTGGGGCCCCGGACCCTCACCGGCGCTGCGCCCGGACCCGCTGACGGCCTCGCCTTCGGCTCGGAGCATGGCTCGCCTTCGGTTCGACATACATTTTAGCCAACAGTAGTTATCAAAGCTTATCAATGAAGTTCAAATGGATATTCTGTGAATATCCCAGCAGATGGCAACGATTGGGATTCTTCCCAGAGCCATGACACCTACTTGCAACAGTAAGCCAATGCGAGGAGCTATCGATCAGATTCAACTTGCTGTCAACAACAGTATACGAGACAACGACTGTCTCATAGCAGCTTCCTCTTCCATAGTTCCGATGGTGTATAGATTTAACCAACACAATTGATGTTGTTCTCTAATGAGTAGTGACTACCTCATTTATGTGACTTAAACCTGTCCAATCGGTGGAGCATCGAATGACGGTTAGTAGAACAGTCTGAGCACTAATCCTAAGATGATTCATATGATCTTAGTGACTATGATTGTCAATAATAGGATACCAGGAAGCAGCTAAGGATCCTAACATCCCAAAGTGATACTTCAATCGTATGATGTGATAAATGAAATATGTCCTGAGGTTCACCTCCCGAAGAACTTGGCTAACTTTTGCAATGGCTATTTAATGTCAATAGCACCGAGGAAGACTTATTTCCATCGAATAAGGGTTAGGTCAACATATTTTGGTGCGCAGAGTTAGGTACTAGTTGAACCACCACATGCCATGATTGGACCTATGGATCCTTTCCCGGATTATAACATCTTGATTGCTCGCCAACCACCATATGACCTTGGTCAAGTGATGAGAGCTTGAGATTAAATAAAATATGAATCAACCATTAGCTCTCTACTTCTTATTTCCGTTGTGACATAACGCATGAATATTACTTAAAGTCTCGAAAACTATGCTGTCGTATTCAAGCTTATCTGATCAAGGTCTAAATTGACCAGCTCCCGTAGAATTCAGAACTTACATTGTAGCCTAATGTCTGTTGCTAAAATTCCAAACCGAAACTGGAGTGGGAATGGTCCGTGGTGATTAAGTAACTAGAAGATCCTGCTATTTGCCCAAATGGAATATGCTACACATCAGAGATGGAACCCAAATACGCTACCCCTCCTGATGAGATGGAGTACGAAGGAGGCATCAGCTTAGCAAGCAAAGGAAACATCATATAAGGAGTTGCCCGATGATCTTGTCGAAGACATAGATCCTAGAGGGTGAAGATTTGGAATGCAGGAGGGCGACATCTAGCGAAATCCTGCAGTGACCTGAGGCATCTGGAAGATTGCTTGAGCAGAACATCGAGCTAAACCAGTCCAACTTCAATTCCCTCCTAAAGAAGTCCATATAAGGCAAGCATTAGTTGACTTCATCGCTGAGTTTACCGTTCCCAAAGAGGATGTGTTAGATGAAGAGGATGGCCCCTCGAAATGAAAGATGATATCAGGCACCTGGAAGCTATATACAGAAGGTGCAAACAACGGTTAATGACCCGGCGTCGGAGTTGTGTTGATAGCTCCTGAAGGATGGTTCGAAGTGCATTCCAAACGGAGGGACCACAACTCGCAGCTTACTTAGAATGGGTAGAAGAGCAATTAGATTGATGGTTACATTACAACGTACCTCATATTCCGCATACAGAAAATCAAAAGGCGGATAATATGGCCAAGTTAGAAGGTTCCGACAATCCAGAAAAGATGGAGATGATCCTCATCGAGACACTACAAAATCCGACCATTGATCAGATGGAAGTTGATTCAGCGTTGGAGATCGAATCTGGAAGAGAGTTATGGATAACTCCATAAAGAATTTCCTACAACACAGAGTGCATCCAGCAAGGAGAAGTGAAAGGCAAGCCACCGTTTGTTATGCCTCAGTATATGACAAGCAGGGCGGCATTGCTTATTTCCCTGGGAAGGTTGTCCTAAGATTGACAGCAACGAGTCCTATTGCCGAATACACCATCCTGAATGATTAGACAAAAGAACTCATCAACTTCCCACTAGATAGGAGATGTACATGAATGAAGCTTCTGACGAAAGACGTCTTGGAGTTAGAAAGTGAAGATTCACAATTCCACTCCATTGATGGATTATCTGCCAAGTAACTCATGCCCTTGATGCTGGGGGCAATAGGAGATTCAAGCGTGGATTGCTCGTGGTTACATCATCTAATTCAATGCTGATACATCATAAGCCTGCATGACTGATTGCCTCAGTCTTTCCTGAAGAGTGGCAAGTTAAGGGTTTGGAACACTTAATCCTGGATGTTGATTGATTGTTTGTGTATAAGCTTTTATCTTCGGCACCGGATCGAAGGCATATCTGCAGATGGATGAGGCATGTTTATCCTTATGGCTCTCGCACCAACTTCTTGACATGGAAAGGGCTGAGCTCCTGTAAGCATGGACCCTTTTTCAGCCATGTCCTACATCTTAGCATGGAGAGTGCAAAGCTTCCCTAATCATAAATCTATTGTTCTCCTGCCAACTACTGTCCTAGCACCAATATGATGATGTGCTTCCATTAGCGGTACAGGCGTGACTCCCTGACACTCAATCCTTGCCTTTAGCAAGGGGGTAAGAAGGCGATTTAAAGGAGATGCGACCTTGTCATTTGCTTACAGCATATACCTAACCGCCTTCATCGCTCCAAGACCCCAATCAAGGGCTATTCATTCTTGGGACCGCCATCCCACGAAGGTTGAAAAACGTTCATCACCGCCAAAGATTTTGGCAACCATATTCGGTAGAGATTGTCGAGGCAAAATGGACTTGCGAAGAGCATGCAATGCCATTTTCATACAGAATGATATTCATTCCTTTAACAAGATTACTCTTTAACCATGACACTCATATTTGCATGCTTTACGAGTTATTGATGTAATTAACTCAGAGAATCAATATATGGATGGTGTAGGTACCTAGGATTTGATACTGATCAGACTTCTAACACCCACATATAGAATTATGGAGCAATACCATGATGAGCTTGACTAAACTGCTCGTTTACAAAGCCACGCCCTCCATCTAAAAGAAGTTGTATAGCTCAAGGTGGATTCGAGATGACCATCCACTCCTTGCCTCATATGTTGCAGACCTAAAGATAAATGTGCATTGACTTTTGCATATTCAAAGTCGGAATCCGATTTCAGATAGATGCAGTTCGACCATCTACATGGCTTAATCCTATGTTTGACGCCATCAGATTACATGAATCCAAATAAAGGAGGCAGCATTGCCCATTAACATGCTTACTTTTAAATCGTGCAAATTACTTTTACATGCTTCCTAAGTTATTGACATAACTAACTCATGCGGTATGAACGATGCAGGTACCTAAAGTTCGGTGCCAATCACTCCTCCCATAGATTGATTGGAGGAACGCAAAGCTTCTGCAAACATTCACGAACTGTTTGGTTGACTAACTCTGATCCTCAGAGATTGGATAGAAGTATAAACCTAAAACGAGTGTGATGGGCGTGCCATAATTAAAGACCACTCGATCCGTGACTCTGGCTCTCATGATTTGCAGCTTCCGACCAAACTCCATCCCACGAGTCGATGGGATGAGAGAAACTTGATTATTGCGAATGGCCACCTCTACCCGTGAATCGGAGATCAGGAGGTAGCGCCTCGGCGAGTGTGACCCGACCACTTGCCCGAAAAGCTTCATCTGCCAGAGTGAAGTATGGAGTACGGACTAAAAATAGAGTTCGAGAACGACACTCGACCCGGCAGAATCCCACTCTTGGGATTAGAGCGCAAAAGGAATGCCAGGGCGAATGACATGACCGTTCGCTTGATTAACTCTAACTCTCATGATTTGAGAGAGAGTATAAAGGACGGGAAGACGACGTCCCCAAGGCGTGATGGTGCACCACGATTAAAAACCGCCTTGATTACACTCTAACTTAGGCATACGTCAAGAGAGTATAAAGGTGCTAAGATTAAGTACCGAAGACAACAGGCTCCTACCCCACTGAAGGACTGGGGATAAGATTGAAAGCTGAGCCGACACCCCCCACAGAAGGATTGGGGGCAACACAATGTCGAACAAGCCCTGATTAGGCACTTTATTCATCATTGATTGGGGGCGTGCACACACATCACCCCCCCCCCCCCCTTATATAAATACTATATGATCTGCTAGATATTATTTGATTGTAGGGATTCTGAATTGGAACCCTTACTTGATTGTGATGTGCTTTATTACCTATTACTCAGAGATTCACTTTGTTTACAGAGTGTAGGCTTGTACAAGATAACATGACAAGAATGCGAGGGCCGCACTCGCGAAAACCGCAGCAGGCCAGTGGAAAACAAACAAAGGGCCATGTCTAGAAGGATGACGCTGATGCCCAATGCTAAATTTCTCATGCGACTCAAGGCGACGACCGAAAGGAGGCCCTAAGAGTGATATATCGAATCAACATACACACCCACATGTGACTGGCCATAGCCCAAGTGCATCGACAAGTGCCACCTCATGAATACACTGAATGGAAAATGCGATAACTTGTGCACTTGGATAACTCAATCACATAAGCTTTGAAAGCAATGTCTCTTTTCCATGCATCCATGTCTAAATTTGAATGGGACGTGATACAACTACCGATCTTTCGCCGTTACCCCTGGACTGGGGCCACATTGTTGAAAATATTTACAAGTGGCATAATTTATATGTTTGTGTCTAACTTATACCTCGATCTTGACAGGCTGCTTGAGGACCATGGAATGGATGCAGAGTGAACGTCCATATTCTAGTCCCGACCGACTTCCCGGTTGAAATACCCCATATAAAGGGGGACGCCATTACTTTGACTTCTAACTTACGAGGAGGCGAGTTTCCTAACACTTAGACTCAATGGGTAAGAAGAAGAAAGATAGAAATTTCTTCCGTGCTGAGGATATTTGCGCAGAAGGCGTTAGGAACGAAGGAAGTCAACAGATTTCTTCTTGCGATGATCCCTCAGCATGTCATGCTAGATATGAAATGGATGGTACCCTTGCTGATTTGAGAACTCAGATGGCTCAACGAGATGAACTTCTCCGAAAACAACATAAAGTGATGGATAACTTCTTTACTTGGATAGTTGGAAGGCCGAGTAACTACGACTTACTCGCTGGAGCGAGCACCGTGGGAATTCAAGCGACAACGAATTTGGCTCAAACACTCCCTGCTCCGCGGTCCGGATCATATGAGACCCTAGGACAAGTTGGCATAGTCGTCTTTAATGAAACAAGATGCAACCAACCTCCTCCCAGGCATTTGTAGCATGCAACTTCCGACCATAACATTTTGGATGAAAACGACGGATATGCAAGAGCCACTGGAAACTTAAACGGAGCCCGACCAACCTCTGCTCCAATTCATATGAATGTTTAAAATCCAGCTCAACCTCAACATGAGGCTCCCCATGTAGGGGGAAAACGAGAGCATTTGAGATAGCTATAATCTGACTTTATCGCCACCCGACTTCGAACCTCAGAGCTTGGATGGGAGACCAAAGACTAACACGAGCTGGACACGAACAAATCATTTTGTATCAAACTCTAACTCACAGCTTGATGAGGGAGTATGAATTTAGATAAGATGTGGATTTGATCATCACCGCTTAGTAAATCCCCGTGGATGGGGAGCACAGGGTACGAGTTTCGAGCAACATAATTCGACTATACGCCGACCTTATACGCATTTACCTCCATTGGAGTTCCACAAGATCCCAGACTGTAACTAAAAGAATGACTCTGCAAGACTAACCCGCATTCATCCGAGTAGTGGATCACCATCTAGTATTAAAGGCAGAAGCGTGATTGACGGCTATCACGTATGCGGAACCAAGAAGCCAGAGACCGGCTTCCACCCACTTCAAAACTTCATGCTGGGGGCATAAACGCTGACTTCGCTCATCCTCCACTGATGCTGGGGCATGAACTTCAACTGGCAGACTAACTTTGAACATGATTCTGACTCGATGCTTGATTCAGAACATATAAACTGTATCTCTGGAATATGATATGATTCATCTTGACCGTTCAAGAAATCCCTCTAATGGTTCAAACGTGACTTCAAAGACTTGGTCCGCAACTACCTCGAATAGAGAATGAGGAGAACTCTCCAACTACCTTACGATTGTTATGATCTTACGAACACTGGTTTATATGATTTCAATGACGTACCTTATTGATTTGTATGTGATCACGAGACTATGAAAGGACCCGGAATGGTCTTGGATTTCTTTTAATACGATATGATTAATGTCCTGATGTCGGGATAGTCCCAAGACGAGCGCAAATGATAGATTCATGCTCCAATTCTGATGTAATCTATCCCAACAATCTAGAAGCTAGCTTAAAGTTCGGAGATTCTTATACTTCCCCAAGACTTGGATGGCTACTTCATACATTGACTCGTATGCGAAAGAAAGTCTAACTCTACGATACGTTTGATTTGCATGAGAAGACGACGTCGTTTGGAAACGACTTGTGCAGGCATGATCACATGCGCGGGAGCTAGGAATCCTATGTAACTTGTGATGAAAGAACTTAACTTATTGATTCGACGAGGTTTGAATGATTGCTCAATCATTTAGACTACTCCAACCATAGGATTTGGCCTAAAGAGTGCCTGTGAAAGCTGTGCGATATATGACAAGCCATTTGTATAGGAAAAGTTCTGAGTGACATAACTGCTCAAGAGAACACAGCAATTTGATAAAGCATTCTCAAGGACAGATGAAGTTCTAGAAAGAGTCAGCCCGATTTATTCAAATCACATCTCATCTACGATAAGACGTACTTTGGGGGGCAAAATGTTAGCCTGCTTTGTGACCAGGCCACACAAAGCTTAGACAATCATTCATGAGTAACGAAGTCAGCTCAAGTCAATAAGGAAGTCTCAAACCAAGGTGTAAAAATCGTGTATCAACAAGCATGAAGCCGACCATCTCGGTTCGAGTATATGCGACCCAGTCCACCTATATTCGAATAACTGCTACCACGTCACAACTGGATCAGATCGCGTAGAATCTTACCCAATCCGCCTATACCCCAAACCGATCAATAAATGCTCCCCGCTTCGGATCGCATGAAGCTAGACCCGAACCCCTCACCTGAAGCAGCTTGCCTTTCTACTTCTATACGGATCGAATTATTGGATCGGGTCGAACTCGACCCGATCCCATATCAGCAGCTTACGAAGAAGTCTGAAGAAATTGACACACAAACACCAGATCTGATAGAACAACTTCCGATCCGCCAGGAGCTGTAAACGTATGAGAATGAAGGCCTATTCACTAAGTGTGGAGACTGGATCACTGTACACTTGGAAACCCACGAAATGAAACCCATTCCTCCACTTTCTCCACTACTTGCAAGTTTTCCTCTGATGATGCCACGTGGCCACTCAGCCCTAACCAACTCTATGCCATTAAATACAGGTTCACGCACCATTTTCAAGGAGATTTTTCGTACTTCATTTGTTCATGGCTGCCATAGCCGAATTCCTATAGATAACCACCTTCTTCTCCAATGAAAATCAATGAGTTCGGAGAGAAATATTCATTGATTTCGAGTTATTGTGTGAATGTATCCATTGTAATTTCAGAACGAAATGAGAAATTATAAAGTGGATGTAGGCTCGTTAACGCCGAACCACTATAAATCTCGTGTATTGATTGTTTTTCTATGCTTTTTGATGATTATTCTCGATTCTTATATAAGAAATCTATCATATTGGGTGTTATTGTCATTTTTTGGTCTAACAGACAGTTATATGTCGACATGGGCATAGATGTATGTTGACATATACATGTGTAAAACTAAATTTTAAGCATTTTTTAAGTGCTTTGATATATATATATATATATATATATATATATATATATATTGTTAATGATATTTTTTGTCAACACCGGGAGTGGATCAACAGGGATAGACCCAAAGAGAAAGCAAGAGGATTAGCTCACTTCTCCAATCGATTCTGGTGGGAACTTAAGAGGCTAGGGCTCAGGTGTGTAGGATCACTGAGAACTATTATGTCGGATCTAAGCTCATCGGATGAGGTTCGACCACTATTCGAGGAAATTGAAGGGTGTAACCTGTGTTTCTCTGCAGAATTAATGATAATCTGCAACAATTATGACTAGGGAAATAATAATACACACTTACAGACCAGTTTTCACATAGGAAGATCCCTTTTCATTAAGCTTTTATTGGAAGTACATGAATGCTATATGGAGGAATTCTCCATTAATCTTCTTTCTCAAGTTATTTCTAATGGTACAAAAAGTAAGGAAAAAAAGCCCTCTTACAATGTGACCTCTTGGGTCTTATTTATAATGGTTTAGGGCCCCTCCCATCGGAGGGCTATCGGACCCGCATGGTATTTTTCGGTTGTTTTCTTCTTGGCTGTGGGTGTTTGACCTTCGACCGCTTTTGATGTATTTGGTCACGATACTCGAACTCTTGAGGGCAGCTTCTGAATGTAAGCTTACGGACATGAACTATCGGATGTAGGCTCTCGGCTTTATCGTGAATACTTAGAGGGGCTCGACCCTATGGCGTATGTTGATAGCTGCCGGGTTGAAACCGCTACGGGTTTCGGTACTAGGTAGACTATTATGAGTAGCCTGTATCCTTGCCCGGGTTTCAGTTAGCCCTTCGGAGGGGTCTTCACGGTAGTCCGTATCCTTGAAGGGTGGCTTCCGGTGTCACTCTTATTTATTTGCGGATGTGACCTTTCGGTATTTATGCAGTAAATGCTCCAGAAGTTGGTTTTAAGTGGACTTTGCGTTCTCCCGGATTAGTGCCTTCGATGCTTGCATCTTCTGGTGTATCGGTATTTGGGCAAGTCGCTATCGAAGATTCCTTTGGATTTGGTCCGTCGGATCTACTGCTTCCAGATCACTTGGTTTTGGGTTTGGACGGTCTTTTTCTATAGGACTCCTTTGTCGGGCTGATGCTGCTTGGAGAATCCTTGTCGGATTGGCCCTGACGGATAAATCCCGCCAGCTATACCATGTAGCTTTCGCGATCCTTTTTCCCAGAGGGTTTCATTTGGTGCCGTGTCTCGAGTTATTCTTTCCATCTTTTAACCCTTCCTAACAATGAGTTCCGCTTTCTCGCGAGGCTTTAGTGAGCCTTCGGTTGCCTGATACCCCCTTACTGCAAACTCGATTCTTTGTTAATTTTGGTAGTAACATTTGCCTCCGCTAGTGAAGGGGTGTTTTCGACTTTACAAGTCAAACTTTTATCTTTTCTTCGGAGTGTTACTTCTGTTCCTCCCGCCTTCCTTCGATCGGGTGCATTGATTGATCTCCTTTTGAGTGATCTGGATTCTGAATACAAAGTATATTTTCTTTCTCTTTATCCCCGTAGAGTGTCCTTACCTTCCTTATATGAATCTCGTCCGTTGATTCAGTCTCAGGTGCACAGTTGAGAGACAAAGGTAAGTCTTTTCTCTTTCTCTCTCCTCTTTTCCCTACATAGCATTTCACCAAAGCAATATTACTGTTCATAAAAATTTGTTGTATTATTTTCCTAGGATTTCAACTCTAGCTAGTAGTAAGTTTTTTTTTGTAGATGGAACTCTTATTGATCATCCGAATTGACGATTAATAGCAACCCTCTATGAGATCATACCCATTCCGTTCACTACCGGGGCTTCGGGAAATAAAACCTGTATAAACGAAAAAACTGTAGCATTAGGCAATTCAACATATCGATATCAGTTTCCTTAGCCAGTATTGTTGTTCTATATGATAATGAAATTCCAAATCGTTCGTATGCCTATGCGGTGTTTATGTAAAATCATCAAAGGAAAATTAGACTGAACTATGTATTTATGTTATGGTATCACTGGCAGGACTATGTACAAGGTTACGCAAATTGGTGATTTCATTCCGAATAATTCTGGGCTTTATTGAACAGAGGAGGAGCTTGGGAGAAAGGAACACTAAGTGAGCAATGTTTTGAGTGAAATCCTAGGTTTTCTGAATCAACATTCCAAACTGTTATTCTCGAACTTTTCCTCCAGGTATGTCTCTTCCTCTTTGGGACAAGATCTTCTAGAGAAAACTTCTCCCTCTTGTTCTACATTTCTTGGAGATGGTTTATTCCCACTCTATGTGGCTTCTTCTTTTCCTAAATTTCTTCCTAAGAAGAGATTTGCATCAGTTTTTGACAACGATTCTTTCGGAATCCTAAAAGGGTAAATTCTGTTTCCCGTTCTTATGGTGGTGAAATTGTTGCGTCGTCTTGTCGTCGGCTACCGCCTAGCCCTCTTGTATTTTCTCCTGGAAGTTTTCATAACGTCTATCCCTCCTCTGCAGAGACCGGTGGAAGTGATTTTGTTGCTGGTTTTCTAAGATATGATTTTCAAGGGGATTCGAATTCAGGAGAGCGTGAACCTTCCCTTTCTCCCTATTATTTGTGTGACCCCGCGGGTCCCTCTTTTTAGGCCCCAGATTTTGACACAATTATAAGATCTGTTTTATCCTCTATCGATGTCTCTGACATTCAGGAACTTGCTCCTGAAGAGTGGTTTAAGTTTTACCTCAGCTTCATTAAACGAAAACTTTTGGTACGTATCTTTTATCCCCTTGTGCCTCTTTACTCGCCTTATTGATGTAAGGACTAACATTGTATCGCTCTTGCCTTCTTCTCCCCCTCCCCTCTTTTTTTTAGGTACCCAAGAGTTGGTATATTACCAGGTCTACAGTTGCCTCTCCATTTCAGGATAAGGAAGAACTCCAGAGGGAGAAACCCGTGTTTGGATTCTAGATTTCATGATCTAACCTTTGCGAAGAGTAGCAACGAAGAGGTTTGTAGTCAAATGAACGAGTCTCTTAGGAGGGAAAGGGCTGCCAATAGTTCATTAAACTGCCGAAGTTTTGGCCCTCAGGCATGAGCAGTCAGATATGCCGATGAAACATGCGAGATGGTTGAAAACAAGGGAAGCAACTCTTTTTGATGCCAGGCGAATAATTTGCGAAACTAAGGATCAGATTTCTTTGTTCTTGAAAGTGCACTTTCCAGATATGATGTCTGACTATTATGAAAAGGCGCTCCTTTTAGTTTATCGTGATAACTGTGGCAAGTTTCCTGACATGGACTTTCCCTTCCTTCGTCCCTTCGGAACAAAATCTTGAGAGGTGATATTGCCTTAGATCAGGGTACTAGAGATTCTGAAGGAGAGAAATTGAAGATCGAGAATCTTTTGTTCGTGAAAAGGCATTGGAAAGCCAATCACTTGGGGGTGATGAAGATCTGACTTTGCATAAATAAGGTGGTAGTGATGACAACCCGTATGGAGATGATGGATTTGCGGAGGGGGTAAATCTTCCGGAGCTTGGTAAGAGACAACAGACAGTGCACGCATCCAATTTCCCAGGTACAGATGGAGTCCTATGAATTCTTTCTTTACTTCTAATAGTTGATCTTCGATGACTTGTTCCCATGGTGATAGGAATGATGTCCTTGCTGCTCACACCTCCTCTTTTTTTAATTTTTATTTTCAAGGATGATCTTAATTCTCTTTCTAAGCTGAAGAGGGAATTCCTCACAAAGCCTCCCTTTAGATCCGGCAGGGAACACTTCTTGAAAGAACTCAAACATATTTACATGAAGTATCCTCA
This sequence comes from Allium sativum, assembly GCA_030737875.1. Classification (NCBI taxonomy): domain Eukaryota; kingdom Viridiplantae; phylum Streptophyta; class Magnoliopsida; order Asparagales; family Amaryllidaceae; genus Allium; species Allium sativum. The sequence goes on from CM060926.1 coordinate 231,891,674, forward strand.
GTTATCTTTCAACTTCTTAGGGAACAACAAGGAGATAACATTAAAGAAACTAAGGACTCATCATGCAAAGTTAATATGTAACATGAAAGAAAAGAACTCTGGGGAAAGATGATCTATTATATCTATATATTTCTTGACAACCATGCGTGTGAATGCGAATCGTATTTGTTTTTACCTCTTTTTTGTCGCATGATTTTTCTGGGTTTGAAATACTCTTGCAAAAGATATCTTATATGTTTATATAAACAGGAAGATTTACCTAAAGACACTTCTTCTCCTGCGGATAGAGATGCATTGTTTCCTTAGTGTTTGGGAAATTTTTGGGGAACTTCTCCTACCACCAGAGGTAGCAGATGTGCCCTATCCGGGAAACGATTGGCACAATGTTTGGTAGAACAAATATGTGTGTTGGAGACTCAAATAAGGCAAAAAGATAAAGATATCCTCAAGGCAAAGAGGAGCATAAAAACGAATCCTACCATCAATTTTTATGAAGAAAGGGTTGAGCTACAGCGTCAAGTTAGGCACTTAGAGGTAAGATGAAAAGACGTACTAGTGAAATGCAAAGAATGGGAGACTGCATTTGGATGTGCTCTTGGGGTCTCTGCCTCTAATGAGTCATATGTCTCGGTGGAACGTGTATCTTCGGAATTTGGGATTGGGGATCTTCCCCCTGGGATAAGCCATTCCTTTATTGCTAGGTGGCGTAGACGGGTTACGTCAAGCGTGAAAAGTATTTATGACAGGAAGGAGGTTGAGGGAAACTCTCGTTGTGCTGATTTTTTATACCTCCAAACTTAAGCAATTGCAAAAGGAGAAACAGTTCTTACGCGGAGGCGCTTTTGACCTGAGGAAGGAAAACAAAAATCTTCGTGCGATGGGCAAGATTTCAATCAAGTTTTGAAGTGGTAACCTAAACCCTCGGATGACTTTGGCGTGGTGATGGAAAAGGTGCAGAAGGTCGAAGAGCTTTTGTGTGCCGCGATTCGTCGTTCTGCCACTTCCTCCTAGCTCCATGATAGAGCGTATCCTATCGGAAGTTGGTCTATTACCCATGTGGGAGTTGTTGTGTCGGGGCATGCTTTCTTCCCATTTTTTTATATAAGCATTTATGTAACGCACAAAGGACCCTATATTTTAACAGTGGAGTGTAGCATTTTATATAAACCGCACACACAGATGAAGGGTAGGATCTATAATGACATGATTTGGCATGCAACTGTGTATCTTAGTCTAGGCGCTTTCGTTTTAATCATCGCTATACCGCGACTAGGCATAAAATGCTATGTTGGGGGTCTGTCTCTTGGTCTTGAAAATAGTGTCCCATGCCCTTTTTGGGATTACCAGTATCATAGCGTGTTCAGTCATAAAAGATCCAAAATATCCGTTTGTGTTTTGTGTGTTAGTGGGAATATTTGGTTTATCCATAAAAATCGGAGATACTTTCCTACGTACAAAGCAGAGGTGACAAAGGCTACCGGTGTGCGATTTGCGCTGTGGTTCGACGTTGAGTCGAAGTTGAATTGCTTCTCCCAACATTTGCCAAGGACTGGGTTGACCCTGATCCGAATATACATAGAAGACCGAAATTTCCTCCTGTATTTGGGAGGCAATAAATTGTCTCAGATTTGGGTTATAGTATAGAAGATTAGATCCCCCTCCGGTATTGGTAAAGCGTCTAATTGACCCATATTCGAGTATTAGCATAAAAGACCGGAGCCCCCCTCCGGTATTGGTATAGAAGACCGAAACTACCCTCCGGTATCGGCAAGGCGCCAAATTGACCCGAATTCGAGTATTAGTATAGAAGATCGGAATTCCCCTCCGGCATTGATTTGGAAAGAAGAGGTTGTACGTGATTTTGAGACTCCCCTTGGGCTTTTGATGTCAAAGTAGAGGATGTACGTGCTTTGTTGGCCACTCTTTGGGCCTGTGCGTCCGGAGCGCTTGGCTAGCTTATCCACAAGCAGGGCCCAAGGACTTACCCGACCTCCCTCCAGGAGGAGCCTTATCCTGATCAACGTAGGTGATGATAAGGGCTTAAAAACTTAGACGGGGCCATCGTAGTCACAGAACTAAGGTTTACTCTTTTGACGCGCCATATGGGCCATCGTAGGCACTGATAGAGGCTTATACGCCACTCCCCAAAGGGTGCCCTGTCCTGACCATATTAAACGATGATGGGGGTTTGCATTCCCTTCTGCGGGTAAGAGGAACATAAGCAGAGGTAGGACGTGCTCTTCTACGAGGGGAGGTAGGACGTGCTTAGTTCTTGCAGAGGCAGGGCGTGCTGATTTTAGATGCATCGCCATGACTATTTCTGGTGTGAAACGATGGCTTACACTTTTGATGCTTTAACCCTGCCCCCCATGTTTTGGGCATGGAGAAAGACTAACACACCATCCCCCTCCGAGGGATGCCTCGCCCCGGCCAATTTGGCGATGACAAGGGGTTTAATCCATTGATGATTAGACCCCCTTTGTGTTTTCCTTTTAAAATTCCGAGGGATGGGCCTTTCGTACATTGGCATATGTGTATTAATCCTTTTCCTAAGGATTTTCTCAAACTTGTCTCTATTTTTTTGATAAACTCTTATAATCGTCCTTGACTGATGAATCTGACGATGACTTCCTCGAGAGCTCTGCATTGATTAGTCTCGTGTCCATTCACCAAGTGGTAATGACAGTAAGGTCCTCCTATCTTTCTTTTGTATTTAGGCCTCTTTTTCGTGGAGGTCCAATAGTCGAGTTCGTGTTTGGTTAGGAAGTAAACATTATCCTTTGAAGTAGTGAGGTAACGTTCCTAGGGTATCTCTGGCGTACACATCCCTTTTCTTTGATGGGGTCTAATCTTTCTGTGAATCATCCGATTGTGGTTCCTATACTTTCGTCCTCTCTTTTCGGAACATACCGGAATCAAATTTTCATCTCTTTATTCCATTTGTCGGAGAAGCGGTTGAAATCGTCCATTATTTCACGTTCAAGCGTCATTCCCTTAACTGTCTATAGAGAGCAACCTTTAAGTGGGGGCAAAACTCTAGTGTCCTCTGATGTAGATCCACCAGGTGGGAATGCCATAGTTTGTCCTATGTGGGAAGAGCTGATATTCCTCATCCCGTAAAGCATGTAGTTCCATTTTCCTCTTCCGCTTTATTACTTGCAAAGCCTCTGCTCTTAACTCTTGCTCCTCCATTACCCTACGGCTGGTGGTTCTCGACTTATCCACTCGAGATTCTGAAAGCCTACGTCCGGGTTTCTTGCTCATAACTTTGCTTCTTCAAGGCTAGTGCGATCTGAGACGGAACAACACATGTAGATATGTGGCTGTAAACCACAAGGTTGGAGGTTCAGGCCATCCTTCTAGCACCAAAATGTTAACGATATTTTTCGTCAACACCCGAAGTGGATCAACAGGGATATACCCAAAGGGAAATCAAGAGGATTGGCTCACTTCTCCAATCAATTATGGTGAGAATGTAAGAGGCTAGGGCTAAGGGGTGTAGGATCGCTGAGAACTATCAGGTCGGATCTAAGCTCAGCGGATGAGGTTCGACCACCATTCGAGGAAATTAAAGGGTGTAACCCGTGTTTCTCTGCAGAATTAATGATAAACTGCGACTACTATGACTAGGTAAATAATAATACACACTTACAGAGCAGTTTTCACATAGGAATATCCCTTTTCATTAAGCTTTTATTGGAAGTACATGAATGCTATATGGAGGAATTCTCCATTAATCTTCTTTCTTAAGTTATTTCTAATGGTACAAAAAGTTAGGAAAAAAATCCTTCCTACAATGTGACCTCTGGGGGTCTTATTTAAAGTGGTTCAGGGCCCCTCCTGTTGGACGGATATCGGACGCGCATTGGTCTTTTTCGGTTTTTTTATTCTTGGCTTTGGGTGCTTGACCTTCGACCGCTTTTGATGTATTCGGTCACGATACTCGAACTCTTGAGAGCAGCTTCTGAATGTAAGCTTGCGAACATGAAATTTTGGATGTAGGCTCTTGGCTTTATCATGAGTACTTAGATGGGCTCGACCCCGTGGCATATGTTGATAGCTGCCGGGTTGAAACCGCTATGGGTTTCGGTATTAGGTAGACTAGTACGGGTAGCCTGTATCCTTGCCCAGGTTTCGGTTAGCCCTCCGGAGGGGTCTTCATGGTAGCATGTATCCTTAAAGGGTGTCTTCCAGTGTCACTCTTATTTATTTGCGGATCTGACCTTTTGGTATCTATGCAGTAGATGCTCCAAAAGTTGGTTTTGAGTGTCCTTCGCATTCTCCCTGGTTTGTGCCTTTGATGCTTGCATCTTCAAGTGTATCGGTATTTAGGCAGGTCTCTATCGAAGATTCCTTTGGGTTTGGTCCGTCGGATCTACTACTTCCGAATCACTTGGTTTCAAGTTTGGACGATCTTTTGCTATAGGACTCCTTTGTCTGGCCGATGCTACTTGGAGAATCCCTGTCGGATTGGCCCTGACGGATAAATCCCGCCAGCTATACCCTATATCTTTCGCGATCCTTTTTCCCAGAGGGTTTCATTTGGTGTCGTGTCTCGAGTTATTCTTTCCATCTTTTAATCCTTCCTAACAATGAGTTCTATTTTCTGGTGAGCTTTTAGTGAGCCTTCGGTTGCCTGATACTCCTTCACTGCCAACTCGATTCTTTGTTAGTTTTGGTAGTAACATATATAATTCCAGAAATTCTTGAATTAAAACATAGTGTTATAAATGAATATTATAAAGTAGGAAATCATATGAAAACATAAATATAAAGTATATAAACATATTTATAAAATTATAGAGTTTAAAACTATATAAATATAAAGTACATAAAATATAAATATATAAAACTTATAAAGTATAAACTTAAGTTTAAAATCAAATTAAAATAAAGAAGACAAGAGAATGAATGTAGAATTTGAAAACAGAATTTGAAAAATAGAATTTGAAATTATTTTGAATTTGAACCTGGAGTGCTATTCACAGTCTTACATAATCTAGACTCTATAATTATATTTATCTTGAACTCTTGAAATCTCGAATACTCATGAGTCTTGAATCATCTCTGAATTCTGAATCTCTAATATCGTTAAACTGTACAGTCTTCCGTGATAATTCCTGTATATAAATCCTGCATATATATATGTATATATATATTCTAGACAAAAGTGTTTGTATATATTTTATAATCAATTAATATTGAAATAAGGTTGTTGTCATCAAAAATCCATTCTCCAATAATCTCCCCCTTTTTGATGATGATTAGTTTACAAAATATCATACCTGTATATACTTGTTGATGATGATCCTTCAAATACTCTCCATAACTATATGAACCCAATATTTTATAATTTCTCCTCCTTTGGCATTATCGAAAAGAAATTCTAAAAACACTCCCCCTTAATCATATAATTATCTAAATAACTCCTATACTAAAATAAAGTACTCCTCCAGAATCCTAAATCCTAAATCTACATATCCTAATTCTGTATACAACTCCCCCTAAATCTGTAACTCCCCTTTAATATATATTTTTCCTTATATCCACAAATTTCTATAACCCCCCCTATATTATGACTATGCTAGTCTAATAAACTAAACTAAGTAAACCAATCAATATTTATAATCAATTCAAACAATCAATCTAAACCGTCAAATCAACCAAAATAATATATGTAAAAATCTTAAACCTTTAACTAATCCTTAAAAACTCTAAAACTCCCCCTTAATCTAATACAAGACTAAACCTATCCCAAACTTTAATTCCCTTAAAACTATAATAAGACTTTAACCTAGATTAAGAGTTAACTAAGATATCCTTAAAATAAGTATTTTTCTAACAAACCTATCAACCAGTAATGAAATTTAACCATATCAAGTAAGTCAATCAAGTTATTCAAGTCAAACAAATCAAACAAACCAAACAAGTCAATCAATTCAACCAAGTCAATCAAGTTAATCAAGACAAAGTAAATATGTTATATGTTTAATAATCTTACATATTTCTAAGACAATAATTCCTCATATAGTATACTTGTTATATGTGGAGTTAAAGGTTAATATGTAGTGTGTGCAGTATATTGGTTATAATGTATGTCATATGCAAAGCAATATAAAATGATATATTAAATGAAACACAACTTATGAAGTGAATGATTTTAATTTGGAATGTACTGAAATTTATAATAATGATATATGATATGAAATAAGATGTGCAATGATATTATGGTGATATGATTTGATGATGATATGTATTTCTATAAAAGATACTTAAAGTAATATATAACTATTATGCACATATATATATATTATAATAATTCAAATCAAACAAAGGTAATGTATATTAATTTCTAGACTTCTGAAAGAGATTAACTTAATAGTATAGATGATTATTAAAAATATATTCATGATAAGTGGTAAAATATTCAAAATAATTTTATGAGAAATATAGAGTTATATAATTTTAGTAGAGTGCTTCTTATAGTAAAAATTGAAGGTATTTTTAAAGAGAATAAAAATTGTATTATATAAAGTAACTATTTTGATAAAAACATATATTCATAAGTATATATAAAAAAATTTTAAAAAAGGAGTTAAAACTTAATTTATTATGAGATATGCATAAATATTTTGATACAAGTCAATTTTAAATTTTAGAAATCATAACATATTTATTTGCTAGAAAACCATTTATACTTTAAAAGAAATCTGTATTTATAAAAACATTATAAACTAATCTATAAAGCTATAACTCCTTATATTAAAACTACTTATTAAGAAATAAAAATCAAACATATATATATTTCTTTATACCAAAATATTAAGTTATATATACATGTTATAAAATTTTAAATAAGAAACTGTAATAACCCAGAATTTCTGAACCAATTAAAAAAATTTATTTTAGCTATTTTAATGGATTCTGAATATTTAAAATGATTTATTTTAAATAATAACGATTTAAAATTTATTTAAATCGAAGTTAGAATGTATAAATTTATTTTAATTATAAAACGAGTCTGAAATGGCGCAATAGTTTGGAAACACGATTTTAAATTTCAATTGAATGTACAAAATTCAAAATAAATCAGAATTGGACGAAACAAGAAATGTTAGAATTTGTTTAATAATATCTTTCTAATGAATGTAATAAATTCAGATTTCATAATAAAAATTGTAAGTTATGTCCAGTTTGAAATTTAAAATAGTCGTTATGGAATTTATATATATTTTAATATGATATATAGCCCTTAAAAATAACCATTTTGCAAACGACCTCCGTTTTCGACGAAACCACTTTTGTTGGATCTGGAATGTCAAATTATTATTAAGTTTCAAATTTCGTGATTTTTGGATTTAATATATGAACGTGGTAAATTTAAACATGTTTTGTATATTTCAATTTGAATTTAATTGACTAGAAAAAGGACATTGTTCAAACAGTCTCCAAATTCAATGAAATTAATTTTGTTAGGACCGTATCATCAAAACATAGATAGATTTATTTTTCGGTAATTTTTGGAGTGAGTATGTGGCCCAGTAAAATAAAATGTACGTTTAAATTTAATATATATTGATTTTTATTTTAATTTTGATAAAAAATGATCGAAATAGTTGAATTGGCTTACGAAACATATCCCATTGTGTCTGGAATGGGGGTATTTAACTAGGGGTGATAGTTGTTAGGTTTGAGTTGGAGTTAATAATTAACAAGTATTTTTGTAAAAAAATATTACTAAAATATTATCTATAAAGGCCAAAAGGGGAAACCCTAAATTTCTTTTATCCCAAGCCGCTGCCAGGGTTTTAAACGCACGACTAGAATTGTTCCTAATTTCTTGAGCCAAAATATCTCGATCCAACGCGAATTAAGAGATGAAATCAAAACATAATCCGAGAGAAAATCGAGGGCTTCCAATCTATATGCATTTGATGATCTATCGTTGCATGAATTGTGTGGAATTGGGACTCAAAGCTGCCGGGTTTGTGGTGATTTTCTGGCACGAGGTAGAGTTCGAATTGGCCATGGTGAGGTGGCACCGGGGCGTGGCACGGAGGCAGAGGCCGTGGCGAGGTCTGCTCGACGGTTAGAGCGAAGGTGGTGGTTCGGTGGTGGATTTTTCATTTGATAGATGGGTTCCTGAAGGGAGTTAACGCTTGGAAGATGGATTAGTAAAAGGTTTAGGAAATAAAATTAGTTTAATTACTTATTTAATTATTTATTAATGTAATTAATATATAAACTCGTGTATCTTTTTCATACGAATTTGAAATTCAACGAAATAAGTTGCAATGCGACCGTGAAGACAAACTCTACATCATGGAACTGACCAGAACGGAAAAGGAGCAAGCTGGATTTTAAGTAAATTAAACGGTCATTTAATTTAGTTCAAAAATAGAAATTCAGAAATAAAGAATGATGGAGTGGAACCCAAAGTGAGAACTCCTTCTCACTGAATTTTATTTTATCATGTTATTGTATTCATGTATAAAAATATATAGAATTGCCAGTGTAGATTTTTATCAGTTTTAATCATTGAAAATTGTATATGGTGCCTGTTATCTCACCTCCCTCGTCCACAGGCTATGGACGATTTGATTGACTGTATTGTGTATTGATTTTGATGATGAAATGTTTAAAATATTAAAAATAATTTAATATTATTTTATGGTAGATGAAATTAAATTATAAATATTCATTTATAATTTAAACAGTGAAAATTGGTTAATTAGAAAAGTAATTCAAATTGAATGAGAATTGATAAAATTTATTAACCAGTGATTAATTTAAATAGACTATTGTTGTTTGAAAACCCCACATGGGTATTGGGATGATATTTGACTTATACTAAGCCCATTATTTAGTTGTATGTCACTCGATGGGTTGACAGACTGTGATAAGCGTTATTTATTTATTTATTTTAATGCTTACATAGTTGTAAATTGCACTCTGGATGTGAATTGACTGTTTGATGACTATTTATCATTATTGTTGAATACATGAGATGTATGAAGTCCATATAACTGAAATTATATGGTAATTGATTAAGTCGCATTCTGATTTAGAAATAAACAATATTTTAAAATAAAGAATATTTTAAAATAATGAATATTTAAAAATAATATTCAGTGAAGAATTCAAATATGATTTTGATATCCGATTTTGGATGGACACGGAAATATATAAAAATATATGAAGTCGGGTTAAGTATAGACACGCCATCTTAACCCGAACGGGTTTATCGATCGATTTTATTCATTTGATAATGAATACGAAAAGGAAATGGATTTCAAAATCTGATATTTTGAAAATATTATCATTTTAAAATTATAATGATAGGAAATATTCAATTTTGATTTAAAATTGAAAATAAGTTGAAATCGTTTTAAAATGAAATTATAAACGATTTATAAAATACGTTTTGAATTGAAATTGACGAAATACATAATATATATATTATGTGTGCATGTGTATATATATAAATGGCCTGAATAAAACGCGCTGCACAACGACCCTTCGTGTGATAACCCCAAACCCCGTACTGACGGTGGCAAGGGTAATCTTTGGAATATAACACATAAACAGATAACAACAGAACAGAATTAAATAAATACACCAGATAATGCACAATAGAATATACTGGATAAACGTAATCATTAGAGTTACAAAGTATATAGGATCATACTTAGTACAAATACAGTTCAGATATACATAAATGTCTACAGCGGAAAACAAACATAATATGTACAATAGGAGCTGAACAACATAAAATAGATAAATGAAAGAATCCATCTTCAGCTCCAGCTATCCAGAAAGAGCCTGCTAAAAGCCTAAAGGCAAGGCTGCCCGTGTAGGAAAAGGGGCACCATAGTTTGAAAGTGAAACAAACTACGAGTCGGTCATGGGACTGGTATGAGAAATCTACTCAACACATTTTAAATATGGCTAATCACAGGACCACGCCACTTTCGTGGAACGGGTTTACTCCATCGGATTGCCAGTGCTTTAAAACAAACAATTCTTTTAAACATCGCAATGCTTTTTATAAAAATGAAGCCATTATAAGACTCATTTCCCATCACACAATGCAACGCAAACCGGAGGATAGAGTTTTACCTTATAATGGCCAAAATACGTTTGATACGAATAAAGCAAAAGCATTTGATATTATTACTAGTGTTTATAAGTTTCAAAAACAATTTCAATCATAACTATCAATCGTAGGCGGCATGGGTACCATATATCATGTCGCCATATATATATATATATATATATATATATATATATATATATATATACAATCAAAACCGCACAGTCACATATTTGGAAATTGGATTTCTGTCATGAACCAAGGCAAAAGATAGTCCTTACCGAATTCGAGACGCTCTAGCCCGTGTCTCAGGATCAGAGCTCGAGTGACCCTAGGAGCAACAGGGCCGGTCTACCGATGTGGATTGAAATTCCTGAACACTGCGTTTCCCCACCCTATGGGGCCTCAATGAGCCAACGAATGACTTCATCGGTCCCGGATCGACCGATCTAACCGAGGCGCCTCGCAAAAGCAACAACCACATAGGTGAAAATAATATAAATTTCGACCAGTTTAAGCACCGACACCACCTCTAACTAGAAAGAAACGCATGTCCTCCCTGAGGTCCTTTCTCCCGTTTCTGGTTCATACCGGGGTGTGAGGCTCGCGAATTCACGTTATACACAAGGCTACGCCACACAGGCGGTGCTTTGATCATCACCACAAGACTTTGCTTTTCAACAGAAGCCTTGATCACTGCATCTTAGCATGCCACACAGGCAATTCACACCGTGCAACTGATGGCTATCAATCACACAGAATAAATTCCAATGTCAGACACACTATCCATTTGCAAGTCCGTTCTGGGTCTGAACGAAACCGGAGGCACTATATACCTCGCAAACCCATCGATTTCCACGTACGTCTGGACGATCACCACTCATTATCCATAATTCGGGATGCCTCCCAATCAGGACATCAGTTACCATCCAAACGAGGTGAAGATCTCCGGTCTTCAACCACCGTCTTCATCTTCAATTCCTTATTGTCGATTCAGTTATTCAGAATAGGATAGACACGGTCTTTCTGAGCAACTCGCGTGTATAATAAACAAGTGCAAAACAAACACACATACGCCATATTCCAGTTCATTAGTCACTAACCGTCAATCAGTAAGAGAACGATTTCCCAAATATTAACCTCGAAGGCCGAAACCAACATCAGATCAAAATCCAGGAAACCATTCGACTTAGCCAACCGTCAGTTAGTTTCTAAACTTCACATCCATATCGTTTATAATATTTTAGAAAGATTTATCGCTATTTTTATTTATTTTAAAATAGCCAATTTATTCAAACGACGCTTCGGGCCATAACGCGGTCGTGGTGCTGTTTTTCTTCAGATTTGATTTGCATATATCTGAAATTCTAACCGTTGGATCTCAAAATTTATATCATTAGAAAGATCTTTTCAAAACGAATCCCACGGTTGCAGTTTCGGGAAAATTAGACGGTCGGATCTCCCAGTATAATCGTTTGAAATTTCGATTTCAAAATACGAACCGCAGCGTCGTTATTCGATTTAATATAATTATATTTTTATATATATATAAATATAATCGATTCTTGCACTGTTTTTCTTCAGATTTGAATTAAACATTCCAGACAATCCAACCGTTGAATCTTTATAAAGTTGGTGTTGTTGGAAAGATGTTTCCAAAGCGAACCCAACGGTTTCGGTTTCGGCAAAATCCGATGGTCGGATCTCCCGCACTAATCGTTTGAAATCACGGTTTCAAAACACGAACTGCAACTTCATTATTCGATATATTTCAATTCTATTTTTATATATATATATATCGATTCTTCGATTTCGAAACTATATTCTTTTCATACATTTGATAAAAATGATATTTTTATCCAACCGACATTTATTTCAACACTTTGCTATTTTCAACTATTCGTGTATATAGTAAAAATGTGATTTTTATTGTAAAACAATTCATTTCAAAACACGATTATTTTATATAGTTCATATAGGTGATAAAAATATGATTTTTATTATAAAACAATTTATTTTTAAACATGACTATTTTATATAGTCTATATTGATGATAAAAATATGATTTTTATTATAAAACAATTTCTTTCGAACCCGAATACCATTTAACACATGAATTTCTATTCAACGAATGAATTTCTATTCAACACATGAATGTTATTCAAAATTCGTATATATACAATAAAAAGGTGATTTTTATATTGTTAAAACAGTTTATTTAAAACACGAATACCATTCAACACCTGAATTTCTATTCAACGAATGAATTTCGATTCAATACAAGAATGTTTTCTATAGTTTGTATATATAGAGTAAAAATGTGATTTTTATTGTTAAAACAATTTATTTAAAACACGAATACCATTCAACACATGAATTTCTATTCAACGAATGAATTTCGATTCAACACATGAATGTTTTCTATAGTTGGTATATATAGAGTAAAAATGTGATTTTTATTGTTAAAACAATTTATTTAAAACACGAATACCATTCAACACATGAATTTCTATTCAATGAATGAATTTCGATTCAACAAATGAAGGTTTTCTATTCAACACACGAATATAGTTTCAACACAAGAAAATAATTCTAACACATGAATATTATTCAAAATTTCGGCAGCATAACGGCAGGGTAGTTAAAACCGGGACCGTCCCTAGTACGGCTCCTCGCTCTACCTTAAAGCCTCGCAGCTTTTGACAATGGGGAATCATGCATCTAGTTCGCACGCAGGCGGCATGTATATTTTTCTCATTTCCACAAACTAATCCTATGTGGTTTCAACCAAATATTCCTCAACCAAAAACGGGTATTTTTCAACCACAATCAATCAATTTCAACCATAAACAATTCTAATCAACCATTCGTAATCAACCAATTTTCACACCAATCACAACCAATAAATATCGTCCATGGTTTGTGGACGAGGGGCGTATATATATATATATATATATATATATATATATAAGCATTTCACTTCTATTTCAACACATATATAATTTTTACAACGCATATATATCTTGTATATCAAACGTACAACTTATACAACGCTTATACAAGAGGTGTACAACGCTTATATAACTCATACATCGACTATATAATTTATACATCGTCGTTTTCCATATCGTTTATAATTTAGAAATCTCACATTGGGTTCCACTCCACCAAAAATAGCAGAGGGCTCAGAAAAATATGCGGTCTCTCCTAGAATGTAGATGACGTCCACACGAGTCCACTGTCTCTTGTTTCACTGAATTTCGACCACATAGCAAAAAGATAGGATTTTTAGAAGTTTGCAACGCTTTACAGTGTAGAAATCAGTTTAAATTATATAAGCCGATACCTTTCAGAACTTGTTCGAAACTACGTCTTCGATTTGCTTCCCATCCGTGAAGTTGCAGCTCGATCGGACCCTACAGGGTTGAAGGGGGAGGAGAGGCGTTTCCGCGTAGGGGTGTGGGGTGGAGTTTGACGGTCGGGATAGGGCAGGGCGGCGACTTCAACGATGGAAGTTCAGCGAGGTGGATCTTGAGCTAGGATCGACGAGGGGTGATGAGGTCGGTTCAGATTTGAAGAGGAGGAAGAGTTGGACAAAAACCCTAACTGGCGGAGGGGCTGAAAGTGGAGGAGGCGGTCGGAAATTGGGCTTGAACGTTTGAACGACAACCGCCGTTAATCGGAGGGGGTAAAGGGTTTTTTTGATTTTTTTTTTATTTTTAAAATTATGAAAGGAATAATTTGATTGGCCGGGAGCTTTAAAAAGGGGGTTTTCAAACACGACCTCCAATCCCAACCCAACGACTATCGTCCCTAGCATTTTACCCCCATTCTGAACACAATGGGATATGTTTCGCAGGCCCATTCGACTGTTTCAGTCAGTTTTCCTTCAAATTAAAATATAAAACATTCATTATTTGATTTGAACATACATTTCAATTTTCCAGGGCCACAAACTGATTCGAAAAATTCCAGAAAAATAAATCTAGCTATGTTTTGACGATACGGTCCCAACGAAACTAGTTTCGTCGAATTCTGAGACCGTTTGAAAATGGCCCATTTCTGGTCGATCCAATTTAATAGAAATCAACCAAACACATTTTCCTTTGCCACGCTCACATACTAACTTCCAAAATTATGAAATTTGAAACTTAGTAATAGTTTAACATCCCGGATCCCACAAAAGTGGTTTCGTCAAATTCCGAGGTCGTTTGCAAAATGGCCATTTTCACGGGCTATATAAACTCCATAGCGACCTTTCAGAAAATTCATTTGGCCATAACTTTTGCATCCCGCTATGAAACTTCGATTTTTCAGATTCTTAGAAAGGTATTCACTAACAGATTTAAATATTTTTGGTTTCACTCAAATCCGTTTTGTTTTGCACTCGGTACAGTCAGTCAAAGTTTGAATTCAATTTTTGAAACTGCCGCGCCATTTCAGGCCTTGTTTATAATTAGAATTAATTATATTCGTTTTCAACTGTCCACTTAAACTTACTTTTCATCGTTATTATTTAAAATATTTAAAATCCACTAAAATAGCCAATTAAAAATTTTAAATTGGTTTATATTTTCCTGGTCGTTACAATCTCCCCCACTTAAAACTTTTCGTCCCCGAAAAGGAACAAAGTCGAAAGTGGTTTGATTAATCAACTCTACGTTCAATCTGGCTTCCATTCTCCAACTTTTCTGTTTCTGAGAATTTTCAAATTCTTCAAAAATTTGGCTAACACCCGGAATTTTCGAAAAATTTCGCCATAACCTCCTTTGTACGGGGAGGGGTTTGGAAATTTATTGGGTCGTATTAGGTACCCAATAAATCCTATAAAGCATACACATATTTATAGTGATATAATCTGGTGTTTACAGGGGAGCGTGTATAGATAATAACTCCAGAGAATAAATTCTCGTCACCCTGTCAAAGCCTGAGGGAGTGTGTATTTTTAATTGCTCCAAAGGATAAATCCTCGTCACCTCGTCCCGTGTGGGAAATAAATAATCCATGTGCCATATCTAATGACTAGAGAGACGTTATTATTGTCAACTCCAGACTCGTGTGGGTTTTTTTATTAATCTGGCAATTTATCGTTACAATTTAAATAGTCCATATCAGTCATCAGTTCAACCTATAAAATATAGTCATCGCCATACAAGCCTCTCGCTCGTATGGTAAATCTTCCACCTCGTCACACAAGCTCCAAATGCTTATGTGGTATATGATGAAGTATGCCTATCTTCAGAAGTATGCCATGTAGTGTAGTTCAAAATTAATTGTTACTATCCTATGGCGACATTTATTATTACACACAGAATAACCAGCACTCCGCATCCAATGGCATTCACAGGAGTTGATATAATAATATTTGGCATCCAACTCATTAAGGTTTACCTATTTGTCGGGCACGCAAATAAAATCTTTACTCAACAGCTAATCCATTTACCTGTTCAAACATATGTAATGCACATGTATATATTTGTATCTATTTTTAAATCAGTTCAATGTGTGATATAATCGAATAAATTCTACCATTCATTCTACTATTGATTAAATTAACTATCGTTTTAATAATTTAATTAATCAAATCTACTATCACACAACGCAAACAACAAGCAATTTGTTTTTAACTTTTCAAAAATATACTAATCAATTTCTATACTCTTTTAAAATCATTCAGACTATAGAATTTAAAATGCACATCCATGGAAAGAAAATAACAATAGAGTAGAGAACTAATTGGTAATGCAAAGTATGGTAAATGTACCTTGCACCGGAGTCGATCAGAGATATCCACTCGACACTTAGGATAGGCTTTCTAAATGCTCTCCTCAGTTTCCCAAGTACAATCTCGTGGATCTCCACTCCATTGCACTTTGACTAAGTGAACCTTCTTGTTCCTTAGCTCTTTGGTTTCTTTGCCAATGATCTTTAGCGGGTCTCTTCTCACAGCCAACTCTGGAGTAATTTCAATATCCTGTTGAGCTGCTTCTTCCACGATCAAGTCTGGATCATGAACGTGCTTTCGAAGTTGAGGTATGTGAAATACATCATGCACACCAGGCAACCAATCTGGCAATTTAACCCTATAAGCGAGAGTCCCGATCCGTTCCAGAATAGGAAACGTACCAATGAATTTGGGTGCCAACTTCCCAGTTTTACCGAACCGGATAACTCCTCTCATCGGCGATACTTTCAAATATACATAGTCGCCAACAGCAAATGATATATCTCTTCTTCTCTTATCGGCATAGCTCTTTTGTTGGCTTTGAGCGGCGAGTAATCATTTCTTAACAAAATCAACTTTGTCAAAAGCTTCTCGGATCATATCAGGCCCCAATACAGTCTATTACTGGGTTCGACCCAACAAGCAGGAGATCGGCACGGCCTACTATACAATGCTTCGAATGGTGACATTGTCAGGCTCGCTTGGTAGCTGTTGTTATATGAGAATTCAGCCAAATGCAGATGGTCTTCCCATGATCCACCGAAATCTAGGACACAAGCCCGTAATAGATCCTCTAGTATACGATTCACCCTCTCAGTCTGACCATCTGTCTAAGGATGATAGGCGGTGCTCAAGTTCAGCTTTGTTCCCAGCTCTACTTGAAATGCCTACCAGAACTTACTAGTGAATATTGGATCTCTATCACTAACTATACTGAGCGGCACTCCATGTAGCCTAACAATTTCCCTGAAGTATATCTGTGCCGGACTCTGAGCAGTTCTGTTTGATCTGACAGGTATGAAATGGGCGGTCTTTGTGAAGCGATCTACGATCACCCAAATACTGTCATTTCCTTTTCTGGTTTCGGGCAAAACATCTATGAAGTCCATAGATATATGTTCCCACTTCCAACCTGGAACGTCCAGCGGTTGCAACAATCCAGCCAGTTTCTGTTGGTCGCTTTTGACTAGCTGGCAAGTAGGGCATCGGCTAACATATATTGAAACGTCTCTTTTCATAGCCTTCCACCAGAATGTTCGTTTGAGATCGTTGTACATTTTGGCCACACCGGGATGGATGCTCAGCTTGGATTTGTGACACTCGTCTAACACTTCCCTTTTTAACTCTGGGATGTCGAGAACACAAATCCTTCCTTTCAATCTCAGGGTCCCATCGTTATCTATTTGAAAAAACGAGGGTTCGCCTTTCTGAATCCTTTTGATCATATCCTTAATAAAGTTATCATCCTTCTGAAGAATAGATATTTTGTCAATGAGGGAAGTCGTAATAACAAAGCTGGCGATCATTACATTCTTTCGACTCAGCGCATCGGCCACGACATTGGCTTTCCCTGGAGTGTATAGAATCTCAAAATCATATGCTGCAAGGAACTCTAGCCAACGTTGCTGCCTCAGATTCAGGTCTTTCTGGGTGAACAGATACTTTAACAACTGATGGTCTGTATACAGTTCGAATTTCTCACCCAGAAGATAGTGTCTCCAGATTTTCAAAGAGAATACGATAGCCAACAACTCAAGATCATGAGTTACGTAGTTTTTCTCGTGCGGTTTCAGCTGACGGCCAGCATAAGCAATCACTTGACCCCTTTGCATTAACACTGCGCCAAGGCCTTCTCTAGAGGCATCTGTCCAGACTTTTAAATCCTGATTGCCGTCGATAATGGTTAACACTGCAGCAGTCGTTAATCTTAACTTTAGCTCTTCAAAAGCCTCCTCACATTCTGGAGTCCATTTGAATTTTGAGTGCTTCTTTGTAAGCTTCGTTAAGTGACCAGATATCTTCGAAAAATTTTTAACGAACTTCCGGTAATAACTAGCCAATCCAAGAAAACTGCGGACTTCTGTAGGAGTACTGAGCTGTTTCCAATTTTGAATAACTGTGATTTTACTTGGATCCACAGCAATTCCTTCTTTTGATATGACATGGCCAAGAAACTTCACTTCATCTTGCCAGAATATACATTTGGATAGTTTAGCTTTCAATACATTCCTTCTCAGAATTTCTAGAACCTGTTCCAAATGATTTTCATGTTCGGCTTTTGATTTAGAGAAGATTAGAATGTCATCGATAAAAACCAGAACAAATTTATTCAGGACTCCTCTGAACACTCTATTCATCAAATCAACAAAGTATGCTGGAGCGTTACATAAGCCGAACGGCATTACTAACCATTCATAGAATAAGTCTGGACCTCTGAATGCTGTCATAGGAACACATTCATCGGCAATTCGAAGTTGATGGAAGCCTGTAGCTAGGTCCATCCTTGAAAATACTTGTGCTCCATTCAGACGATCCAATAAATCATCGATTCGCGGCAATGGATATTTATTCTTTATTGTCTGCTTGTTCAAATCACGATAATCCACACATAGCCGTAGAGTACCGTCAGATTTTGGGACAAACACCACCGCTACACCCCAATCAGAGAAACTAGGCCTGATCAGACCCTTCCATACAAGCTGTCTTGTTTGATTGTCTAATTCCTCTTTCTCTTTCTAGGACATTCTTCAAATAGCGTGAACTACTGGCCTTGCATTCAGGATTAAAGCGATCTTGAAATCAATTTCCCTCGAGGAGGTAAGCGAACAACTTCTTCGAACACATCCGCATAATTCTTGATGACAGGAATATCTTTTATGAGGTCGGGAATATTCTCTGTGACTACTGGGGTATTTTCAATTTGGGCAGGAGACATCTAGAGCTGACCAAAAGTCTTTTCTATTGGAATTCGGACCTTCACATGGTATGGTTATATAATTCCCTGATTGGGCCTTCGCCTTAACAACTCTCTCGGCGCATCTAACCTCTGCTTCATATTTGGTTAGCCAATCCAATCCCAGAATAAGATCGAATTCAGTAAAATTCATGATGATAGAGATAGTAGGGAATTTATAGCAGGAAAAAGAGACAGGTACTGCACAAACCCAACTGAGATCGATGGAACCCCCGACCGGATTTTGGACAGTCATTGGTTCTTTGAGTTTCTTCAAATTCAAATCCAGTTTCTTAAAAGCATTCTTTGCAATAAAGCTTCGCGACGCGCCTGTATCAAACAGTACTTTAATTGGAATATTTTTGACATTAAGCGTGCCTTCCAAAACATCAGCCCTTTCTTGACTGGCTGAGGGCTCAGAAGCTTCTGCTACTTCATTTATATGCATTGTTTCAGATTCCTTGAATAGTGGGCAGGCCTTTGAAAGATGACCCAACTGATGGCATTGTCTGCACTTTCTATTTTCTTGAAATCTCCTTTTGGATTGAAGCCCACCTTTTAATCGCTTCTTCAAGGGTCCGCAGTTTATCGCCAAATGCCCTGGCTTCTTACAGTTACTGCATATGGCAGTCGTTACTTGACGTTTCTCATATTCAGCCCTTTTCCGATTTGCTTTGGGCTTCTTGCTGACCTCAGGACTATCAATCACAGACTCCGCTTTGTTACTAGAACTGGCTTCCTCTTCGTCCCGCAACATACCTTTCTTATGGAGATCTTCATACTGATAAGCCATGTATATCATTTCAGAAAAAGGAAGCTTCACATTCCTCATCACACTATTCTGATATTTTCTTTGTAGGCCATGAATAAATCTAAGATTCTTCCTCTTTGGATCTTGAATCAGATGAGGAGCAAAGTGAGAAAGTTCGTTGAATTTCTTATGATATTCTGGAATGGTCATATCTCCTTGTATCAGATAAGAGAATTCATCACATAATCGCTCAGTCACCTCAGGAGGAGTAAATCTTCCTTGGAAAATCTCTTTGAATCTATCCCAGGTGATATCACCTTCTGGATTATCTTTGACGATGGTTTCCCACCAGATTAAAGCTTCTTCTTTGAGCGCCCAAGATGCCACTAACCTTTTCTGGTCATCTCTCAGCTGGAAACGCTCAAATATTCTTTCTGCAGAGCTCACCCAAGCTTGAGTTTGAATAATAGATTCATTGCCCGAGAATTGTGCTCCGCCCAGATTTCGATATCTCTTTAATAGAGCCTCTAGATGGGTTCTGCATTTCTCCTGTTTCTGACACTCATTTTCTAGTACTTCTGCAAATAGCAGATAAGTGTTAGGTCACAGAAAAAGTATTTTAAAACATA
The DNA here is from genome assembly GCA_030737875.1 of Allium sativum. Classification (NCBI taxonomy): domain Eukaryota; kingdom Viridiplantae; phylum Streptophyta; class Magnoliopsida; order Asparagales; family Amaryllidaceae; genus Allium; species Allium sativum. The sequence continues at coordinate 231,911,825 of CM060926.1, forward strand.
GAAATATATACTTCAAATGTAAATGTGTCTATTGGGTTGTAATTTCATTCTGCTTTACTCATATTAGGATATTGCTGATCCTATCTGTATTGAATTACCCGTCCTAGAACACTACTGGTTCTATTTCTGACGAGTTCGTTAATATGTTATATTCCAGCACTAAACTTAACCAAAGCTCTGATACCACGATGTGACAGCCCCAAACCCCGTACTGACGGTGGCAAGGGTAATCTTTGGAATATAACACATAAACAGATAACAGCAGAACAGAATTAAATAAATACACCAGATAATGCACAATAGAATATACTGGATAAACGTAATCATCAGAGTTACACAGTATACAGGATCATACTTAGTACAAATACAGTTCAGCTATACATAAATGTCTACAGCGGAAAACAAACATAATATGTACAATAGGAGCTGAATAGCATAAAATAGATAAATGATAGAATCCATCTTCAGCTCCAGCTATCCAGAAAGAGCCTGCTAAAAACCTGAAGACAAGGCTGCCCGTGTAGGAAAAGGGGCACCCGAGTTTGAAAGTGAAACAAACTACGAGTCAGTCATGGGACTGGTATGAGAAATCTACTCAACACATTTTAAATATGGCTAATCACAGGACCACGCCACTTTCATGGAACGGGTTTACTCCATCGGATTGCCAGTGCTTTAAAACAAACAATTCTTTTAAACATCGCAATGCTTTTTATAAAAATGAAGCCATTATAAGACTCAGTTCCCATCACACAATGCAACACAAACCGAAGGATAGAGTTTTACCTTATAATGGCCAAAATATGTTTGATACGAATAAAGCACAAGCATTTGATATTATTACTAGTGTTTATAAGTTTCAAAAACAATTTCAATCATAACTATCAATCATAGGCGGCATGGGTACCATATATCATGTCGCCATATATATGCACAGTCAAAACCGCACAGTCACGTATTTGGAAATTGGAATTCCGTCTTGAACCAAGGCAAAAGATAGTCCTTACCGAATTCGAGACGCTCTAGCCCGTGTCTCAGGATCAGAGCTCGAGTGACCCTAGGAGCGACAAGGCCGGTCCACCGATGTGGATTAAAATTCCTGAACACTGCGTTTCTTCGCCCTATGGGGCCTCAATGAGCCAACGAATGACTCCACCGGTCCCGGATCGACCGATCTAACTGAGGCGCCTCGCAACAGCAACGACCACATAGGTGAAAATAATATAAAAGTAGGCCAGTTTAAGCACCGACACCACCTCTAACTAGAAAGAAATGCATGTCCTCCCAGAGGTCCTTTCTCCCATTTCTGGTTCATACCGGGGTGTGAGGCTCGCGAATTCACGTTATACACAAGGCTACGCCACACAGGCGGTGCTTTGATCATCACCACAAGACTTCGCTTTTCAACAGAAGCCCTGATCACTGCATCTTAGCATGCCACAAAGGCAATTCACAACGTGCAACTGATGGCTATCAATCACACAAAATAAATTCCAATGTCAGACACACTGTCCATTTTCAAGTCCGTTCTAGGTCTGAACGAAACCGGAGGCACTATATACCTCACAAACCCATCGATCTCCACGTACGTCTGGACGATCACCACTCATTATCCATATTTCGGGATGCCTCCCAATCAGGACATCAGTTACCATCCAAACGAGGTGAAGATCTCCGGTCTTCAACCACCGTCTTCATCTTCGATTCCTTATCGTCGATTCAGTTATTCAGAATGGGATAGACCCGGTCTTTCTGAGCAACTCGCGTATATAATAAACAAGTGCAAAACTCGCTATATTCCAGTTCGTTAGTCACTAACCGTCAATCAGTAAGAGAACGATTTCCCAAATATTAACCCCGAAGGCCGATACCAACATCAGATCAAAATCCAGGAAACCATTCGACTTAGCCAACCTTCAGTTAGTTTCTAAACTTCACATCCATATCTTTTATAATATTTTATAATGATTTATCGCTATTTTTATTTATTTTAAAATAGCCAATTTATTCAAACGACGCTTCGGGCCATAACGCGGCCGTGGCGCTGTTTTTCTTTAGATTTGATTTGCACTTATCTGAAATTCTAACCGTTGGATCTTCTCAAAATTTATATCATTAGAAAGATTTTTTCAAAACGAATCCAACGGTTCCAGTTTCGGGAAAATCCGACGGTCGGATCTCCCGGTATAATCGTTTGAAATTTCGATTTCAAAATACGAACTGCAGCGTCGTTATTCGATTTAATATAATTATATATATATATATAATCGATTCTGGCGCGGTTTTTCTTCAGATTTGAGTTAAACATTCCAGACAATCCAACCGTTGGATCTTTATAAAGTTGGTGTCGTTGGAAAGATATTTCCAAAGCGAACCCAACAATTTCGGTTTCGGGAAAATCCGATGGTCGGATCTCCCGCACTAATCGTTTGAAATAACAGTTTCAAAACACGAACTGCAGCTTCATTATTCGATATATTTCAATTCTATATATATACCGATTCTTCGATTTTGAAACTATACTCTTTTCATACATTTGATAAAAATGATATTTTTATCCAACCGACAATTATTTCAACACTTCGCTACTTTCAACTATTCGTGTATATAGTAAAAATGTGATATTTTTATTGTAAAACAATTAATTTCAAAACACGATTATTTTATATAGTTCATATAGGTGATAAAAATATGATTTTTATTATAAAACAATTTATTTCTAAACACGACTATTTTATATAGTCTATATAGATGATAAAAATATGATTTTTATTATAAAACAATTTCTTTCGAACCCGAATACCATTCAACACATGAATTTCTATTCAACGAAGAATTTCTATTCAACACATGAATGTTATTCAAAATTCGTATATATACAATAAAAAGGTGATTTTTATATTGTTAAAACAGTTTATTTAAAACACGAATACCATTCAACACCTGAATTTCTATTCAACGAATGAATTTCGATTCAATACAAGAATGTTTTCTATAGTTTGTATATATAGAGTAAAAATGTGATTTTTATTGTTAAAACAATTTATTTAAAACATGAATACCATTCAACACATGAATTTCTATTCAACGAATGAATTTCGATTCAACACATGAATGTTTTCTATAGTTTGTATATATAGAGTAAAAATGTGATTTTTATTGTTAAAACAATTTATTTAAAACACGAATACCATTCAACACATGAATTTCTATTCAACGAATGAATTTCGATTCAACACATGAAGGTTTTCTATTCAACACACGAATATAGTTTCAACACAGGAAAATAATTATAACACATGAATATTATTCAAAATTTTGGCAGCATAACGGCAGGGTAGTTAAAACCGGGACCGTCCCTAGTACGGCTCCTCGTTCTACCTTAAAGCCTCGCAGCTTTTGACAATGGGGAATCATGCATCTAGTTCGCACGCAGGCGGCATGTATATTTTTCTCATTTCAACAAGCTAATCCTATGTGGTTTCAACCAAATATTTCTCAACCACAAACGGGTATTTTTCAACCACAATCAATCAATTTCAACCACAAACAATTCTAATCAACCATTCGTAATCAACCGATTTTCACACCAATCACAACCAATAAATATCGTCCATGGTTTTTGGACGAGGGGCGTATACATATATATATATATATATAAGCATTTCACTTCTATTTCAAAACATATATAATTTTTACAACGCATATATGTCTTATATATCGAACGTACAACTTATACAACGCTTATACAAGAGGTGTACAACGCTTATATAACTCATACATCGACTATATAATTTATACATCGTCGTTTTCCATATCATTTATAATTTAGAAATCTCACATTGGGTTCCACTCCACCAAAAATAGCAGAAGGCTCAGAAAAATATGCTGTCTCTCCTAGAATGTAGAAGACGTCCACACGAGTCCACTGTCTCTTGTTTCACTGAATTTCGACCACATAGCAAAAGGATATGATTTTTAGAAGTTTGCAATGCTTTACAGTGTAGAAATCAGTTTAAATTATATAAGCCGATACCTTTCAGAACTCGTTCGAAACTAGGTCTTCGATTTGCTTCCCATCCGTGAAGTTGCAGCTCGATCGAACCCTACAGCGTTGAAGAGGGAGGAGAGGCGTTTCCGCGCAGGGGTGTGGGGTGGAGTTCGACGGTCGAGATAGGGTAGGGCGGCGACTTCAACAATGGAAGTTCAGCGAGGTGGATCTCGAGCTAGGAGCGACGAGGGGTGATGAGGTCGGTTCGGATTTGAAGAGGAGGAAGAGCTGGACAAAAACCCTAACTGGCGGAGGGGATGAAAGTGGAGGAGGCGGTCGGAAATTGGGCTTGAACGTTTGAACTGCAGTCGCCGTTAATCGGAGGGGGTAAAAGGGTTTTTCAATTTTTTATATATTTTTAAAATTATGAAAGGAATAATTTGATTGGCCGGGAGCTTTAAAAAGGGGGTTTTCTAACACGACCTCCAATCCCAACCCAACGATTGTCGTCCCCAGCGTTTTACCCCCATTCCGAACACAACGGGATATGTTTCGCAGGCCCATTCGACTATTTCAGCCAGTTTTCCTTCAAATTAAAATATAAAACATTCAATATTTGATTTGAACGTACATTTCAATTTGCCAGGGCCACAAACTGATTCGAAAAATTCCAGAAAAATAAATCTAGCTATGTTTTGATGATACGGTCCCAACAAAACAAGTTTTGTTGAATTCTGAGACCATTTGAAAAATGGCCCATTTCTGGTCGATCCAATTTAATAGAAATCGACCAAACACATTTTCCTTTGCCACGCTCACATACTAACTTCAAAAATTATGAAATTTGAAAATTAGCAATAGTTTAACATCCCGGATCCAACAAAACTGGTTTCGTCGAATTCCGAGGTCGTTTGCAAAATAGCCATTTTCACGGGCTATATAAACTCTATAGTGACCTTTCAGAAAATTCATTTTGCCATAACTTTTGCATCCCGCTATGAAACTTCGATTTTTCAGATTCATTAGAAAGGTATTCACTAACAGATTTCAATATTTTTGGTTTCACTCAAATCCGTTTTGTTTTGCACCCGATACAGTCAGTCAAAGTTTGAATTCAATTTTTGAAACTGCCGCGCCATTTCAGGCCTTGTTTATAATTAGAATTAATTATATTCGTTTTCAAATGTCGACTAAAACTTACGTTTCATCGTTATTATTTAAAATATTTAAAATCCACTAAAATAGCCAATTTAAAAAATTTTAATTGGTTCAGATTTTCCGGGTCGTTACACTTCGCGAATTTCCACTATTAACTTCAAATTGATGTAACAGCAGATCAGACCATCGGATTCTCTTAAAACCGGAACCCTTGGGTTCATATCGAAAAGATCTTTCCAAGGATTATAAGAGATTTAAATTTGAATGGTTGGATTTCAAATTATGTCCAAATCAACTTTGGAAAAGGTCACTATGGATGAAGTTTAATGGCCGTTATTGGAAATCGACTGAAATGGCGATATTAAAATTATTAAAAATATGGAAAAATTGTGTAAAATCATAATGAATGATTTGGAAAGGTTTTGGATGAGAAATTCCAATTTTGAAAAGATAAAAAATATATTTTTATCGAAAAGAACTAGTTATTAACTAGCATAATAATCTATTATTTTTAAATAAACAAATTGGATTGAAAATGGCTTTGAAATAACCAGAAATTTCCAGTGTATAAATTGGAATGGAAATAATCAACGGATTATTTCGATATTGGATTCTGTGATTATATGGATATTGTTGAGGAATTTGGAAGATACAGATATCGTTATTCCGAATACGATATCCATTGGTTTCAGAATTTGGTATTGAATATAAGCCGATATTAATTTCTATTCAGAGCCTTGTATTCAATACCAAATTGGATTTTGGGTTTGTCGTGAATGGTGTCTTAAATAACTCCGTTCTTAAACCCCGATGAGAAGAGAATAAATCTTTTAAAGAAGATTTAGAGAAGTTTACCAATTAATTAATATTTAATTGTAATTGAAATGAAATTTGATTTTGGGTTTATCGTGAACGGTGTTCTAAATAACATTCGTTCTTTAACCCAATTAACAGTGAAGTTATGATTTGTAATTTGTAAATCTTTTAAATAAGATTAATGTATTTTTCCAAAGAAAAGTTTTTGAATTTAATATATTAAATTGGAATTGAATGGAATTCGATTTGGTAATAATCGAGATGAGCTTCTGTGATGGAAGACTAGTACTATATATGGAATTTAAAAGGCTATGCCGTTATTCCATTTATATTATTAGTATGATACGGAAATTTATATCGATTAATTATTGATCTCTTTTCCGTGAAGATTCTATAGTTAATGGAAGGTGATTTGGGTTTATCGTGAACTGTGTTTCAAACGACATTGGTTCTTTAACCCAATTAAAGACATGATTAATTTTCCTAAAAGTTGAATAATCATTAAGTGATGATTTTTGGAGATTAAAACTGAAATGGAGTTTTAATAAATCTTTAGTTAGATTGAAACGTTAATATGGTAATTATATTTGCCAAATTTGAGAAATGATCGAGAATGGAGTATCACCAGTTTTACTCAGGGCAATTGTTAAATCTTTAATTAGATTTGGCGTGTAATGGTAATTAAATTTACCGATAACACCATGGGTGTAAAATATGGAGTATTACCAGTTTTTCTCCATGGGATAAATAGGTTGGGATTGGAATTAATAAATAAAGGATTACTTTGGTAAAGCTCGATAATCCCGACTAGTTTTATAAACCTTACGTTGGTTTAAATTTGTTAAAAGATAAAATGGAATCCTTTTTAAAATGATATACAAAGGAAGATTTAAGAATAATTTTAAAAGAATTCATCTTTGATTAAATTAATGGGAACCTTTCCCTAAAATGTGAATATTTGAATAAAAGAATATTTGGAATTGGAATGAGGCATATGATGTGTTTTATAGCACTTGATTATTCATTATAAAATATGCGAGTTATATAGAAAGACTGGGTTGATCCCATTCTGAATAACTGGTACGGTGACTGAAAGTTGAGATGAAGACGGTGGTTGAAGACCGAAGATCGTCACATCATATGGAAGATTACTGATGTATTGATTGGGCTGATCCTCCAAGAAAAGGTAATAAGTGGTAATCGTCCAAACATACTTGGAGATCGACTGGATATGCGAGGACCTCTCTCCTGTATTGGACATATGGGACGAGGAATAAGGTGCCTCCGGTTTCGTTGAGACCCAGAACGGACTTGTAAATGGATGTGTGTCTGACATTGGATTTCATTCTGTGTTGATTGGTTTCTATTAAATATATATCTGTTTGGTGGCGGAGAATGTATTCTCTTGCTTAACACCCTTCTCTGAGATGTACGAGCTTAAAGGTTATATATTGATAGACATCAGTTACATGGCGTGAATTGTCAGTATGGCATACTGAGATGCAAATGATCAAGGCATTTGTTGAAAAGCAAAGTCTTGGGGATGATGATCAATGCACAGCTTTAATAAGCATAGCTTTGTGTATAGCGCTAATTCGCGAGCCTCACACCCCGGTATGAACCAGAAACGGGAGAGGTCAGCAGGGAGGACATGCGATTCTTTCTTGTTAGGAGTGATGTCATAGTATGGAGCCCAAACATTTTACTTATGTGGTTGTTAGAAAGCGAGGTTGTGACGACCCCATTTCCCGTACAGACGGAGGCAAGGGTTATCTTTGGAATATAACACAGAAACAGATAATAGCAGAACAGAATTAAATAAATACACCAGATAATGAACAAAAAAATATACTGGATAAAAGTAATCATCAGAGTTACATAGTATATAGGAACATACTTAGTACAAATACAGTTCAGATATACATAAATGTCTACAGCGGAAAACAAACATAATGTAGAATAGGAGCTGAACAACATAAAAAGAGATAAATGATAGAATCCATCGTCAGCTCCAGCTATCCAGAAAGAACCAGCTAAACCTGAATACAAGGCTGCCCGTGAAGAAAAAGGGGCACCCGAGTTTGAAAGTGAAACAAACTACGAGTCAGTCATGGGACTGGTATGAGAAATCTACTCAACACATTCAAAATATGGCCAATCACAGGACCACACCACTTTCGTGGAACGGGTTTACTCCATTGGATTGCCGGTGCTTTAAAACAAATCTTTCTTTTAAACAACGCAATGCTTTTTATAAAAATGAAGCCATTATAAAACTCAGTTCCCATCACACAATGCAACGCAAACCAGAGGATAGAGTTTTACCTAATATTGGCCAAAATATGGTTGATACGAATAAAACAAAAGCATTTGATATTACTACTAGTGTTTATATGTTTCGAAAACAATTTCAAATCATAACTATCAATCATAGACGACATGAGCGTCCCATGCCACTATGTCGCCAAATATATATACAATCGAAACCGCATGATCACGTATTTGGAAATTGGATTTCCGTCATGAACCAAGGCAAAAGATAGTCCTTACCGAATTCGAGACAATCTAGCCTACCATGTCTCAGGATCAGAACGCATCGACCCTTGGAGCGACAGGACCGGTCCACCGATGTGGATTAAAATGCCTGAGCAATACGTCTCCCCGCCCTATGGGGCGCAAATGAGCCAACGAACGACTCTATCGGACCCGGATCGTCCGATCTAACCGAGGCGCCTCGCAACAGTAACAACCACATAAGTAAAATGTCAGGCCGTGTAAAAACACTGACACGACTCCTAGCTAGAAAGAAACACATGCCCTCCCTGAGGTCCTTCTCCCGTTTCTGGTTCATATCGGGTTGTGAGGCTCGCGAATTTACTTTATACACAAAGCTACGCCACACAGGCGGTGCTTTGATCATCACAACAAGACTTTGCTTTTCAACAAAAGCCCTGATCATTTGCCACTTAGGCATGCCACACAAGCAATTCATGCCATGCGACTGATGTCCATCGATATACAACCTCTGAACTCGTGCGTTTCAGAGAAGGGCGTTAAGCAAAAGAATAAATTCTCCGCCGCCAAACAGATGTATATTTAATAGAGATCAATCAACATAGAATAAAATCCAATGTTAGACACACTATCCATTTACAAGTCCGTTCTAGGTCTGAACGAAACCGGAGGCACTATATACCTCGCAAACCCATCGATCACCATGTACGTCTGGACGATCACCACTCATTATCCATATTTCGGGATGCCTCCCAATCAGGACCTCGGTTACCATCCAAACGAGGTGAAGATCTCCGGTCTTCGACCACCGTCTTCATCTTCGATTTCTTATCGTCGATTCAGTTATTCAGAATGGGATAAACCCGGTCTTTCTGAACAACTCGCGTATATAATAAACAAGTGCAACACTAACATACACACGCATCATTTCAATTCATTAGTCACTAACCGTCAATCAGTAAGAGGACGATTTCCCAAATATTAACCCCGAAGGCCGAAACCAACATCAGATCAATACCCAAGAAACCATTCGACTTAGCCAACCTTCAGTTAATTACTAAATCACATCCATATCGTTTATAATATTTTATAACGATTTATTGCCTTTTTTATTTATTTTAAAATAGCTAATTTATTCAAAACGACGCTTTGGGCCATAACGCGACCGTGGCGCTGTTTTTCTTCAGATTTGATTTACACATATCTGAAAATCTAACCATTTGATCTTCACAAAATTTACATCATTAGAAAGATCTTTTCAAAATGAATCCAACGGTTCCAGTTTCGGGAAATTCCGACGGTCGGATCTCCCGGTATAATCGTTTGAAGTTTCGATTTCAAAATACGAACTGCAGCATCGTTATTCGATTAAATATAATTATATATATATATATATATAATCGTTTCTGGCACTGTTTTTCTTCCAGACAATCGAACCGTTGGATTTTTACAAAGTTGGTGCCGTTGGAAAGATATTTCCAAAGCGAACCCAACGGTTGCGATTTCAGGAAAATCCGATGGTCGGATCTCCCGGTATAATCGTTTGAAATCACGGTTTCAAAATACGAACTGCAGCGTCGTTATTCGATATATATTTAATTCTATTTGTATATATATATATATATATATATATATATATATATATATCGATTCTTCGATTTCAAAACTATATTCTTTTCATACATTTGATAAAAATGATATTTTTATCTAACTATCTTCTATTTCAACATTTCACTATTTTTATCAATTCATGTATATAATAAAAATGTGATTTTTATTGTAAAACAATTCATTTCAAAACTCTATTATTTTATATAGTTCATATAGGTAATAAAAATAGGATTTTTATTATAAAACAATTTATTTCAAAACGAGATTATCTTATATAGTTCATATAGATGATAAAAATGTGATTTTTATTATAAAACAATTTATTTCAAAATATGAATACCATTCAACACATGAATTTCAATTCAACACATGAATTTCAATTCAACGAATGAATATCGATTCAACACATGAAGGTTTTCTATAGTTTATATATATAGATGAAAATGTGATTTTTATATTTAAAACACGAATACCATTCAAAACATGAATTTCAATTCAACGAATGAATATCGATTCAACACATGAAGGTTTTCTATAGTTTATATATATATATATATATATATATATATATGTGATTTTTATATTTAAAACACGAATACCATTCAACATATGAATTTCAATTCAACGAATGAATATCGATTCAACACATGAAGGTTTTCTATAGTTTATATATATAGATAAAAATGTGATTTTTATATTTAAAACACGAATACCATTCAACACATGAATTTCAATTCAACGAATGAATATTGATTCAACACATGAAGGTTTTCTATAGTTTATATAAATAGATAAAAATGTGATTTTTATATTTAAAACACGAATACCATTCAACACATGAATTTCTAATCAACGGATGAATATCAATTCAACACATGAAGGTTTTCTATTCAACGAATAAATATAGTTTCAGCAAATGAAAATAATTCAAACACATGAATATTATTCAAAATTTCGGCAGCATAACGGCAGGGTAGTTAAAACCGGGACCGTCCCTAGTACGGCTCCTCGCTCTACCTTAAAACCTTGCGGTTTTTGACAATGGGGATCATGCATCTAGTTCGCACGCAGGCGGCATGTATATATTTATTTCATTTCCACAAACTAATCCTATGTGGTTTCAACCAAATATTTCTCAACCACAAACGGGTATTTTTCAACCACAATCAATCAATATCAACCACAAACAATTCCAATCAACCATTCGCTATCAATCAATTTTCACACCAATCACAACCAATAAATATCGTCCGTGGTTTGTGGACGAGGGGCGTATATATATATATATATATATATATATATATATATATATATATATATATTTATTTATATATAGCAATTCACTTCTATTTCAACACATATATAATTTTTACAACGCATATACAACTTATACATCGAACGTACAACTTATACAACGCTTATACAAGAGGCGTACAATGCTTATATAACTCATACATCGATCATATAATTTATACATTGTCGTTTTCCATATCGTTTATAAATTAGAAATCTCACATTGGGTTCCACTCCACCAAAAATAGCAGAAGGCTCAGAAAAATATGCGGTCTCTTCTAAAATGTAGAAGACGTCCACACGGTCACGATGTTTCCTGTTTCATCGAATTTCGTTAAGAAACGAAAAAGATATGATTTTTCAAAGTTCAGATGTAATAAAGGACCCACCTTTCACGATGGTTCAAACTAGGTTTTGATCTTTCGATCAAACTGTTGCGCGATAGGAGAATCAGCTCACACAGCGTCGAAGAGCTTCGAACCACCTTCCCGGCACCGGTGGTTTCGCTCCGTTCGGTGGCGCCCTGAAGGCTCGGCGGCGCTCCAAAGTCGCTGACTTTGAGGACTCGTATCTCCCTCCTCACTTGATGATAACTAGCAAACCTTAGATGGATTTAAAGAGGAGACGAAGAGCTTTGAAATGAATCAAGAATCACTCAATTTCATTGTGAAACGTGGGAGAAATCGAAGAGAGAAGGTGGCGACATCATTTCCGTCGTGCGCAGTTCTAATCGGGGAGAGAGAAGAAAAGATACTGGCCAATGATTTTTTTTTATTTTTTTTATATATTTTCAAAATTCTAAAATACCCCTTTCACACACGAACACCAATCCAAACCGAACGACTGTCGTTCCTAGCATTTTACCCCCATTCCGAACACAATGGGATATGTTTCGTAGGCCCATTCGACTGTTTCAGTCAGTTTCCATTCAATTTAAAATATATAACATTCAATATTTGATTTGAACTTACATTTCAATTTGCCTTGGCCACAAACCGATTCGAAAAATTCCAGAAAAATAAATCTGGCTATGTTTTGACGATACGGTCCCAACAAAACTAGTTTCGTCGAATTCTGAGACCGTTTGCAAAAAGGCCCATTTCTGGTCGATCCAATTTAACTGTAATTGACCAAAACACGTTTTCCTTTGCCACGCTCACATACTAGCTTCAAAAATTATGAAATTTGAAACCTAACAATAACTTCACATCTCGGATCCAAAAAAAGTGGTTTCGTCGAATTCCGAGGTCGTATGCAAAATGGTCAATTTCACGGGCTATATAAATTCCATAGCGACCTTTCTGAAAATTCATTTGGCCATAACTTTTGCTTTCCGCTATGAAAATTCGATTTTTCAGATTCGTTAGAAAGGTATTCACTAACAGATTTAAATATTTTTGGTTTCACTCAAATCCGTTTTGTTTTCCACCCGGTACAGTCCGACAAAGTTTAAATTCAATTTTTGAAACTGCAGCGCCATTCCAGGCCTTGTTTATAATTAGAATTAATAATATTCGTTTTCAAATGTCGATTCAAACTCAGTTTTCATTGCTATTATTTAAAATATTTATTTTAAATATTTCAAATCCATTATTTTAGCCAATTTAAAAAATTTAAATTGGTTCAGATTTTCTGGGTCGTTACAGAGGTACCTCGGATTTGAGTCCCTAGTGGCTCTTGATATTGGTCGACATACTGACCAGATTTTATGCCCTATAGGGTAGGGAAACGTATTGTTCAGGAATTGCCAATCCACTAAAGTAAGTGTGGACCCGCCCTGCATGCTCCACGTGCAGTTGCGACCAAGTTCTAAGGCACGGGCTAGAGCGTCTCGAATCAGAAGGAAGATCCCTTGCCATGGTTCGTGATGGAAATCCAATTTCCAATATGACATTATGCGGTTTTGATTGTAAAACTAGTATAGTGACATAATATATGGTAACTATGTCGTCTATAACTGATACATTTATATTTGAAGTTGATTTTGACACTATGCACTTATAGTAATATCAAAATGATTTGTTTTAAACATACCAAGCATGTTTGGCTATTATAAGGGAAAACTCTATCCTCCGGCTCTCGTTGCATTGTGTGATGGGACCTGAGTCTTATAATAGCTCCATTTTTCCAAAAATCATTGCGTTGTTTTATTTTAACCTAAGATTCATGTGGAATAAACACGTTCCGTGTTATACGGCGTAGTCTCATGATTTCCCAACTTTTAAAGTAAAGATTTAATAACTTTTTTAGTTCTCACACCAGTCAAAAAGGGGAATATGGGGAAAAGAAGTACCCAAAGAAATAAAAAAAAACAATTACGGTTTTCAACAATGAATACTAAGGTTTCTTTTTTTTCAAAAAATACATATCAAATTAAATTTTTTTTCAAAACAGAGTACGACATTTTAGTACTTCTGACTCAGAGTTTATTGTTTATACCTAAACTCTGGGTGCCCATATTTTCCACACGGGCAGTTGGTAGTTTTGGTTTTGCAGATTTCTTTTCACATGATCCTGGTTTATAGCTGAAGCAATATTCAGAAAGCTTTATATCCATGTATTCCTTTTAGTTGTGCTAGTTGATGTATTTTCCGTTACGCATTGTATTTATACATTTTTAAATTTCCGTTGCTATGTAAAATTTTAATCTCTGATATTGTATTTCCGCTATATATTACTCATACTCTGATATATTCTTGTACTCTGATGTAATTGTTGTACTAGCTATGAAATGTTCTACTGTTTGTGTTTGATGTGTCATGTTCTCAAAACAATCCGTTGTTGTGACGGCCCGCCCCGGACTGGTTGACATTTCCCTCGAAATGCGTTGTGCTGACGTCTAACTAGCACGGGACGGTCGTCAGAAGAAAGAAAACTTAATAGTGAACTAAAAAGAAACCTGCAGAATGTCTCACAGCGCATGAAATAAAATATAATAATAACATACTTGAAATAAAACAGGCGAGACAACGCATAAGCTGAAAACTAAACCATAATCATCGTAGCAGCGGAAATTCAAAATACAGCTTATTACAACTCCAACATACTATCTCTAAAGCAAATAAAAAGGTGCACTACTAATTCCCAAAGTAGTGACCAGCAACAACACAGGGAGAATATCTATATATATCATACGTGGAAGCCTCCTCCTCGTCTCCGGTACAGCTATTCGTGCATACCACCTAACATGTCTCTAGTCTGTTCGTTTAAGAGCACCCATAGTAATAAGAAGAGACATAAAACTCTGGGTCAGACAAAAGTTTGGTATGAGCGATAAGCAGCAAAACAGAACAATAACGGGTATACATAACCATACCTGAACCTGGACCTGCAATCAAAGAGTTAGCACACAAGATGTACAATACACTAAGGTGATACTAACATATAGTGTAAAGATACGGGGGAGTGGGTGTGCATGTCATGGCGATAGCAAACATCAAACATAGCAACCATCCTCACATCTCTCACTCAGTGCGTAAAGCATATGATATCTACCACCTTGATCACCCAATGCTTTGCTATGATCACTCTGCACATGGAGTCACAATGACTCCACTGCACTGATCCATAGCCATTAATCCTTTGCTATGTCCACTCTGCCCCATGGAGTCATGACAACCTCACTGCATTGGCTCATAGTCTTGCTACGATCACTCTGCTCCATGAAGTCATGACAACTTCACTGCACTAATCCATAGCCAATATCCGTCTCTTAGTGGTGAGTCAAAGCTATAGACATCATAACCCCTTTGCACATGTCCCGCAGCAAAGTCCATCTCATGAAGTTATCTTGTTGATCCCTATTTGGATCTTGAGTAATAACCTCCCATTTGTACTTCCTTTGCATCTTGGGTTTTGGTCGAATTAGAGTTAGTCTTCAGAAGAGTTGTCGCGTAGTAGTAGTGAAAGTCTAAATCCGGTTCGGTTCGGTATATGGTGTCCAAGTTCCTTCCTATAGTCCGGTTCGGTCCTCCACATCACCTCGGTTCGGCTTGATCACATCAAACCTCCAGATTCTGGTTCGGTTTTGGTTACACCGATCTAACTCACTAGTTGCTCCATCTCCCCATGCCGATCCGGTTCCGTATCTAATCCTAGCCTGGTCCAATGCTTCATTTCGATCTGCTTCCCTTTGCTCCAGTTTTGATCTGATTTGGTCCTCATGCCAAGCTCTAATCTGATCCCCGACCCAACTCCAACTCTATACAAGTAGCCTTCCTTCTTGCCAAGTATCTTATGCCAAGTTCCGATCCGAATCGATTTCCCTTGCCCGATTCTCCTATCCGAGCCCTATATCTGATCCGAAACCCTGCACATTTCCTGCAACTTTTCCAGCGACGTTTTACGCCATACGACAACGTTTTTGACCACTCTAACCTTTCTAATCAATCACAAAGCATACCATACAGTCATTGCAACCTAGAGAATCAACCATAAACATCAAAACAACAATTTAGTATGTCAATATTGGTCAAACATACCCAAAAACCCATGTTTTCCCCTTAATCCCCTTTAATCATGTTCAATCATACAATTAGCAAAACTTATCCAAATTAGCCCAAATTTTTATCAGTGCCCTAAAATAATATTCTAGAATTTTACAGATTTTTCCAGATTTTTCTGAGTTATAATTTCGCTAATTATCACTAATCACCCCTAATTAGCCATGATTAGTGAAAAACAAGGCAAATCACTCACATTAGCCACAAATTAATCTTATATCTGAACTTTGCTGCTGTTATAGGTCGAATTCTAATGCTTCAGCAGCCCCAACTCTGATTTGCCACTAGACTTCCTTGATTTGGTGTAGATTAAGCTAATACGCGATTAAACGGTGATTTGGGATGAATTTAGAAAGTGGAGGCCATTGTCAGGGTTGAAGAGAGGTAAGTGGCGACTAGAAAAAGAAAAAGAAAAGGTTTCTTTAACCCTAATCATCCCTCATGTAGTACTAATCCCGAAATCCCCCAATGGGCCTAGCTGCTAATCACTCGGTTAAGCCCAATTAAGTTGTTTTTCACCTTCTAAACCTTAATTCAGCCATATCTCCCAAACGTAAGTCCGTTTGACAAGTGTGACCACTCTACGGAAAGTTAAACCATCATCCGGATCTAATGGAAGTGGTTTCAGGTCAAAACTCCTTACCAATCAAAATTTATAGGCGAAACAAGATTCCCTAGGGGTAAAATGGTCATTTAAAAATCGGCAAAAATCGTGAACATGGGAAATGACCCCAATAGTCGTTCCCCAAAGTTACACGACCATACGACTTCGTATGATAATGAAATAAATATTCTACGATCCTCCGATGCGTAGAATGCGGGTCATTACACTGTCCTCCCCCTCCCCCTAAAGAAATTTCGCCCCCCAAATTCTTTAACCAAAAACATATAAAGGGTCCCGCATGCCTATTAGCCATTTATAAACAATCAAACATACATAGTAACACACAAGTCTATCCTTGCATATGGAATAACTATATAGCAATTAAAATCTTACCAGGCAAAGAGTTCTGGATACGACTCCCTTATGCTCTCCTCTATTTCCCAAGTACAATCATTCTCGTTCTTGCCCCGCTGAACCTTGACCAGTTTTACCGCCTTCCTTTGAAGTTACTTCATATCGTACTCGATAATACGGATGGGCTTGTGGTTCCCAACCGCCTCCTACTTCGATGTCATCCAACTGATCCTGTGAAATAGTCATATCGGGGTCGTGCAGGAACTTCCTTAACTGGGAAACATGAAATACGTTGTGAACTCCTGCCATCTTGTCAGGCAACCCAACTTTATACGCTAAATTCCCAACTGGTTCGAGAACTGGGAACGGACCAACAAATCTAGGTGCTAACTTGCCTCTCCTACCAAATCGAATCACGCTCTTTAACGGAGAAATCTTGACAAACACCAAGTCGCCAATGGAGAATTTTAAATCTCTTCTCCTCTTATCAGCATAACTCTTATGCCTATCCTTAGCAACCTTCATTCGCTATTGAACAATCTTGATATTGTCTGATGTTTCTCTTATTACTTCTGGTCCAAGCACATATTTCTCATCGGTCTCTAACCAACATGACAGTGAGTTGCACAGTCTTCCGTACAAATCTTCAAATGGAGCAACACCAATAATGGATTGATAACTGTTATTATATGCAAACTCTACTAGATGCAAATGGTCATCCCATGATCCACCAAAATCCAATACACAAGCTCTTAAGAGATCTTCTAATATACGATTCACCCTCTCCGTCTGACCGTCGGTTTGAGGATAATACGCGGTACTTAGATGTAGTTCTGATCCTAATGCCTCTTGTAAGCTCTTCCAAAATCCACTAGTAGATAACGATCTCGGTCACTCACAATGCCTTTGGGTACTCCATGAAATCTCACTACCCTTTTCATATACAGTTCCGCTAACTTAGCTGCAGTTCTATTCGATTTGACGGGTATAAACTTCGCACTCTTGGTCAATCGGTCCACAATCACCCAAATGCTATCATGACCCGATCTAGTCCTTGGTAACCATCAATTAAATCCATTGATACTTGTTCCCATTTCCATTTAGGGATTTCTAATGGTTGCAACAAACCACTAGGCTTTTTTTGCTCAGCTTTAACTAGCTAGCTATTCATGCATTTGGATATAGACTTCCCAACATCTCTTTTCATTCCTTCCCAGTAGTAGGTCTGCTTCATGTCTCGATACATTTTATTACCACCGAGATGTATGGTTAGTTTTGAGTGATGACAATCTCTAAGTAGTTCATCTCTTAATCCATTGACATTGGTCACAATTAGTCTTCCATTCTTTCTAAGCCATCCATCTCGATCAAGCTCACACTTGTCCATCTCCTCATCGATACCCATCTCTAACTTGGAGATGATTTCCAATAAGTTAGGATCATCCCTTTGACTAGAACCAATCTGCTCAATCAAAGTGGGTCTGATCGTCAAACTTGCTAACATTGTTGGGTCTAATTCGCACTTAGGTCTGAAATCATACCCTGTGATATACTCTAGTTGCTTCCATTCAAGAAACATAGCCCCTAAACTGGCATGTCTTCTACTCAATGCATCAGCTACCGCATTGCCTTTTCCTGGTGTATATGCGATATCGAAATCATAGGAAGCTGAGAATTCTAACCATCTCTGTTGTCGGAGATTTAGATCCTTCTAGGAGAAAAGGTACTTTAACGATTTATGATCAGTAAACAACTCGAATCTTTCTCCCAAGAGATAATGTCTCCACATCTTCAACGTGAATACGATCGCTACCAATTCCAAATTTTGGGTAGGATATCTTTTCTCATGTGGTTTCAGTTGCTGACTAGCGTAAGCCACAACCCTACCTCCTTGCATCAACACAGCACCTAGCCCGGTACCACATGCATATGTGTATACCGTCATCTCTTCATTCCCTTTAGGAATGACTAACACTGGCACGCATGTCAACTTTTCCTTTAGACTCTTAAATGCAACCTCGCACTTTTCGTCCCAAACAAAAGCTTGATTCTTCTTGGTTAACTGAGTCAACGGTGCCGCTATCTTGGAGAAATCGTGGATAAACTTACGGTAATATCCAACTAACCTTAAGAAACTTCTTACGTCTATTGCATTCTTGGGCGTAGACCAATCTTGTACCGTAGCCACCTTCGCAGGGTCCACGGCAATACCATTCTCTGAAACAACATGGCCCAAGAATCTCACTTCCCTCCTCCAGCAGTGACACTTAGAAAACTTTTCTTTCACTTGGTGTTTTCTCAACACCTCCATCACTATCCGCTAATGTTTCTTGTATTCTTCCTCTGTCCTCGAATAAACCAAGATATCGTCCACGAACACAAGAACAAACTTATTCAATTGATCTCTGAATACCCTATTCATAAGATCCACAAAATATGTTGGTGCATTGGTCAACCCGAATGGCATGACCAACCACTCATAGAATCCAGAAGATGTACGAAATGTCGTTTTAGCTATACTCTCAGCTTCCACACTAAGCTGATGAAAACCTGTCGCGAGATCCAATTGGGAGAACACTCTCGCGCCACTCAACTGATCAAACGGAATATCTATCCGCGGTACAGGATACTTATTCTTCCTTGTCACCTTATTCAACTCGCGGTAGTCCACACACAATCGAAGGGAACCATCTACCTTGGTAGCAAACACAACTGTTGCTCCCCACTCAGAAACACTTCTTCTGATAAATCCCTTCTTTAAAAGATCGCTCACTTGCACCTCGAGCTCTCATTTCTCCCTTGGTGCCATACGACGAAGTGGCATCCCTATAGGTCTGGCATCTTTCACTAAATCAATCAGAAACTTAATCTCTCGGTGTGGTGGAAGTCCAGTCACTTCCTCGAAGACGTCCGGATACTGGCCAACCACGGGCACATCTGACAACTCATCATGCGGGATGTCGAGGGAATTCAGTAAACTAGCCATTACCCCATCACTAGGTAGACCACCAAACACTACCCTCCGCCGATCATCCGCTCTAACAGTCACCAAAAATCCCTCACAGTCTACCATCACCCCGTACCTTTGGAGCCAATCGACTCCCAAAATAATGCCAAACCCAGTAAAGCCCAAAATAAAGCAATCACAAGCAAACTTACATCCATGACCCGATAAGACCACTTTACAGCAAATCATACTAAGGCTAGTCGAACCACCAATCGGGTTTGTCACAACTAAAGGTCTATCGACTATCTTGGGCTCCAATCCTAACCTTTCTACTAGGTCACTAGATATGAAGGAATGGGAAGCCCCGGTATCAAACAACACTCTAATCGGAACATCATAAACGGGAAACATACCTTGGATAACGACATTCTTTCCTTTCTCCGCCGAAGTTGGGGCATTCGATGAAGAAGGAACAACATTGATATCGTATGCTTTCACAATCTGCTTTTCTTTTGGGGGTTGCAGACACTTATCCATGTGAAGTCCCACTTGGCCACAGTTGAAGCGCTTCCCGTCCGTTGGTTTTGCTTGACATTCTTTGGTATAGTGGCCCTTCTTGCCACAGCTAAAGCACTCAACATCTTTCTAGTCTTTCTTTCTCTGACCATCCTTAGCTTGGTTCTGCTTCCTTTTATTCTAAGAATTATTCTTGCCTCCACCGCCTGCTTATAGTTTTGGCTCTCATGTAGATACAAAAGCAACTTCAGTCTTTAACTTAAGGTAAAGACTCTCCGATCTCAATGCTTTTCCCACAATGGATTCAAACGTCTCATCGATGTGGTTTATAAGTCTTTCCACTAAGTACCTATCCAAGCCAGTTATGAACTTCTCGTTCTTCTTCTCGGCAGTGTCGGTAAGGGATAATCTATACTTCAATGAAGCATCAAACTCTGCAATGTACTCCGAGACTGCCCTACCATTCTGCTTAAGCTCAAGAAATTTCCTAAACAACTCTGATTTCTGAGCAGCTGGGATAAACTTATCACTGAAGCAGGTCTTAAACTGATTCCAAGTAACTCGATCCTATGGAGTAGCTGCTTTAATAGCATTCCACCAATTCATAGCTCAACCTTGAATCTGACGGGATGCTAGCTTCCTCTTCATAGAATCTTCGATACCCAAATCTTCAAAGATGTGCTCACAACTATCCAGCCAATCCTGAACTTCTTTAGCCGACTCCGTTTCATGGAACGGCTTCCCAGCAAGACTAGTGTAAACCTTGCATAGCTTGGCGAAATCGGCTCTAGGCGCCTGCACCGCTGCACCACCACCGTTAACAACAATAGGAACTGCTCCTTGCACATCTCTAAGAATCTCTCTCATGAAGTTAGTGAACATCGTTCTCATATCAAGAGCATTCCTATTATTGGCTCCTCTACCAGTACCCCTTGTATATCGGCTCATCGTTCAATCTATAAAGAGAAAACAATTATCCATCTCCATAGTGGTGCTAGTGCAATACGATTCCATCCTTAGCTATACCAATAGTATATATATAGCTTTTGAAAACCAAAATATTACAATTACGCGCTCTCATATATGTATACTATCTCTCCCTGGTGTCTTTCCTTAGGTTAACTACACAACCTAGAGCTCTGATACCAAGTGTGACGGCCCGCCCTGGACCAGTTGACATTTCCCTCGAAATGCGCTGTGCTGACGTCCAACTAGCATGGGACGGTCATCAGAAGAAAGAAAACTTAACAGTGAACTAATAAGAAACCTATAAAATGTCTCATAGCTCATGGAATAAAATATAATAATAAAATAAAATACTTGACATAAAACACGCGAGATAGTGCATAAGATGAAAACTAAACCATAATCATCATAGTAGCGGAAATTCAAAATACAGCTTATTACAACTCCAACATACTGTCTCTAAAGCAAAGAAAAAGGTGCACTACTAATGCCCAAGTAGTGACCAGCAACAATATAGGGAGAATATCTATATATATCATATGTGGAAGCCTCCTGCTCGTCTCCAGTACAGCTATTCGTGCATACCACCTAACCTGTCTCTAGTCTACCCGTTTAAGAGAATCCAGAGTAATAAGAAGAGACATAAAACTCTGGGTCATACAAAAGTTTGGTATGAACGATAAGCAGCAAAACAGAACAATAATAGGTATACATAACCATACCTGAACCTGAACCTGGACCTGTAACCAAAGGGTGAGCATACAAGTGTACAATACTCTAAGGTGATACTAACATATGGTGTAAAGATACGGGGGAAGAGGTGTGCATGTCATGGTGATAGAAAACGTCAAACATAGCAACCATCCTCACATCTCTCACTCAGTGCGTAAAGCATACGATATCTACCACCTTGATCACCCAGTGGTTTGTTATGATCACTCTGCCCCATGGAGTCACAGTGACTCCACGGCACTGATCCATAGCCACTAATCCTTTGCTATGTCCACTCTGCCCCATGGACTCATGACAACCCCACTACACTGGCTCATAGCCTTGCTACGATCACTCTGCCCCATGTAGTCATAACAACTTCACTGCACTGATCCATAGCCAATATCCGTCTCTCAGTGGTGAGTCAAACCTATAGACGTCGATAACCCCTTTGCACATGTCCCACAGGAAAGTCCAACTCATGAAGTTGTCTTATTGATTCCTATTTGGATCTTGAGTAATAATGTAACACTCCGTGAATTCTATAACATTAAGCTTCACAAATTAAAGTGTAATTAATTCTAAATGAAAGAATAAAGGGAAACGGGTTACGCCATTGCGTTCGTCTCGGAATTCTTCTTAAGATAGAATCCGAGTTTGCGTGAATCGGACTCCGTATGAAGGAGTTATGACCTTCGGAAGTTTCAGAATAAAATTTAAAATTCAAACAGCTCGGTTTCAAATTCAAAATTCGAAAAATAAGCTCAAACTGGGCTGGGTGGGAATTTTCCCACCCAGGGACCAGGTCGACCATAGGGTCGACCATGGTGTCGACCTGGTCACCCCAGGTCGACCATAGTGTCGACCTGGGTGTCGACCTGCCAGTCGACCTACCTGGTCGACCTGGCTGGCTGGGTCTGGCTCTGGCTCGAATTTCTGTGGCTCGGTGTGTCATTAGGGCTGACATGTCACCTCTTAATTGGCTCTTTGGACTTTGTATGGTCTAGATTCCTCCTGTCTTCATCTGACGGCTCAAAACAATCTAAAAATCTATATATACACCCTAAGTCTCAACTAAAAATTCACACAAAAAAATAAGGTTGGAATCGTCATGCTGTCAGGAAGGAATTGAGCATAGCCGTCAAGAGAGAGGAGCTTAGAGACGAATCAAATTAAGAAGATAACTAAAAGTTAATCTACCCAAAGGAACGCATATCAATTTCAGAATTCAGAATCCAGAATTCAAGATTTTGCATTCGTTGTAAGTATAGTGATCTTTCAGAATATGAATAAAATTGTGACGTGATTCGATGTAAATGAAAATAGAATTGTGTTATTGTATAATAATAATATGAATTATGTGTATTGTAATATTCTGTCATGACTTGTGTATTGATATTTATGGCATAAATTGATTGATGCAAGCCTATTGGACATTTGTATATGAAAATAATAGCACTAGCAAGTTGTGGCAAAAACTAGTAATTGATCCCTTTTTGTTTATGTCAATGGCATGGAATATATACATTCCCTTAGTCTAAGTTAAAGTTTATGTAAACATGTTCTAGATTTGATACCTTTTATGCCTACATGACTCAAAACCTATGAACACGTTCTTATGTTTATTTGCAAGTATAATTGGATATATGTTAAGTACCGTTTGGGTTACAGAAACTATGCAAGTTCATGTTGAAATAAGCTATATGATTAGATGCTAAAATTGGATATTTTGGTGAATATACAACATGTTAGTTTTGTGGTTGACATTATGCCAAGTTAAACATGTTTAAACCCAAGTTTGTATAAGCCTAAACTGTGCCATTTCATATGACACCTACTTAGTTATACTCTGATTTGAATGCAAGTTCACATGACCCAAAATTTATGTTAGTTGAATCGCTAAATTGCAAGTTCATGCGCCACACACCTTTATGTATTGTAAAATATTACATGTTCTTGATTTCCCCTTTTCTCACATTTATAAAGTTGGGTTGAATTGCGTCGAGCCCAACATTTGTTATAATGTTGCGAACATACAAACGGGGATAATAACGTTGGGTGTAAAACATGAAAAATATATGTTGGCATGTTTGGCACACGCCAACGACAATGACATTTAAGAGGTATGAATTGTTATACCCAAGAATAAAGGACATGACATTTACATATAAAATTGAGAAGTGAAGAATATGTAAATTTAGAAAACACGGTATGCTTAACCCGAGGTTGGATTGAGTTGTGACGTAAACCTGCCCGGACCCGCCCGGTTGTCCAGTAGTCACAACAATACCTATCCAATGTGGGTGGTTAAGCATTGAGCCCAATAAGGACCCGAGGTTAGACTGAACTACGGTGTAAACCTGCCCGGAACCGACCGGCACATCCAGTTACCGTAGCAATATCTATCTAATGTGAGTGGTCGGTGCTTTAAGAGGCTAAGGACAGATGGTAGGGTTAAGTCAACTAAAAACACTTAACCAAATTCAACATGTTAACAAGAATTGATGGGTGAGGTTAGGTAAATACAGACACTTAACCACTTAACATGTTTGACTAGAAAACCCTAGTAATGAGGGACCCGTTTCAGCAGTAACCCAAGTTAGGTATCATGGTACCCTGAAACTAGGCAGGGTGGGGCACGATTACTGGGCTGATTGTAAGCGGTCAAAGCGACGGCGGTGGGTGCAACAGTGTGGGTTATAATGGAGTGCGGGCGTGCACACACTTCAGTGCAGACAAACAGGGCACTGGGAGCACCAGTAGTATAACCTATGTATTCTAGAATTGTGTCGGGGCCGCCACCATGGGTCTTGATACACCCCATGGTGGGACCAGCATAGGTATCTACAATTCTTGGGGGCCGTATGACACATGTTTATACGAGTAGTAGCCGATCTTTAGAAAATGGGGATCACTTCACCCTCAGCATGGGGTGCCAGTTAGAATAAGCTTAAGTAGGTGCAGAGATATAGTGTGGGTGCGATAGTACATTCGATTCTAAACGACACTTCCTTAGCTTGTGATACTTTCCTGTTTTTAGTTTATATCTATCATGCCCTTTTTCTTATTCACATACTGAAGAGTCACTAGATTTACTCAGGCTTTATGTCTGACTCTATTTCTTTTCGTCTTCTTTTCTTTTATCCCCCCCAGTCCACAGGGAGGAAACAACCCAGCTTAGTACTCTTTTGCAAGCTTCAAGACCGTAGACGTATGGTTTGGATCTCTTTTGCTCGGATTATGGCTTTGGATATCACTATGGGGATTTTTGTTACTTTATTTATGTTTTATGCTTCTTTAATAATCAAGACAGTAATGAGGTTGTAATGTTGGAAGTATTTTGAGACAATTATGGAAATGTTTTGTATGAACACGTATTGATGAAATAAAAGCCTGTTTGTTTTCCGCTGTTTAAAATATGTGTACTTATATCTGTCTTGTGTTTATCTGTGACTTTTACTTATAAACCTCCACCAAAGTTAAGGCATTCCCTTTGTGAGTGACCTTAACGGAGGTGGGGTGTTTCAAATAACCTCTCATTTGGACTTCCTTTGCATATCGGGTTTTGGTCGAATTAGGGTTGTGTGAAGACCCGTAACTTCCCCGTAAAGGAAAGCGTCGGATAGTTCGAGAACAAACCACAACAGAACGCATATAGAAGAACATTTCATTGTATATAACAACAATGCATCAGATTACAAGAATATACAGAGTATAAAAGAATATTACACAGAAATATCAGAGATTTAAATTACATTTAAATACATAGCAGCGGAAAATAATACAATACACAACTAGAATGAGATATACGGATACAAAGCTTCCCGGATATCGTTCCAGTCGTAAACCAGGATCCTGTGAATATAAATCTGCAAAACCAAAACTACTAGCTGCCCGTGTCAAAATAAGGGCACCCAGAGTTTAGGTCAAAACAATAAACTCCAGGTCAGTCATGTGACTGGTGTGAGAACTAAAGCAGTTATAAATCTTTATTTTCAAAGCTAGGTAAAACAAGGGACCACGCCGTATAACACGGAACGGGTTTCCTCCCAAGAATACCAGTGCATAAGACAAACAACGCAATGCTAAATAAAGAAAAATGAAGCTGTTATAAGACCCAGGTCCCATCACACAATGCAACGCAGTCGAGGATAGGGTTTTCCCTTATAACAGCCAAAGAATGCTTGATACGTTTAAAACAAATCATTTGATACTATTATAAGTGCATAGAGTATAAAACAACTTCAAATCATAAGTATCAATCATAGGCGGCATGAATGCCCCATACCACTATGTCGCCATATATAGGTTTACAAATAAAACCGCAAATGTCACGTATTTGGAAATTGGGTTTCCATCTATGAACCGAGGCTAGGGGCAAGATCCTCAACCGATTCGAGACGCTCTAGCCCGCCCCTCAGGAACAGCCGCAACTGCCCCTTGGATCGTCAGGGCCGGTCCACACGGAGTGGATTATTATGCCTGAACAATACGTCTCCCCACCCTATGGGGTGTAAGTCTGGTCCGTCAGCCGACCAGAATGCATTCGGCCGAAACCGATATAACCGAGGCGCCTCGCAACAGCAACAACAACATAAGTCAAACTCGTCAGGGCGTGTAAAACCACTGACGCCACTTCTAACTAGAAAGAAACGCATGCCCTCCCTGAGGTCCGTCTCCCGTTTTTGATTCATACCGGGTGTGAAACTCGCGAATCAAACGTTACACAAAGCTACGCCACAAAGGTCGTGCTTTGATCATCAACCACAAGACTTTGCTTTTCAACAGAAGCCTTGATCATTTGCATCTTAGCATGCCACACAGGCAAGCCATCCTATGCAACCGATATCAGTCACACAGAATGAAATCCGATGTCAGACACACAGTCCATTTACAAGTCCGTTCTGGGTCTGAACGAAACCGGAGGCACCTAGTACCCCGCATATCCATCGATCTCCAAGTACGTCTGGACGATCACTAACTGTTTCCATCTTCTTGGGTGTACAGCCCAATCAAGATCATCAGTTATCACCCAAACGACGTGAAGACCTCCGGTCTTCGACCATCGTCTTCGTCTTCGACTTATCGTCGTATCAGTTACTCAGAATGGGATAAACCCGGTCTTTCCGAATAACTCGCGTATATTTTAAATAAGTGTTACACAAACACAACATACGCCTCATTCCAATTCATTAGTCACTAACCGTAAATTAATCAAGAGAATAATTCCCCAAATATTAACCCCGAAGGCCGAAACCAACATCAGATCAATATCCAGAAAACCATTCTGCTTGGCTAACCGCCAGTTAGTTTCTAAATTTCACATTCAAATCTAATTACAGATTTATCTATCGCCTGGAGCAAAACTGGTGATACTCCATTCTCGATCTTTTCAATCTAATTAAAGATTCATTAAAACTCCACTTAGTTTTAATCATTATCTGGGTTAAAGAATCAGTGTCATTTAAAACACGATTCACGATAAACCCAAAATCACATTCCATTAATTATCGGGTTAAAGAACAAGTGTTATTTAAAACACTGTTCACGATAAACCCAAAAATCAATACCAATTCAATTCCAATTAAATATCATTTAATTGGTACACTTCATTAAATCTAAATAAAAAGATTTAATCTTTTCTCAACTGGGTTCAAGAACAGTGTTAGTGAAGACACCATTCACGACAAACCCAAATCACATTCGATATTCAATACAAGGCTCTGAATAGAAAATATATCGGCTTATATTCAATATCGAATTCTACGACTAACAAATGTCGTATTGGAAATAACGATACAAATATATATCTTTCAAATTTCCATAACAACACCTGTAATGTCACGAATTCCAACATCGAAATATTCCGAAGACAATTTCGATTCAAATCCACTCCAATGCAATCATTGGAAATTTTGGTTATTTTCAAAACCATTTCAAATTCAATTTATTTATTTAAAAATAAATAGAATTATAATTCTAGTTCAAAGCTAGTTCATTTCGATAAAAATCCATTTTTTTATCTTTTCAAATATGGAGATTTTCACCCCAAACTTTCACAAATCATTTCTTATGATTTTACACAAATTATTACTATTTTTAATAATTTTATCAAGGCCCGTACAGTCGATTTCCAACAATGGCCATCGAACTGCACTTACAACGACCTTTTTCGAATTTGATTTGGACGTATCTCCAAATCCAACCGTTAGATTTCAAATTTCTAACATTAATTAGAAAGCTCTTTTCGATACGAACCCAACGGTTCCGGTTTTAGGAGAATCCGACGGTCGGATCTCCTGTAATGTCCGTTTGAAATAAATGGTCGAAATTCGCGAACTGCCGCGGCGCGGCGCGTTCTATTCAGGCCATTATATTATATATAATATATATAATATATATTTCGTCGATTTCTATTTAAAACGAATTATATAAATAGTTTTGAATTCGTTTCAAAAACATTTTCAACTTCCATTTCAATTCAAATCAAAATTGAATTCTTCTCTATAAATTCGTTTTAAAATTCATTTCTATTCAATTCGAATTTCAATTCAATTTGAATTCATTTCAATTCGCTTTCTATTCCATTTGAATTCGTTTTCAATTCAATTCATTTCGAAATCGTTTTCAATTCATTTCATTTCGAAATCGTTTTCAATTCAATTCATTTCGAAATCGTTTTCAATTCATTTCATTTCGAAATCGTTTTCAATTTATTTTGAATTCGTTTTCAATTCAATTCATTTCGAAATCGTTTTCAATTCAATTCATTTCGAAATCGTTTTCAATTCATTTCATTTCGAAATCGTTTTCAATTCAATTCATTTCGAAATCGTTTTCAATTCATTTCATTTCGAAATCGTTTTCAATTCGATATAAATATCGTTCACGTCAAAATGGCGTCCATACACGGCTTCATAAATTTCTATTTTCAAATATTCTATTTCAAATATTTCTTTTTCAAAATAGTTGTTATTATCAAAATATTTCGTTCAACACATGACCAATCTCAATGAATGAGTACTGTCAACACATGAACTTTTATTTTATAATATTCTTTATTTTTCAAATTGGAATGAGGCCCAATCAATTACCATATAAAGTTAATTATATGGATTTTCATACAACACATGTATATCATAGCATTGAAAAATAATCAACCATCAACCAAAGTGCACTACACTGCATAAGCATCAAATACAGATATTCAACGCTTATAACAGCCTGTCAATCAATCGATCGACATATTTAATCAATCAGGATGAGTGAACTGCATATTTCATCCTAACACCCGTGTGGGGTTTCAAACAATCAAACACAGATTTTATTTGTGCAGTTGGGCGATGTGTGAAATTTATCGACCCAATCAATATCATTCAAATAAGTGTACATAAACAAACCATCTGGTTTGTAAATGAATATTTATTTATTCACTTCACTATTTTCATATTCACGTTAAAAATTATATTTTTAACGATAAAACATTTTATTTCAACCTATGAATTTCTATTCAATTCATTTATTCAATAAAATGATATTTTTATTTTTCTAACATGTTTTAGAAAATTTCGGCGGCATAACGGCACGATACTAGAAACGGGACAAGGCCTAGCCTTATCCCCGGTCTAGTGAAGGCCCACGCCATTCACACATCAATCAAATCAATTCGTTATGCAAACCGCAAACTTTGGAGTAAGGATCTAACCTAGCCTTACTCCTTCGCCTTATAACGGCGCACGTCTAATCCTAACCAATTTATCGATTCGATTTTTCACACCACAAACCACATTCAAACAATATCGCAATCAATCACCAAACTGTCAAACAAACAAGTCCATGGTCTGTGGACGATTGTGTCGGGTGCTACTAAGCACCGTCTGCATCCTAGTATATATATATAACTAGAAAATAAATAGAAAGGTGAGAAATTCTCACCGATTAGCTATCCTAGCTCCACGGCACTTCATTGATAGAAATCTTCATCGCTATCGCATCTTCGTCATCTTCGCTGCCCGTAGCCACTACATATGTAAAAATCGAATTTTTACTATGCTATTCAATATATAAAATCGAATTTTGACTTCGCTATTCAATATATAAAAATCGAATTTTTTTTCTTTTGCAAGTTCAAATCTTTTTCTACTAAAAGATTAAACTTTTTTTCCTATTTTAAAGTTCAAAATAAAATCAGTTTTTCGCTTTCATAAAAATGCAGTTTTTTCATAACTTAAAAAATAAAAATACAGTTTTTGCCTTATTTAAAAATTCAGTTTAAAAATCATTTAAAAATCAGTTTTCTAATCTAAAATAAAATTCAGTCTTAAACCTAAAATAAAATTCAGTTTTAAACCTACCTAAAATCAGAATTTTAAAAACATAAAAATCGGTTTTTAATATTAACAAAATCAGTTTTATAAATTAAGTAAAAATCAGTTTTATAAATAAAGTAAAAACTTACAGTTCGAAAGGGGGGGGTTCACCACCATCGGAGAGGCTTCGGGTGGCTCTGGGTCGGCGGCAGGAGGAGGCGGAGGGTTGGGGCGGCCTTCAGTTCGTCGGCGGTCATCACTGTGGG
Organism: Allium sativum; assembly: GCA_030737875.1. NCBI lineage: Eukaryota > Viridiplantae > Streptophyta > Magnoliopsida > Asparagales > Amaryllidaceae > Allium > Allium sativum. Next base: position 231,942,383 of record CM060926.1, read on the forward strand.
GGGGGAAAGCTCTGGCGTTTTCGTCTTCGATTCGAAGGGAGGAAGGAGATGAGCTAGAGGGGAGAGGAAGGCGCGACTTTAGGGGGGAGCGGCGGTCCATCGTCGGCGTCAGCAAGGGGGAGGAAGAGGCGTCGCGATCTGAAACTGGAAGGGGTTTTTTTTTTTTTTTTTTTTTTTTATATTTTGACCGTGGTTTGACTTGTGAGGAAAGAGAGAGCTCAAGGGGGTTATATAATATTTTAATTATTTAAATAATTAATTTCTCCATAAAGTAACTTTAAATTTCGATCTCCGAACGAGGCCCAATGACTGTCGTCCCTAGCTAATTACCCCCATTCCGAATACAATGGGATATGTTTCATAAGCCAGTTCGGCTGTTACGCTCAGTTTTCGCTGAAATTAATGTATAAATCTATATATTCAATTTTAAACGTACATTTCAATTTACCGGGGTCACATACTAACTTTAAAAATTCTAGAAAAATATTTTCTAGCTTCGTATTGACGATACGGTCCTAACAAAACTAGTTTCGTCGAAATCTGAGACCGTTAGAAAAATGGCCAATTTCCAGTCGATTAAAATCAACTGAAACTGGTCAAACGCGTTTTCCTTTGCCACGCTCACATATTGATTCGAAAAATTATGAAATTTGAAATCTAGCAATAACTTTACATCACGGACCCAACAAAACTGGTTTCGTCGAAATCCGAGGTCGTTTGCAAAATGTCCATTTTTAAGGGCCTGAATTCCATAGCGACTATTCAGAATTTTCAACTGGACATATCTTTTGATTCCCGCTAAGAAATTTTGATCATTCGGGTTCGTTGGAAAGATATTCACTATTAGATTCCATTATTTTTGGTTTCACTAAAATCCGGATTGTTTTGCACCCGGTACATTCAATTGAAGTTTGAAATCGAATTATCGAACTACCGCGCCATTTTCAATTCTATTTATAATTATATATAATTATTTATATTCTAACGACGACGCGTATAATATATACGTTCGAATATATTCAAAATAAATTTCTCGTCGATATTATTTAAAATAATTCATTTTAAATAATCTAAATTCGCTAAAATGGCCAAAATAAAAATTTTAAACTGGCCCAGATTTTACGGGTTGTTACAATCTCCCCCACTTAAAACTTTTCGTCCCCGAAAAGGAACAAAGTCGAAAGTGGTTTGATTATTCAGCTCCACATTTGATCTGGCTTCCATTCTCCAACTCTTTAGTTTCTGAGAATTTTTAAAATTTCAAAAATTTGGCTAACACCCTAAATTTTTGAAAAATTTCGCCATAACCTCCCCTGCACCGGGAGCATCGGGAAATTGCAAATAGCGTTCCCGGTCCTTCAGATCTCAAAAAGAAAAAGAAAAAGCCAAGCGGCTAGCCAATAGGCTCATAAAATCATCATCACCCAAACAAAACAGTAAATTATGTAATAAACATGTACCTATTTGTCGGGCAAACAAATTTTATTCTCTGCTCTAGCCTCCTTGCTATGACCTGTTCAATGATATATATGTATATGCAAACAAATGCGACCAATTTTCAATAGAGTTCAATATTTGATTCAATTAGGCATAATTGTTCAAAATTAGCAAACAATTAAACAAACAACACAAACTTCAATCAATTAGTGGATTAACGTTTCAAATTCATAATTTCGATATATATACAAAAATCAGATTTTTGATGCCAAATCACAACAATTAGCCCTATCTAATTTTGGTTCTCACACCAGTCAATAGGAAATATATAGATATCAAACCTTCGAAACACGAACATAAATGTTGATGATGCGATCGCTATCATCAATATCATCTCCGGGCGACTAGGGTGTGGTGCTATATCTATCCAATATATTAAAACTTCGAATACACGCTAGCTAGGCGCATACGCAAAAATCTTTATATTTTGGATTGTCCTAATCAATATAAAATAAATAATCAAATACGAATAATTGATTTAAATTTTCAAATCAAAAATCGTTTTCATTTTAAAAATATACTCTTCACACTCGTTCTAGGATACTACTGATCCCATCTCTAACGAGTCATTCCATTGGATATTACTAATCCAATATCTGATGAATTCCTTCGTACGGTTCTAATGTGTCTTGTTCTCTGCTTTGTAAACCAAAGCTCTGATACCAACTGTGAAGACCCGTAACTTCCCCGTAAAGGAAAGCGTCGGATAGTTCGAGAACAAACCACAACAGAACGCATATAGAAGAACATTTCATTGTATATAACAACAATGCATCAGATTACAAGAATATACAGAGTATAAAAGAATATTACACAGAAATATCAGAGATTTAAATTACATTTAAATACATAGCAGCGGAAAATAATACAATACACAACTAGAATGAGATATACGGATACAAAGCTTCCCGGATATCGTTCCAGTCGTAAACCAGGATCCTGTGAATATAAATCTGCAAAACCAAAACTACTAGCTGCCCGTGTCAAAATAAGGGCACCCAGAGTTTAGGTCAAAACAATAAACTCCAGGTCAGTCATGTGACTGGTGTGAGAACTAAAGCAGTTATAAATCTTTATTTTCAAAGCTAGGTAAAACAAGGGACCACGCCGTATAACACGGAACGGGTTTCCTCCCAAGAATACCAGTGCATAAGACAAACAACGCAATGCTAAATAAAGAAAAATGAAGCTGTTATAAGACCCAGGTCCCATCACACAATGCAACGCAGTCGAGGATAGGGTTTTCCCTTATAACAGCCAAAGAATGCTTGATACGTTTAAAACAAATCATTTGATACTATTATAAGTGCATAGAGTATAAAACAACTTCAAATCATAAGTATCAATCATAGGCGGCATGAATGCCCCATACCACTATGTCGCCATATATAGGTTTACAAATAAAACCGCAAATGTCACGTATTTGGAAATTGGGTTTCCATCTATGAACCGAGGCTAGGGGCAAGATCCTCAACCGATTCGAGACGCTCTAGCCCGCCCCTCAGGAACAGCCGCAACTGCCCCTTGGATCGTCAGGGCCGGTCCACACGGAGTGGATTATTATGCCTGAACAATACGTCTCCCCACCCTATGGGGTGTAAGTCTGGTCCGTCAGCCGACCAGAATGCATTCGGCCGAAACCGATATAACCGAGGCGCCTCGCAACAGCAACAACAACATAAGTCAAACTCGTCAGGGCGTGTAAAACCACTGACGCCACTTCTAACTAGAAAGAAACGCATGCCCTCCCTGAGGTCCGTCTCCCGTTTTTGATTCATACCGGGTGTGAAACTCGCGAATCAAACGTTACACAAAGCTACGCCACAAAGGTCGTGCTTTGATCATCAACCACAAGACTTTGCTTTTCAACAGAAGCCTTGATCATTTGCATCTTAGCATGCCACACAGGCAAGCCATCCTATGCAACCGATATCAGTCACACAGAATGAAATCCGATGTCAGACACACAGTCCATTTACAAGTCCGTTCTGGGTCTGAACGAAACCGGAGGCACCTAGTACCCCGCATATCCATCGATCTCCAAGTACGTCTGGACGATCACTAACTGTTTCCATCTTCTTGGGTGTACAGCCCAATCAAGATCATCAGTTATCACCCAAACGACGTGAAGACCTCCGGTCTTCGACCATCGTCTTCGTCTTCGACTTATCGTCGTATCAGTTACTCAGAATGGGATAAACCCGGTCTTTCCGAATAACTCGCGTATATTTTAAATAAGTGTTACACAAACACAACATACGCCTCATTCCAATTCATTAGTCACTAACCGTAAATTAATCAAGAGAATAATTCCCCAAATATTAACCCCGAAGGCCGAAACCAACATCAGATCAATATCCAGAAAACCATTCTGCTTGGCTAACCGCCAGTTAGTTTCTAAATTTCACATTCAAATCTAATTACAGATTTATCTATCGCCTGGAGCAAAACTGGTGATACTCCATTCTCGATCTTTTCAATCTAATTAAAGATTCATTAAAACTCCACTTAGTTTTAATCATTATCTGGGTTAAAGAATCAGTGTCATTTAAAACACGATTCACGATAAACCCAAAATCACATTCCATTAATTATCGGGTTAAAGAACAAGTGTTATTTAAAACACTGTTCACGATAAACCCAAAAATCAATACCAATTCAATTCCAATTAAATATCATTTAATTGGTACACTTCATTAAATCTAAATAAAAAGATTTAATCTTTTCTCAACTGGGTTCAAGAACAGTGTTAGTGAAGACACCATTCACGACAAACCCAAATCACATTCGATATTCAATACAAGGCTCTGAATAGAAAATATATCGGCTTATATTCAATATCGAATTCTACGACTAACAAATGTCGTATTGGAAATAACGATACAAATATATATCTTTCAAATTTCCATAACAACACCTGTAATGTCACGAATTCCAACATCGAAATATTCCGAAGACAATTTCGATTCAAATCCACTCCAATGCAATCATTGGAAATTTTGGTTATTTTCAAAACCATTTCAAATTCAATTTATTTATTTAAAAATAAATAGAATTATAATTCTAGTTCAAAGCTAGTTCATTTCGATAAAAATCCATTTTTTTATCTTTTCAAATATGGAGATTTTCACCCCAAACTTTCACAAATCATTTCTTATGATTTTACACAAATTATTACTATTTTTAATAATTTTATCAAGGCCCGTACAGTCGATTTCCAACAATGGCCATCGAACTGCACTTACAACGACCTTTTTCGAATTTGATTTGGACGTATCTCCAAATCCAACCGTTAGATTTCAAATTTCTAACATTAATTAGAAAGCTCTTTTCGATACGAACCCAACGGTTCCGGTTTTAGGAGAATCCGACGGTCGGATCTCCTGTAATGTCCGTTTGAAATAAATGGTCGAAATTCGCGAACTGCCGCGGCGCGGCGCGTTCTATTCAGGCCATTATATTATATATAATATATATAATATATATTTCGTCGATTTCTATTTAAAACGAATTATATAAATAGTTTTGAATTCGTTTCAAAAACATTTTCAACTTCCATTTCAATTCAAATCAAAATTGAATTCTTCTCTATAAATTCGTTTTAAAATTCATTTCTATTCAATTCGAATTTCAATTCAATTTGAATTCATTTCAATTCGCTTTCTATTCCATTTGAATTCGTTTTCAATTCAATTCATTTCGAAATCGTTTTCAATTCATTTCATTTCGAAATCGTTTTCAATTCAATTCATTTCGAAATCGTTTTCAATTCATTTCATTTCGAAATCGTTTTCAATTTATTTTGAATTCGTTTTCAATTCAATTCATTTCGAAATCGTTTTCAATTCAATTCATTTCGAAATCGTTTTCAATTCATTTCATTTCGAAATCGTTTTCAATTCAATTCATTTCGAAATCGTTTTCAATTCATTTCATTTCGAAATCGTTTTCAATTCGATATAAATATCGTTCACGTCAAAATGGCGTCCATACACGGCTTCATAAATTTCTATTTTCAAATATTCTATTTCAAATATTTCTTTTTCAAAATAGTTGTTATTATCAAAATATTTCGTTCAACACATGACCAATCTCAATGAATGAGTACTGTCAACACATGAACTTTTATTTTATAATATTCTTTATTTTTCAAATTGGAATGAGGCCCAATCAATTACCATATAAAGTTAATTATATGGATTTTCATACAACACATGTATATCATAGCATTGAAAAATAATCAACCATCAACCAAAGTGCACTACACTGCATAAGCATCAAATACAGATATTCAACGCTTATAACAGCCTGTCAATCAATCGATCGACATATTTAATCAATCAGGATGAGTGAACTGCATATTTCATCCTAACACCCGTGTGGGGTTTCAAACAATCAAACACAGATTTTATTTGTGCAGTTGGGCGATGTGTGAAATTTATCGACCCAATCAATATCATTCAAATAAGTGTACATAAACAAACCATCTGGTTTGTAAATGAATATTTATTTATTCACTTCACTATTTTCATATTCACGTTAAAAATTATATTTTTAACGATAAAACATTTTATTTCAACCTATGAATTTCTATTCAATTCATTTATTCAATAAAATGATATTTTTATTTTTCTAACATGTTTTAGAAAATTTCGGCGGCATAACGGCACGATACTAGAAACGGGACAAGGCCTAGCCTTATCCCCGGTCTAGTGAAGGCCCACGCCATTCACACATCAATCAAATCAATTCGTTATGCAAACCGCAAACTTTGGAGTAAGGATCTAACCTAGCCTTACTCCTTCGCCTTATAACGGCGCACGTCTAATCCTAACCAATTTATCGATTCGATTTTTCACACCACAAACCACATTCAAACAATATCGCAATCAATCACCAAACTGTCAAACAAACAAGTCCATGGTCTGTGGACGATTGTGTCGGGTGCTACTAAGCACCGTCTGCATCCTAGTATATATATATAACTAGAAAATAAATAGAAAGGTGAGAAATTCTCACCGATTAGCTATCCTAGCTCCACGGCACTTCATTGATAGAAATCTTCATCGCTATCGCATCTTCGTCATCTTCGCTGCCCGTAGCCACTACATATGTAAAAATCGAATTTTTACTATGCTATTCAATATATAAAATCGAATTTTGACTTCGCTATTCAATATATAAAAATCGAATTTTTTTTCTTTTGCAAGTTCAAATCTTTTTCTACTAAAAGATTAAACTTTTTTTCCTATTTTAAAGTTCAAAATAAAATCAGTTTTTCGCTTTCATAAAAATGCAGTTTTTTCATAACTTAAAAAATAAAAATACAGTTTTTGCCTTATTTAAAAATTCAGTTTAAAAATCATTTAAAAATCAGTTTTCTAATCTAAAATAAAATTCAGTCTTAAACCTAAAATAAAATTCAGTTTTAAACCTACCTAAAATCAGAATTTTAAAAACATAAAAATCGGTTTTTAATATTAACAAAATCAGTTTTATAAATTAAGTAAAAATCAGTTTTATAAATAAAGTAAAAACTTACAGTTCGAAAGGGGGGGGTTCACCACCATCGGAGAGGCTTCGGGTGGCTCTGGGTCGGCGGCAGGAGGAGGCGGAGGGTTGGGGCGGCCTTCAGTTCGTCGGCGGTCATCACTGTGGGGGGGGAAAGCTCTGGCGTTTTCGTCTTCGATTCGAAGGGAGGAAGGAGATGAGCTAGAGGGGAGAGGAAGGCGCGACTTTAGGGGGGAGCGGCGGTCCATCGTCGGCGTCAGCAAGGGGGAGGAAGAGGCGTCGCGATCTGAAACTGGAAGGGGTTTTTTTTTTTTTTTTTTTTTTTTATATTTTGACCGTGGTTTGACTTGTGAGGAAAGAGAGAGCTCAAGGGGGTTATATAATATTTTAATTATTTAAATAATTAATTTCTCCATAAAGTAACTTTAAATTTCGATCTCCGAACGAGGCCCAATGACTGTCGTCCCTAGCTAATTACCCCCATTCCGAATACAATGGGATATGTTTCATAAGCCAGTTCGGCTGTTACGCTCAGTTTTCGCTGAAATTAATGTATAAATCTATATATTCAATTTTAAACGTACATTTCAATTTACCGGGGTCACATACTAACTTTAAAAATTCTAGAAAAATATTTTCTAGCTTCGTATTGACGATACGGTCCTAACAAAACTAGTTTCGTCGAAATCTGAGACCGTTAGAAAAATGGCCAATTTCCAGTCGATTAAAATCAACTGAAACTGGTCAAACGCGTTTTCCTTTGCCACGCTCACATATTGATTCGAAAAATTATGAAATTTGAAATCTAGCAATAACTTTACATCACGGACCCAACAAAACTGGTTTCGTCGAAATCCGAGGTCGTTTGCAAAATGTCCATTTTTAAGGGCCTGAATTCCATAGCGACTATTCAGAATTTTCAACTGGACATATCTTTTGATTCCCGCTAAGAAATTTTGATCATTCGGGTTCGTTGGAAAGATATTCACTATTAGATTCCATTATTTTTGGTTTCACTAAAATCCGGATTGTTTTGCACCCGGTACATTCAATTGAAGTTTGAAATCGAATTATCGAACTACCGCGCCATTTTCAATTCTATTTATAATTATATATAATTATTTATATTCTAACGACGACGCGTATAATATATACGTTCGAATATATTCAAAATAAATTTCTCGTCGATATTATTTAAAATAATTCATTTTAAATAATCTAAATTCGCTAAAATGGCCAAAATAAAAATTTTAAACTGGCCCAGATTTTACGGGTTGTTACAGGTTGGTCTTCAGAAGAGTTGTCACGTAATAGTAGTGAAAGTCTAAATCGGTTCGGTTCGGTATATGGTGTCCAAGTTCCTTCCTATAGTCCGGTTCGGTCCTCCACATCACCTCGATTCAGATCGATCATATCAAACCTCTAGCTTTCGGTTCGGTTCAGTTACACCGATCCGACCCACTAGTTGCTCTAGCTCCCCATGCCGATCTGGTCCCGTATCTAATCCTTGCCTGGTCTAATGCTTCATTTCGATCTGCTTCCCTTTACTTCAGCTTTGATCTGATTTGGTCCTCATGCTAAGCTCCGATCCGATCCCCGACCCAACTCCAACTCTATGCAAGTGGCTTTCCTTTTTGCTAAGTCTCTTATGCCAAGTTTCGATCCGAATCTAATTCCCTTGCCCAGTTCTCCAATCCGATCTGAGCCCTATATCCGATCCAATCCGAAACACTGCACATTTCGTGTAACTTTTCCAGCGACTGTTTTACGCCATATGACAGCATTTTCGACCACTCTAACCTTTCTAATCAATCAAAAAGCCATACAGTCATAGAAACATAGAGAATCAACTATAAACACCAAAACAATAATTTAATATGTCAATATGGATCAAACATAGCCAAAACCCCATGTTTTCCCCTTAATCCCCTTCAATCATGTTTAATCATACAATTAGCAAAACTTATCCAAATTAGCCCAAATTTTTATTAGAGTCCTAAAATAATATTCTAGAATTTTACTAATTTTTCCAGATTTTTCTGAGTTATAATTTCGCTAATTATCACTAATCACCCCTAATTAGTGAAAAACAATGCAAATCACTCACCTTAGCCACAAATTAATCTTAGATCTGAACTTTGCTACTGTTATAGGTCGAATTTCAATGCTTTGCAGTAGCCCCAACTCTATTTTGCCACTATACTTCCTTGATTTGGTGTAGATTAAGCTAATACGCGATTAAACAGTGATTTGGGATGAATTTAGAAAGTGGAGGCCATTGTTAGGGTTGAAGAGAGGTAAGTAGCGGCTGGAAAATGACAAAGAAAAGGTTTCTCTAACCCTAATCAGCCCTCATATAGCTCTAATCCCAAAAACCCCCAACGGGTCTAGCTGCTAATCAACCAGTTAAACCCAATTAAGTTGTTTTCACCTTCTAAACCTTAATTCTACCATATCTCCCAAACGGTAAGTCCGTTTGACAAGTGTGACCACTCTACGGAACGGTAAACCATCATCCGGATCTAATGGAAGTGGTTTCAGGTCAAAAATCCTTACCAATCAAAAGTTATAGGCAAAACAAGATTCTCCAGGGGTAAAATGGTCATTTAAAAATCGGCAAAAATCGTGAACATGGGAAATGACCCCAATAGTCGTTCCCCAAAGTTATACGGCCATACGACTTCATATGATAATGAAATAAATATTTTATGATCCTCCCATGTGTAGAATGCGGGTCGTTACAGTTGTTTTCCATCTCTTCGGAGATTGAGGGATTTCGGGTCGTTACAGTTTGGTATCAGAGCTTTGGTTTACAAAGCACGAGAACAAGACACATTAGAAACTAACGAAAGAATTCATCAGAGATAGGATTAGTAATATTCTATAAGAATAATTTATTAGAGATAGGATCAGTAGCATCCCAGAACGAGTTTGAAGGGTATTGTTATTAAAAACAGATTTAATTTTGAAAATTTTATCTTATTATACGTTGTTGAGTATTCTATTTTATATTGATTTTGGATAATCGAGTATATGAAGATTTCACATATACGCGTTATGAACATATATTTGAAGTCTTAAAAATACTGGATAGATATAGAATCACACTCTAGTCGGCTCGAGATGAGTCTGGTGATAGGTCGACCATCACCAGCATTTATGTTCGAGTTTCGAAAGTGGGATATCGATATATATCCAGTTGACTGGTATGAGAACCAAAACTTAGTTAGAATTTATTATTTGTGATTTGGCACTAAAAATATGATTTTGAATATATAAACTTATGTATATTTGAAAAGTTAGCCAACTAATTCATAGCTGGTTGTGTTGTTTGATTATTAGTTGAACTAATAAAAATATTGGAGTAATAAAACCCATATGAGAATGAATTATTATAAAGCCAAATCAAATACTGAACTAAATTGAAAATTGTTTGGAATTGCATGCATGTAAATATATATGTTGAACAGGTCATAGCATGGAAGCTAAGAAGAGGAATAAAATTGTATGCCCAACAAATAGGTACATGTTTACTATATTTCTTGGGTTTTGATGATTTTATGAGCCGGTTGGCTAGCCGCTTGGCTTTTTCTTTTTCTTTTGAATTGATGAGGGCCCTATGAGGCAAGTTGCGGTTTTACCGATCAGCCCATACAAAGGAGATTATGGCGAATTTTTTCGAAAATTTAGGGTGTTAGCCAAATTTTTGAGAAATTTGAAAATTCTTAGAAACTGAAAAGTTGAAGAATGAAAGCCAGAATGAAAGTTGAGTTAGTTAGTCAAACTATTTCAACTCCGTTCCTTTTCGAGGATGAAAAGATTTTAAGTGGGGGAGATTGTAACAACCTGGAATTTCTGAGCCAACTATTTTTTTTATTTTAGCTATTTTATGGATTTTGAATATTTAAAATGATTTATTTTAAATAATAACGATTTAAGATTTATTTAAATCAAAGTTAGAACGTATACATTTATTTTAATTATAAAACAAGCATGAAATGGTGCAGTAGTTTGAAAATTCGATTTTGAATTTCAATTGAATGTATAAGATTCAAAATAAATCAGAATTGGACGAAACAAGAAACGTTAGAATCTGTTTAATAATATCTTTCTAACGAATGAATGAAATTCAGATTTCATAATAGAAATTATAAGTTATGTCCAATTTAAAATTTAAAATAGTCGCTATGGAATTTTTTATTTTTTTAATATGACATATAGCCCTTAAAAATAGCCATATTGTAAACGACCTCCGTTTTTGACGAATCCACTTTTGTTGGATCCGAAGTGTCAAATTATCGTTAGGTTTCAAGTTTCATGATTTTTGGATTTAATATGTGAGTGTGGTAAATTTAAACTTGTTTTGTATATTTCAATTTGAATTTAATTGACTAGAAAAAGGCCATTTTTCAAACGGTCTCCAAATTCGACGAAATTACTTTTGGTGTATCGTCAAAACATAGCTAGATTTATTTTTTTGGTAATTTTTGGAGTCAGCATGTGGCCCCAATAAATTAAAGTGTACATTTAAACTCAATATATATTGATTTATATTTTAATTTTGATAAAAACTAATCGAAACAGTCAAATTGGCTTACGAAACATATCCCATTGTGTCCGGAATGGGGGTATTTAGCTGAGGGCGATAGTTATTGGGTTTGCTTTGGAGTGAATAGCTATTAACAAGTATTTTTGTAATTAAATATTATTAAAATATTATCTATAAAGGCAAAAAGGAGAAACCCTAAATTTCTTTTATCCCAAGCCACCGCCAGGGTTTTAAACGCACGGCTGGAACCGCTCCTAATTTCTTGAGCCAAAATATCTCTATCCAATGCGAATTAAGAGATGAAATCAAAACATAATCCGAGAGAAAATCGAGAGTTTCCAATCTATATGCATTTGATGATCTATCGTTGCATGAATTGTGTGGAATTAGGGCTCAAAGCCGCCGGATTTGTGGTGATTTTCTGGCGCGAGGTAGAGTTCGAATTGGCCATGGTTGGGTGGAACCGGGGCATGGTACGGAGGACGTGGTGAGGTCTGATCGAGGTTAGAGCGAAGGTGGTGGTTCGGCAGTGGATTTTTCATTTGAACGATGGGTTCCTGAAGGGGTTAACGCGTGGAAAATGGATTAGTAAAAGGTTTAGGAAATAAAATTAGTTTAGCTATTTATTTAATTATGTATTAATGTAATTAATATATAAACTCGTGTACTTTTTCGTACGAGTTCCGAATTCAACAAAACAAGTTTAAATGCGATCGTGAAGACAAACTCTACAACATGGAATTGACCAGAACGGAAATGGAGCAAGTTGGATTTTGAGCTAAATTAAACGGTAGTTTAATTTAGTTCAAAAATAGAAATTTAGAAATATGTCAACTATATTTCAACACTATTGAATTATTATCTCATTTCATAGATAAGTATAAACAAATCATATATTCTTAAAATTTGAAAATAACCTTTGATCAAATGGAACTGAATCTTTCTGTATTGATCATCATCAAGGCATTGACAATAGTCCAATGAATTAGATAATTATTTATCTAACCATGGGAATAATATAAATATACCTCCTTTCTTTATTATTATAATTATTTCTTAATTACAGATACAGTTATCGATCTATGTTGATTGATAGCGCTTTTAATGTTTATTACAACATTTGATTTATTTTCGACAATCAATCATCTTCCTGTCATATTTTTCATTGTAAATCAATACATTAGATTTACATAAATATCTCGGTCTTGAAAGAGACTGAGTATTCAAAACGAATAATTTAATGATAACTTCATATATACACACACACACATTTTGAAATCATCATTTTTTTGTAATGACTCGGATTTTTGGACGATTTATTTTAAATATTTAATACAGATTTAAATATTGAGTTGATAATATAAATGAATTTTTATATTAAATTATCGATTTAATAATCGATTTTGATTTAATATCGAATATATTAAATTATTGTAATATGATATATAATTGAATTCAAAGTTAAAACTGAATTGAAAATAGTTCAGATAATCAATACAAACTTCTGTTTGAATTAGAATAATAATATTAATTTATTATCGAAGAATTTATTTGTTTTGAATTTAATTTATATCGATTTAAATTAATAGCTTCTCCAGATGATCGAATAAGGCTTTGAAACCAGTCCCAGTGGGTTCAGAATGGTGGTTTAATCCTAGAAAGGCTTGTTGTTGGGCTCAAATAGGAGTTAAAATCAACGTGATAATTTAAAATTAAAGTATACCGGTTTTAATTAAAATTAAAATTAAATAAATTTTAAATACTTTTCTTTTACCCTGAGCTAATTAACAAAGTACACTAAAGTCTAACCCTACACTGTACCCACCTATAGCCTATTCCTTAATACTGAAGTCTTCTTCTTGCTTATATAAACACCAGTAATCCACGTTTATTTTCCTTTCCATTGCATTCCTTAAAAGGAAATTAAAATCATGTTTCCTCGTATATATAACCGCGACTTCCCCCTTACCTATTCATTTACTTTTCTTCATTTCGTCCCTCAGCAGAGTAAAATCGAAATCCCCTTCTTCATACAAAATCAAAATAAATTTACAGCTTGAAATCGAAAAAAGCTCAGAGGGTTCGATTGTTCAAAGCATTTTCAACTGCTCCAAAGTTTACTCGTGATTTAGGGTTTTCCTTGAAACTCGAATTAACCTGGAAGTGCGCAATGGAGTTTAGGTGGTGCACAACACTCTAGAACTCGACGTGATTCAGTTGTGAGTTAGAGTTCACCATTTATCTTTTGATGCGCGAAAAAAGGAAGTGATGAACTTCAACCAGATTAGGTAGTCGCGATGAGTTCGGCGATGGTGGCAAGTGTTGAAGTCGCGATGGAGAATTTTGGGGACACTATTGACGTCGCAATTCAGATTAGGGAAAAAGGGTTTTTCCGAGTTGTTAATGGTTCAACCCCAACATTTAGAAGTATGAGACTGTCTCTAACAAAGGAAAAAGGAGCAAGCGAACTATTGTTGAACCTAGGAGGAGCTTGGATCATATTTTGGCAATGGAGTTATTGAGTTGAGGCCGTATCCAAGTGGTTGGTTGCATTGGTGTTGAGATGCGTGAGCAATAGGCTGAGGCAGCAAGGGTTTTGACCTGAAATGGAAGGTATTGAGCTTTGGGTGGATTTTGAATGATTTGAAGCTGAGAGCCTGCGTTGGAGAAGAAGGTTGTGTAGTTGGTTGGCAAGCCGGTAGCGTGGTGGCCGAGTTAGAAGCGAAGAAGGAAGTAGTTTGAATGGTGATTAAGGTAATTTAAGTCATTTTAGTTTAGTTAATACTTTCTTATTTAAATTAAACTAGTTAAATTAATATCCAAACACGTATTTTATTTATTTGTTTATAATGTCATATTAACTAAGAAATACCATATTAGGGCCATATTAGATTTTTTCAAACAACCAGTCGAGTAATTTGTAGCTGAAGATGGCATAACCAGGAACTTAAAATTTGAATTGGAATTGATCTGCAAATAAAAATCGATGAGTAAATCTCACTTGGATTTTTATATTAAAATTTATTTTTATTGTTAAAAATATTTGTTGCTTCGCTGTGGCTATTTTAATTATATATTGATATTTAGGCTTGGTGTTTGTGGCTATTATATATGTATATTGGTGGTTGGATTCCCGCAGTATCATTAGCGGATTCCTGTAGTATCATTAGCGGATGACCCTATGCACCCCACGCTATGATAATGGATGACCTTATATACCGCGATATCCTGCCTCGAAGCAGGATGAGTATTATTTATGTTGGCTAACATCTGTGGATGCAAGAAAGGAGGTTGGAGGGATCTAACTGGATTCCTCAAAAATATTATTATTTGTTTCATATATATTATCATATATGATGTGTTAGAAAACCTGTGATTGATAACCGAGTGTTTTGGGGTGTTTAAATATCACTGGGGGGCTGAATATTGATTTATAAAAATATTGTAAAAAAAGAATATTTAGAGATTTAAAAGGGAAATCTATTTTTCTGGCAATAGAATTCGAATTTCGTATGGACTAGAAATATTAACTTGTTTTGAATAAATAAAACAAGTATTGAATTTATAAACGATATTTATAAATTAAATAATATAGGAAATTGATGTGATGAATTAATAAATGATGTTTATAAATTAAATGATACTGGAAATTGAAGTGATGAATTTATAAACGATGTTTATAAATTAAATAATACAGGAAATTGAAGTAAATTTATAAATGGTGTATATAAATAAAATGGAATGATTTTCATTGGATAATCAAGGAATTGAAGTAAATTTATAAACTGTGTCTATAAATGAAGTGGAAAATTATCATTTGATAATTTGAATATTTAAATTCAAATGTGAATTTAAAAATAGAAATGGGGAATCGTTTTAAAGAAGCAAGCGATGAAATTTATTCTAATATTCAGAATATAAATTGAACTAAAATAAATCCACAAGGATTTATGATTTGAATTTGATTGGCTCGAATTTTTTAAATAAAATATGTCTAATAAAAATATTAGTATTATAATAAATAGAAGTTAAATTTTAATGCCAAAATAGACTCGATGTTATATATGGGTAAGTTAAAATAAATAAAATATTCCAAAATGAGATTTTGGTTTTAAATAAATTTCGAAATGGAACTCATTTAAATATATAAAACAAGAAAATTTACAAACGTTGTTTGGAAATATTGTGAATTAATTATCAAGAGGTAATTTGAAATATTAAATTCAAGTATGAATTTATAAGTATAATTTAAAATCATTTCGAAAAAGGAAATGATAGATTTTATTCTGAAATTTGGAATATAAAAGGGACTGGATTTCAAATAGGTATTTGAAAGGAAAGCTTGTCTTAATTTTTAAAACAAGAAAATTAATTTATAAACAATGTTTATAAAAATAGGGAATTAAATTATCGTTGGATAATTTAGAAGTTTATAATTCAAGTATGAATTGAAAAGCTAATTGGAAAATTGTTTGAAATAGAACGATAATTTTATTCCGGAATTCGGAATATAAACTGATGTGAGAAAAATTCAATGGATTTAAAAGAATTCGATTATATCGAATTTTTAAATAAATTTATTTATAAAGGGAATTGGAATTTAACATAGCAAATTCAGTATAAATTTATAACTGAGTAAATGAAAAATTGACGATTATAAATTATTGGAATATTTAGTTGAATTGGGAAAATTAGGTTAATATATATTAAAATACAGTGGAACAGAGTTGAAATTTATTATAAACGAAGTTAAAACTTTTATATATGTTTGTATATATATATATTAATATAATTAAAACAAACTCGCCGCAGCGCGGTAGTTCGTAATGTGGCGTTTCAAACTTCAATTGAGTATACATAACTCAATTTAAGTTGGAATTCTTTGAAACAAGAATCGTCAGGACCGATTTGATAATAGTTTTCTAATGGAAGAGAAAAACCTAAATTTCATCGTATAAATTTTGAGTTATGTCGAAATAAAATTTTCAAAAAAAACAGCGCCATAACCATTATAAAACCATAATGGTTTATTTAAATAAATAAAAGGATTTTAAGTAAATAAAATCCGAATTTTCATTAGAAAAATCTAGACTTGAGATGTAAAATAAATATGAAATCAAGTGGAGTAAGTGAACTAGTTTTTGAAACAAAAACAGATTTTTAATTGTTGAATAGAATTAACTAATTTGAAGAAAAATTAGTTAATGGAATTTTAAATCGAAATTGGACTTTGGATCAGAAAAGGGGTTTGTAAATTCATATTCGAAATCGAATATGAAAATTGAATTAGAAATGGAATTCAATTAGTTGTCAGAAAATTAAATGGTATATGAAGGTGATAAGTTCAAATAAAATTATGAAATGGGCAAAAGAGCTAATTAAAGAATAAATTAGCAAATTGAGTTAAAATGACCAGATTGAGTTGGAATAAATTAGGAATGGATGTATATGGGTTAGAAAGGTATGGAATGAAGTATATGAAGATTAAAATTTGTGTGCCTGACAAAAAGGTACACGTTTAAATTCCATAAGAGATTTTATGCGCTGAATCGGCAAGCCACTTGGCTTTTTTATTTTCTTTTTGAATGGAAAGGGCCCAGAGAGACGTTTTGTAGTTGTACCGAGTGACCCGTATAAAGGAGGTTATGGCGAAATTTTCTGAGAATTTAAGGAGTTAGAATATTTTTAAGAAAATTGGATAACTAGAAAATCAATATATCAATATATATTGAATTCGATAAGGAAACGAACTTAAAATAAACAAAAAGGAAATCGATAATCTGGTAATAGAAAAAGAAACGTATATACATTTTAAAAATGAATAATTGGTTTATATGATGCTGATTATTCGAAATAAGTAATCTTGTCCGTTTTGAAGTTAAGAATGTTATTTAGTCAAGGTCAGAGAGGTATGTATACCCCAACTTGATTGATTTCTTTATTAACTGATAAATAACTAGATTCAGTCTCGAAGAGAAATGTTTTGAATAAGATTTAGTTGAATGCAGTATTTTGGGTTGTTGTAATAATGTTTTTACACAACATTCGTTTTAACCCAAATAAGTGGAATTTTGGAAATATAGTATTTCCTGTGTGCAGAAATGAATGGTCATGGTAGAGATAAGTAATTGGAATATTTTCCAATTATAAATAGAATATATTTTCTAAGTATAGAAAATAAAAGAAGCCGATATATGGAAATGTTTTCCAAATAGCGTAAGAGGCCAAGATGATTATCAAAAATACCGTGTTAGTGAATATGGATAAGGAAAGGAAGAAGTGATTTAATTAATGAAATATTAATTAACGGGCCCGGTGATTGTTTGATGTTATAGTTGAATGTTTGTTTGTTTTTCTTTGATAGTTAAATAACTGACTATCGAAGTATTTGCCAATATCATTGTCAATATGGAGAGACAGGTTGGAATATTATCCGAGAACCACTCCGTATTGGCAATAGAGTTGCGAATCAGATTATATGAAGATAATCGGAGACGGATTAAATTGCAATGGCTTTTTCTATTAATGGAAATTGTGCCTTCGGTTTCGTTTAATCCTAGAACGAACGTATATGTATGACAGAGTAATTCCGATGATCGCATATGTTGTTCTGTACAAAATATATATGGTGGAGGAGAATTTATTATCTTAGCAAAATATCCAGAATATATTTGTGCAATCAATTAGTGATTAACGGATCTAACAATAAGGCATTCAAAGTGATTGTGTCACTAATGCATGGAAATTAATCGTAGCCTTAGGTCTTAACAATCGGGAAATGACAAAAATCGGGAAGGTAGCTTGACTAAGTGGGTAGCTCCCAATCAGGGTGTATCATCACCTATCTAGAGAAATTCATTTCATTCTTTATTCTATTTGATGCTGTCCCATTCGGGAAAACGGTTGCTGATCCCAACCGTTGGTGATATACATTCAATACACTCAAGCGAAATGAGTGGTCGGTCATGTGTGGCCGAGTTTCAAGATGCTCTTGTTGAACCAAGTGTATTCTCCTCTAGAGATACACTATCGGAAGGTGTTTCCATACCTTGTCATAGTTGGAAATTCATTACCTGATAAGTGCTTGCGGTTTTGATTGTATATAATACATATGTGGAACGTGAGATGCAAACGTTCCACTTGATTATTATTTATTTGACAGACACTATTATAATATCAAAAGAGTTTTGATATAAAGATTATCATTTTTCTTTCAAAAAGATTTTAAAAGTTGAATCAAGTGTTTTGGATTCTCATAAGGGAAAACCAATTCCGTGTTATATGGCATGGTCTTACGAGATATCATTTATTTTCTCAAACTGTTTTAAATTGTTTACCCATACCAGTCCCATGACTGACCCAGAGTTTATTTTGTTTTGTTTTACCTAAACTCTTGGGTGCCCAAATTTGTATTGGCATTCATGTAGTTCAGGATTTTACAGATTTATCTAAAGGAGCTTAAAGTAGGAGGCTTCAGTGTTAGATGTATAGTATTTTTATTTCTGCTATGTTGTAAGTGTTGTACTCTGATAATTGTATATTATACAGTTAAAATTTTGTATTTCAAAAGTTATGATAGATTATATTTTGTTCCGTTGCGATGTGAGATTCTGTGTTGGTATTTCTGTTCTTCTTCTACCTTTTTCTTTTAAAAAAATGATTTATATTTCTGTGATATTTGGGTTGGACGTGAGATGTATGTAGTCAACTCAAATAGTACGGATTTGCGGTTCGTTACAGTTGGTATCAGAGCTTAGGTTGAGCTAATACCTAGGCTTTGGTGGAGTTGTGCTCATTAGAGATATGGTCAGTAGTACCCTAGATTGAGTTGAGTGTGTATATACAAGAGAGCATATTTGTTAGTTGATATAAAAATTGTTTTATATTATGTTGGCTTGTCTGTTGATCGGTTTATGAATTCTGATCGAATCGTGGGACGCCACGAAGGCGATAGGAGTTTCTAAACACTTGAATAGAGAAATTTAACACAATATTGTTTTAAAGTGAGTAAACAAAATAATTTTACTCAAAATTCTATTTTTGATATAAAAAGAATAATTTTATAGAATTATTATATTATATGGATGTGTTGGATGTTAATATTATAATCTGATGAGATTATAAAATTGGAATGGTTATCTACTACCAAATATAATTTGTATATAAATGAAATGTATATATGAGATGAAATAAAATTGAATTCAAACCAGAATTTGGAATTTAAATCTTGGGTATTTGAAATAATATTTTTGAAGTATATTAAAGTAATATAGCTTTATTTTGGAAAGATTTTTTGAATAAAAATCGTTTGAATGGATTTTGAAAGTGATGAAGCACTGAATTCACTTCAGTGGCTCGGAAATAATTCTAATGATGATCGCGACATCATCAGTGTTCATTTTCGAGTTTCTAAGTGATGGATTGCTACCTTAGAAAAGTTTTGATGGTAATTTGTTTGAAATGAAACAAGTTGTTTTGGAAAAATTCAAACGTTTTGAATTTGAGATAAAAGTGTATATTTATGTGGTTTCGAAAGGATTTGAAATAAAAACCTGGGAATTTAAATTTAACTTAAGTTAAATGGATCGATGTGAATAAATTGATCAAAATCAAATTTGGAATGGAATATGAATTGATTGTAAATCATTCAGACTAAATGGATGCAAACATATATGGGGGGCCCTATGAATGAAAAACCAAATGTTTTGGTAGGATAAAAGTTGTTGATATATAAAGAGTAGAGTTTCAGCATAAGCAGAGTTTTAAAAAGTAATAGGTTAGTAGCATTTTTCCTACCTTAGTAATTTCGGGGACGAAATCTTTTTAAGGGGAAAAGAATGTAACGACCCGGATTTTTGGATGATTTATTTTAAATATTTAATATGGATTTAAATATTGAGTTGATAATATAAATGAATTTCTATATTAAGTTAACGATTTAATAATCAATTTCAATTTAATATTGAATATATTAAATTATCATAATATGATATATAATTGAATTCAAAGTTAAAACTGAATTGAAAACAGTTCAGATAATCAATACAAACTTCTGTTTGAATTAGAATAATAATATTAATTTATTATCGAAGAATTTATTTGTTTTGAATTTAATTTATATCGATTTAAACTAATATCTTCTCCAGATGATCAAATAAGGCTTTGAAACCTGCCCACGTGGGTTCAAAATGGTGGTTTAATCCTAGAAAGGCCTGTTGTTGGGTTCAAATAGGAGTTGAAGTCAACGTGATAATTTAAAATTAAAGGATACTGGTTTTAATTAAAATAAAAATAAAAAATTTTAAATACTTTTCTTCTACCCTAAGCTAATTAACAAAGTACACTAAAGTCTAACCCTACCCTGTACCCGCCTATAGCCTATACCTTAATACTGAAGTCTTCTTCTCGCTTATATAAACACCAGTTATCCACATTTATTTTCCTTTCCATTGCATTCCTCAAAAGGAAATTAAAATCGTGTTTCCTCATATATATAACCGTGACTTTCCCCCTTACCTATTCATTTACTTTTCTCATTTCGTCCCTCAGTAGAGTAAATTCGAAATCCTCTTCTTCATACAAAATCAAAATAAATTTACTAACTGAAATCGAACAAAGCTCAAAGGGTCCGATTGTTCAAAGCCTTTTCAACTGCTCCAAAGTTTACTCACTATTTAGGGTTTTCCTTGAAACTCGAATTAATCTGGAAGTGCACAGTGGAGTTTAGGTGGTGCACAATATTCTAGAACTAGACTTGATTCAGTTGTGAGTTAGGGTTCGGTTACCATTTATCTCGTGACGCATGAAAAAAGGAAGCAGTAAACTTCAACCAGATTAGGTAGCCGCGATGAGTTCAGCGATGGTGGAAAGTGTTGAAGTCGCAATAGAGAATTTTGGGGGCACTGTTGATGTCGCGATTCAGATTAGGGAAAAAGGGTTTCTCTGAGTTGTTAATGGTTCGAGCTCCAATGTTTAGAAATACGTGACTGTCTCTGACAAAGGAAAAAGGAGCAAGAGAATTAGTGTTGAACCTAGGAGGATCTTGGATTATATTTTAGCGATGGAGCTACTGAGTTGAGGCCGTATCCAAGTGGTTGGTTGCACTGGTGTTGAGATGCATGAGCAATAGGTTGAGGCAGCAAGGGGTTTTGACCTGAAATGGAAGGTATCGAGCTTTGGGTGGATTTTAAAGGATTTGAAGCTGAGAGCCTGCATTAGAGAAGAAGGTGGTGTAGTTGGTTGGCAAGATGGTAGCGTGGTGGCCGAGTTAAAAGGGAGGAAGGAAGTTGTTTAAATGGTGATTAAGTAATTTAAATCATTTTAGTTTAGTTAATACTTTCTTATTTAAATTAAACTAGTTAAATTAATATCCAAACTCATATTTTATTTATTTATTTATAATGTCATATTAACTAATACCATGTTAGGGCCATATGATATTTTTTCAAACAACCAGTCGAGTAATTTGTAGCCGAGGATAGCTTAACTAGGAACTTAAAAATTGAACTGGAATGGATCTGCAAATAAAAATCGGTGAGTAAATCTCACTCGGATTTTTATATTAAAATTTATTTTTATCGTTAAAAATATTTGTTACTTTTCTGTGGCTATTTTGATTATATATTAGTTATTTAGGCATGGTGTTTGAGGCTATTATATATATATATATATTGGTGGTTGGATTCCTGCAATATCATTAGCGGATGCCCGCAGTATCATTAGCGGATGACCCTATGCGCCCCACGCTATGATAGTGGATGACTTTCTATACCGCGATATCCTGCTTCGAAGCAAGACGGGTATTATTTATGTTGGCTAACATCTGTGGATGCAAGAAAATAGGTTGGAGGGATCCAACTGGATTCCTCAAAAATAATATTATTTGTTTGTTTCATATATATTATCAAATATGATGTGTTAGAAAAATTGTGATTGATAACTGAGTGTTTTGGGGTGTTTAAATATCACTAGGGGCCTGAATATTAATTTATCAAAATATCGTAAAAAAAGGATATTTTGAGATTTAAATAAGAAATCTATTTTTCTAGAAATAGAATTCGAATTTCGAATGGACTAGAAATATTAACTTGTTTTGAATAAATAAAACAAGTATTGAATTTATAAACGATGTTTATAAATTAAATAATACAGGAAATTGGAGTAATGAATTTATAAACGATGTTTATAAATTAAATAATACAGGAAATTGAAGTGATGAATTTATAAACGATGTTTATAAATTAAATAATACAGGAAATTGAAGTAAATTTATAAATGGTGTATATAAATAAAATGGAATGATTTTCATTGGATAATCAGGGAATTGAAGTTAATTTATAAATTGTGTCTATAAATAAAGTGGAAAATTATCATTTGATAATTTGAATATTTAAATTCAAATTGAATTTAAAAATAGAAATGGTGAATCATTTTAAAGAAGTAACCGATGAAATTTATTCTGATGTTCAGAATATAAATTGAACTAAAATAAATCCGTAAGGATTTATGATTTGAATTTGATTGGTTCAAATTTATTTAAATAAAATATGTCTTATAAAAATATTAGGATTATATTAAATAGAGTTAAATTTTAATGTGAAAATAGACTCGATGTTATAATGGGTAAGTTAAAATAAATAAAATATTCCAAAATGAGATTTTGGTTTTAAATGGATTTCGAAACGGAACTTGTTTAAATATATAAAACAAGAAAAATTATAAACGTTGTTTGTAAATATGTTGAATTAATTATCAAGAGATAATTTGAAATATCAAATTCAAGTATGAATTTGAAAGTATAATTTGAAATCATTTCGAAAAAGGAAATGATAGATTTTATTCTGAATTCGGAATATAAAAGGGATTGGATTTCAAATAGCTATTTGAAAGGAAGGCTTGTTTAATTTTTAAGACAAGAAAATTAATTTATAAACAATGTTTATAAAAATAGAGAATTAAATTGTCGTTGGATACTTTAGAAGTTTATAATTCAAGTATGAATTGAAAAGTGAATTGGAAAACGGTTTGAAATAGAACGATAAATTTTATTCCGGAATTCGGAATATATTCTTGAATATAAATTGAAGTGAGAAAAATTCCAACGGATTCATAATTAGAATTCGATTATATCAAATTTTTAAATAAATTTATTTATAAAGGGAATTGGAATTTAATATAGAAAATTTAGTATAAATTTATAGCTGAGTAAATGAAAAATCGAGGATTATAAATAATCGAAATATTTTGTTGAATTGGGAAAATTGGGTTAATATATATTAAAATATATTATAACGGAGTTCAAATTTATGTTAAATGAAGTTTAAACGTTTATGTATATTAATATAACTAAAACGAACTCTTCGCAGCGCGGTTGTTCGTAATGTGGCTTTTCAAACTTCAATTGAGTTTACATAACTCAATTTAAGTTAGAATTCTTCGAAACAAGAATCATCAGGACCGATTTGTTAATAGTTTTCTAATAGAAGAGAAAAACCCGAATTTCGTCGTATAGATTTTGAGTTATGTCAAAATCAAATTTTCCGAAAAACAGCGCCATAACCATTATAAAACCATAACGGTTTATTATAATAAATAAAAGGATTTTAAGTAATTAAAATCCCAATTTCCATTAGAAAAATCCAGACTTGAGATATAAAATAAATATGAACTCAATTGGAGTAAGTGAATTGATTTTTGAAACAAAAATCAGATTTTTAATTGTTGAATAGAATTAACTAATTTGAAGAAAAATAAATTAGTAGAATTTTAAATCGAAATTGGACTTTGGACTAGAAAAGGGGTTTGTAAATTCATATTCGAAATCGAATATGAAGCTTGAATTAGAAATGGAATTCAATTAGTTGTAAAAAAAATTAAAATGGTTTATGAACGTGATATGTTCAAATAAAATTATGAAATCGGTAAAAGAGCTAATCAAAGAATAAATTAGCAAATTGAGTTAAAATGACTAGATTGAGTTGGAATAAATTAGGAATGGACGTATATGGGTTAGAAAAATATGGAATGAAGTATATGAAGATTATAATTTGTGTGCCTGACAAAAAGGTACACGTCTAAATTCCATATGAGACTTTATGCGCCGAATCGGCAAGCCGCTTAGCTTTTTGATTTTCTTTTTGAATGGAAAGGGCCCAGAAGGCGTTTTGTAGTTGTATCGAGTGACCCGTATAAAGGATGTTATGGCGAAATTTTCCAAAAAATTTAAGGAGTTAGACTATTTTTAAGAAAATTGGATAACTAGAAAATCAATATATCAGCATATATTGAATTCAATAAGGAAACGAATTTAAAATAAACAAAAAGGAAATCAATAATCTGGTAATAGAAAGAGAAATGTATATATGTTTGAAAAGTGAATAATTGGTTTATATGATGTTGATTATTCGAGATAAGTAATCTTGTCCGTTTTGAAGTTAAGAATGTTATTCAGTCAAGGTCTGAGAAGTATGTATACCCTAACTTGATTAATTTCATTATTAACTGATAAATAATGAGATTCAGTCTCGAAGAGAAATGTATTGAATAAGATTTAGTTGAATATAGTATTTTGGGTTGTTGTAATAATGTTTTACACAACATTCGTTTCAACCCAAATAAGTGGAATTTTGGAAATATAATATTTCCTGACTGTAGGAATGAATGGTCATGGAAGAGATAAGTAACTGGAATGTTTTCCAATTATAAATAGAATATATTTTCTAAGTATAGAAAGTAAAAGAAGACGATATATGGAAATGTTTTCCAAATAGCGTAAGAGGCCAAGATGATTACTGAAAATATCGTGTTAACGAATATGGATAAGGAAAGGAAGAAGTGATTTAATTAATGAAATATTAATTAACGGGCCCATTGATTGTTTGATGTTATAGTTGAATGTTTGTTTGTTTTTCTTCGATTGTTAAATAGCCTACTATCGAAGTATTGGCCATATCGTTGTCAATATGGAGAGGCTGGTTCGATTATTATCCGAGAACCACTCCGTATCGGCAATAGCGTTGCAAATCAGATTATATGAAGATAATCGGAGATGTAGTAGAGTGCAAGGGCTTTTTCTATTAATGGAAATTGTGCCTTCGGTTTCGTTCAGTCTCAGAACGAACGTATATGGACGAATGTCTGACAGAGTATTTCCAATGATCACATATATTGTTATGTATAAAATATATATGGTGGCGGAGAATTTATTCTCTTAGAAAAATATCCAGAATATGTTTGTGCAATCAATTAGTGATTAACGGATCTGACAATATGGCATTCAAAGTGATTGTGTTTTTAATGCATGGAAATTAATCATAGCCTTAGGCCTCAACAACCGATAAATGAAAAAAATCGGGTAGGCAGCATGGCTAAGTGGGTAGCTCCCAATTAGGGTGTGTCATCACCTAACTAGAGAAATTCATTTCATTCTTTATTCTATTCGATGCTGTCCCATTCGGGAAAATGGTTGCTGATCCCAACCGTTGTTGATATACATTCGATACACTCAAGCAAAATTAGTGGTCAGTCATGTGTGGTCGGCTTACAAGATGTTCTTGTTGAACCTAATGTATTCTCCTCTAGAGATACACTATCGGAAGGTGGTTCCATACCTTGTCATAGTTGGAAATTCATTACCCGATATGTGCTTGCGGTTTTGATCGTATATTATATATATGTGGAACGTGAGATGCAAACTTTCCACTAGATTGTTATTTATTTGATAGACACTATTTGAATATCAAAAGAGTTTTGATATAAAGATTATCGTTTTTCTTTCAAAAAGATTTTGAAAGTTGAATCAAGTGTTTTGAATTCTCATAAGGGAAAACCCGTTCCGTGTTATACGACGTGGTCTTATGAGATATCATTTATTTTCTCAAACTGTTTTAAATTGTTTACTCATACCCGTCCCTTGACTGACCCAAAGTTTATTTTGTTTTGTTTTACCTAAACTCTTGGGTGCCCAAATTTGTATAGGAAGTCAAGTAGTTCAGAATTTTACAGATTTATCTAAAGGGGCTTGGAGCAGGAGGCTTCAGTGTTAAATATATAGTATTTTTATTTCCGCTAGTATTGTAAGTGTTGTACTCTGATAATTTTATGTTATACAGTTAAAATTTTGTATTTCAAAAGTTATGATAGAATATATTTTGTTCCGCTACGATGTGAGATTCTGTGTTGTTATTTATGTTCTTCTTCTACCTTTTCTTCTAAAAAAATCATTCTTATTTCTATGATATTTGGGTTGGACGTAAGATGTATGTAGTCAACTCAGATAGTATGGATTTGCGGTTCATTACATTTTTATTTTAAATAAACAACGTGTAAGTTATAATAATTTGGGATTTTCAACAAACAGTTATTTCATTATTCATTTTAACCATATTGATTTCTTTTTCTATTCTATTTTATATTTTCTGTATTTTTCTACTACTTTATATTATATTCATATAATTCCTTTCTTCTCATTTCTACTATTTTCTACAAATATCCTTCTTCACTTTGCTTACAAGTGCTCCATGTATATACCTGCAAGTGCCGTAGCCCTTTGCATTTTCCCCAGGCCAAATCGCACATTTTTTTTTTTAATTTCATAAGGCCTGAAACCCAACTTTTTTAAAATCCCGCCGATCCTTATTCTTCCAAAGACTTAAGAATATCCTTTAGCCCAAATTCTTTCTACCCTTTTTTCTTTATTTAATTAGGTCAGCCCAACTGAGCCCACTTGGTTTGTCATGCAATGTTTCAAGCAATTTTTCCTTACTCTCTAAAACATGCGCAACCATGAACCAATGCTACTACCTGATGCTTACTACTCCTCTTATAAAAATTAATACCTGCTATCTCCACTTCTTTCTCCTGCCGTTACTACTCACTTCTCTTGCCTTCTTCTTGCTCGATTACTCTTTGCCGAACCACATGCTGATGATTGACCCGTCACTGCGGCTACCATGATCCAGCTCACACCTTGCCCCTCCTTTCTTCTCGTTTGATTTGCTGCTGCCCACTACTTCTCTCTTGTATTTTTCCGCTATTACAGTGCGCATTTGTGCACGGTGTGCACCTGCACAGTTAAATCTCCAGACCCATCGGCCTTGAAACCATCGGCCCCACTTACCCTTCACCTTCTGACGTCGACTCCACCACATGATACAGCTCCGGCGAACTGACTGTTAACTGCAACTCCAAACTACTCCTCAATCCAAGCAAACATCTCTTCACTTTCCTTGTCTTCTTCCATAGCCTATTGCTGCTATTACTTCAACTTTCTCTTTCCTTTCTTGACTTCTTTTCCAGTCCATGAGCTCAGCCCGGCTCATATCCTATGCTTGACCCAAACAGCTCATGTAGAGAGATATGGGAACTTTAGAGGGAGTTCTGATTCGGAAGGACTTTATCTATATTTATTGCCACTTCTTAATAGTACAGATTTTAGAATTAAAGGTGAACAACCTGTTTTAGTTATTTTGACACAATCTTTTCGAAGGAAAATTGAACAATTATAAACCGCCTGGTTTGTAGCGTGCATCAACGGTACCTATTGGTGAAAAAGTTGCAAAACTGTTCACATGTAGGATGACTTTCAATCACATATGCAACTAACATGTTTTTCGGTTTAGTAGCAACCACTTGTTTATTCGTTTCTGGTATGACAATTTGGTTACCATCAGAGAGCAAAGGTCTGACATACAGCAGATCCCATGAATCATATTAACCCAGGATCTATTACATTCATGCACAGTTGTACCTTAAGACCCATTTACTGTCCCTTTACTATTTTAAAACATTACGGTGCATAGTCTTGTGCTCGTTATTCCTGTGCATTTCCCCTTCTTTTCCTTTCTTTCCAGTTCTTCTTTTCTCTCCTGTCTTTCCTTCATTCGATTCTCTCTTCCACTGTTTTTGTATTTTTCTAATAGCATATGATCTTTATTTTTATTTATTTTTAAACTAGGGAAAATATATTTCTTTGCTTCCAGTATAATTCTTTTCTCAAGATCAAAATCAAATGCTTCATATATAACACATTTGTTTATGCTGATAGTGTTTTAAAACGACATTAGTATTTATTTGATATGGATCTGACATACAAATACATATACGATATGAACCAATATTGGAAAAGCTTGGATGTTTATACTCAATAGTTCACTATCTCATCGATGTTGCTCTCTGTTTTAATTCAAGTCTAAGTTTGCATATATATATTTCAGGTTTTAAACCAAAATGTTAAATCAACTCAACGGAACATATTCGAAATCATATACATATCAATCATAGATAGATTTAGATGAAAAGAAGAAGTTTACTCACTGTTTTGCTCTCCTCTGTTCCTAGAATCAACTGCCTTCTTTGTGATCTTCACAGGTTCAATTATTTTTGTGTGGAGTTGGTTTATTGTTGCATTTATAGGAAAATTTAAGGTACTAAATAAATAAGTTCATTAAATGATTTGTAGGCTCCCTTACCCTATAGATAAAACATATGACATTACAACACGATTAGGTTTTTAATTTTCCTATCCTAGTTTGATTTGGTTTTTCATCAAACACATGCTAGGATGAATAAAACATACCATTCTTTGTACACTTTTGCACTATTACTTAGCTTCAAGAAGTATGGCATCCTTTCTAAGGCCATATCTAGTTAATGAATGCTACGAAATGTTTCCATGAATGTTTGTCTTTGTTCAAAATATAAAATAGATTACTTGTTGTATAAAAATCTTAGCTGCAGCATCATAGGGTTTAGGCTAGGTAAATAATACATCCACTTGCATTTTTTCCAACATGACATTGGCTTTTAAGTAGACTAAAACTTTGTACCCTTACGTTTATAATATGGTTTACATATGTGCTGCCATATCTTTTTCATTTGACTTGCGGCCATTTCAATGTTTAATCACATAAATGTTTCAGCTTATTTTGTTTATTTTTATACATGTAGCAAAGTTTTAATCTGTAGTGTCAATTTGAGAATAGAATTGGCTTTTGTTTTATATATAATATTTCTAACTACAACAAAGAGTAATATTTACTCATTGTCCTATAATATATACGATACTATTTCCTATTATATATTCACACATATATATACATGAGTTTTAGATTGAAAGTTACTTAAGTTTGTTATCATTTTATTTTATTATAATCAACTCATTTATAATCAAAATTTATTATTAAACAAAGTTGTTAAAAATTGGGACATTACAGACCGCCTAGTGACCGTTGCTTTTTGGCACTATTTATTTTATTTAAAATATATATATATATATATATATATTATATTTTCGCTCAATCTTCTTAAGGCCATAACTTCTTCATACTAAATCCGATTTACTAAAACTAAGTGTCTATCTAAGCCAAAATTTTGTAACGGACGCAACAATAAATTCCACTTTACCTAATATTGTATATTTAATTAATTAATATTCGATTTTTATCTTTTTAATATAATTATCATGTACAAAAATATGTGGTGTTACATTCTCCCCTCCTTAAAGGATTTCGTCCCCGAAAACTACAAGTTAAGAAGAATCTTATTATTTAAAACCTACAGAGATCTACTCATCCATTAACTTCATACATCCATTGTCCTTAAAATTTCTAATGCTTTGTATGAACATATGCAAAGGTGTTGTGTGTATATGTATCTAAACTAATGCAAAAATCAAGTGGTCCATTGATCCAGTTGACCTTCTTAATGCAATATATATGTATGTGCCATGTATCCAATATGTATGCAAAAGAATCCTAATAGTACATGTAAGTTTACATGTGTGCACAAACATCGACCAAAATGCAACATCCATGTGATGATCCATGTAAAGGCCCGTAAATCCGTACCAATTTGAGCTGACAAATTACAACTTACGTCCAACCCAGATTGCATGAAATTACGAATCTTTAGTAGAAAGAAATTATAGGATGAGAAAGAAAAGACAGAACTAATATAATAGAAGAGTAAGAAGAACATCACATCAGAATCTCACAGCGGAATTTCATAAATTACATAATATATAACATAACTGGGTCTGTTACATCATAGTACATCATCGTCGTAATACATCATCATACATGATTACTAATTTAATACAGATATTTAAACTGGATACTTAGTGATAAATATAGCTACTAGACGGGTTCTTGGTCTTGTACTCCACAATACTTCAAAGGGTTCCATTAGATACCTGGATCACTTGTCTACCCGTAACAAGTGTTATGAGTACCCAAGAGTTTAGGAAAACACAGAAAATAAACTCTGGGTCAGTCGGGGGACTGGTATGAGTAAACGAATTTAAAAAACAGCTTGATTCACATAGTATATCTCATAAGACCACGCCGTAAAATCGAAACGGGTTTTTCCCTCATGAGATACAGAACAATCGGTTTAACTTTTCAAAAACGTTCTGAAAGAAAAGATAATAGTAAGACCAGCCCACACATAAAAATGGATGGTTTTTACCTTACTATAACCCAAAATATCTTTGACATCAAATCATCTTATATTATAATAGTTCGTACCAAATAAATAACCATCTAGCGGAACGCTTGCATCTCACGCTCCATATATATAATAATATAAAATCAAAAACTGGGGGCTTTTATTGGAGATTGGATTCCAACTAACAAGGTATGGGATCACCTGCCGATCAGTGTATTCTAGACGGGATACACTGGGGTTCAACAAGAACGTCTTGCAACCCAGCCACACATGACCGCCCACTCATTTAGCTTGAGTGTAGCGAATATATTGCCACCCATTACGGCTGCGCAGCTACCGTTTTCCCGGGAGATACAGAAATGAAAAGAAGTAATTACAAATACGAATATTCTCTAGATGGTGACAATACACCCTGCTTGGGAATGACCCAATTAGCCATGCTGCCCTACCCGATTTTTGTCATTTCCTGGTTGTGCGGCTAGAGGCTACCTCTTCTTCTAGATCACTGGTCCACCGTTCACTCTGAATGCCACATTGTCAAATCCTTAAGAAATCATTAATTGATTTCCACAAAAATAATCGGGCTATTACGTTAAGTTAAGAGAAGGTGTCTTCTCGCCACCACAGAAATATGTTTGAGGAAATCAACGTACGCGACTCCTTTGGAAATACTCTGTCAGACATCCATCCAAACAGTCATCCCGGGACTGGACAAACCGAAGGCACTATTCTGTAAAACAAGTTAGTCTTTACATATCTCTGTCTTCAATTTATCTTCAATAATCTTTGATATGCGATGTATAAATCAAATCGAAGTGGAATATAAATTACGGTCTCTTTGAAATGATTTACGTAATGTCTTTTACTATCAGTTGATATTTAAGAACTGTTTTCAATATTTGATCTCAAACATTTCTTTAAAGAAATAGTTATCGGCTTAAAATGAACTGGAATTAGTATAATTCAATTTATATACCCTTTATTTTATGAGCTTCAACCAAACAGAATGGTATATGCCTGCATTGTTTAAATCCAGACATTTTGACTATCTTTTGTAAATGAATACTAAAGCGTGTGCGTCGCACACGGTAATTTATTCAATAATGTTACTTCGTTAATTTCGATAATTATTCTGTTGTTAAACTGTTATATTTCATTTCACAAACCGGTTATTCGAGTCATCAACCAATTATCTTATTTATACATATCTTTATAATTTATATTTATACTTATTTATTTAAATTATTTAAATTTCAAATCTCCTTCTCTCTTACTTCTCCTTTATTCATCTAACATTTCTTTTCTAACTTCCTATTCTATATATTTTCTTCCTTTTGTTTTCTATATAGTTCCTTCCTTATTTTCTTCTTTTACTAACCCTTAATCTTTCCATTTCTTTTCTTCCAAATGTCTTCACTTCAGCCGATCAGGCCATTCTCCCTTAGGCCATCTTCTCTCTTTATTTTATTTTATATTTTCCCTTTTCAAAATTTTCTTTTCTCACTGCTCTTTAATTTACTCTTTTATTCCACTTTTGCTTAATCCCTAAAGCCCACCCTTCCTTGGCCCATCACCTTTTGGCCCGTACCCTTTTCTTTTTGATTTTATTTCTTTTCCTTTCTATTAAATTTTTCTAAACCCTTTTGAGGCCCAAAATCGTGGCCCATCAGCTATTCTACATGTTTCTTTCTTTCTGGAATTCTCGTCCCTATACTTTACTTCTTGCATCTTTCTCTATTTCTTTTGTAACTCTTCTACCTTGATTTCTCTTTCCTTTCCTTGTTTAGCCGCATTTTCCAGATCCTAGGATTTTGATTTGCAAACAGTGTGATCAATACACTAGTCACTTCTAGATCCTTTGCTCCGTCCTCATCTTCCTCCTCTTCTTCTTTTTCCATCTTAACAAGTACTCTGCTTCTTCTTCTTTGTTCAACCGTGCACGTCTGTGCAGTTGTGCACATGCACACCTACTCGAGTCACTATCTCACCAGCTCGACCCTCCTCACAAACTACAAACACCTACCTCTTCAATTTCCAAAACACATTCGATCATTTTTGCCTTAACAGTAATTTTACCATTCAACCCAAGCTTACCAATTTGAACCTGATCTAAGAATCTACCTCGTACCACCATCACACCCCCCCGTTCAACGTGCGACTTCACCAGTAGGAAGAGCACTCATATGTCAACCTCCACCCCAAATATCATTCCACTCGATGCTCTTATTCCCGTACAGTTCACTCTCTAAATCGACCCATTCAAACGTAATCAAAAACCCTAAAGCGAAACCATTCTTACGTTTAAGCTACCGAAAAATTAACGCCTATTTTTCCTATGATCTACGATCCACTACACCCCTCTAGTTCGAACTGTATCATCTTCGATCAACTAGGTTGCCGGAAAAAGCCCCAAATATAATTTCGTTCATCTCTTGATATCTCAACAACCCCATCACTAAAAATCACGAAATTTATACCAAAATTCACGTTTTACCCCTATGATTACAATTACATAACCAAATCTCGGTTTCACGATACTTGAAAATTCTGTATTTTGATGTTGATACAGGAAAATGGTTTTATCTTTGACCAAACTAATTGAATAACCTTAAATCCATTTTTGTCGTATGCTAGTAACCTAGACGAGCAACTTCTGTGAATAAATAAGATCCTGAAACGAGTTTGAATTCAAATTATAGATTTTACAGTGTCATAGTGATGACTAGTTTTCAATTTGAAGGTATACAGAGTAGTATTTTGTTTGGTGACAAATGTTTGAGCATTGTAAATCATCCAATCAATGTTAATATAAATAGTACACAATCTATACTAACATAAAATCAACTACCTACTTATGAATATACCATAACATCATTTAGAAAATATTTTAAACAAAGTAAAAGTGAGTTTACTCACCTTCCTGCTTTCCCTCTTTTCCTATTATCTTCCTGCTCACTGATCTTCTTGAACTCAAGTTGGCGTGAGGAAATGTATGGGAATTTAGATGTTATTTATAGCAGGTTTTCAATATTAAACTATTGGCCTACTCTATATTATAAGGGTGGTAGGTGCTATAGTCTTTGTATTTAAAAATTATATTTCTTTTCTAGTAAGTATTAGGCTTACTCCAATGTTTTAGCTTCTATGACTTCATTTCAGGAAAACCATGTATGAAGCAATGAATTGTTTATTGAGATATTTCCTATTCTACTTGTCCTTATTCTTTCTTCTAGAAACACTTCAGACTCAAGACCATGACTACATTAATTGTTGCGAATCCTCAGATTTTATTTGCAATATATAATGTTTTACTTACCCTATAAGTATTAGATATTTTGTTGATAATGGTTTTATATTTGCAAGTTGCATTGAGGATTCTTATGTGGGGACTTGCGCCTATATTTAGCCATACTATTCAAGGTAAAATCACATTAATGATATTGACTTTAATTCTCTCTTTTGTTTGTTGTCACATGTGTTTACCCTTTGTTATTTACTGCGGCAATTTACCAAACATGTTATGTGCCATGTTATATTACATGTCTATGTGCATATGAATGGCCGAAAAGAATCCCTACACATGTTTTACTTTGCTGACCTCATTTGTTTCAAAACCCCATGCATTTTAAAAATGATAAAATGCCTCTTCCATATGTATATTTGTGTTATCATTTGCATGTGCATGTTAAGGCTTTTATTTGTAATAGTTCTTGCTTTGAATTCATGTTAAATTATACATACATACATACATATATATATATATATATATATATGTTGCTATAATTTCAAAGCAATTGATTTTCAACATAATATGTATTTTATGATTTATGATTAATATTTTGCACACTCATCATGTTTTCAAGATTTTAAAACATAACCAAATATACACATTATACACTTATACCTTTACACATATTTTTATAATTGTTTTGGTTTGTTATGTAAATCTATTTTATGATTTAATTACCTCATTAAATCAATATTTATCATTAACAAAGATTAGCCAAAAAAGGGACATTACAATCC
Source organism: Allium sativum (assembly GCA_030737875.1). NCBI lineage: Eukaryota > Viridiplantae > Streptophyta > Magnoliopsida > Asparagales > Amaryllidaceae > Allium > Allium sativum. Next base: position 231,977,409 of record CM060926.1, read on the forward strand.
AACCCCCTTAAAAGAATTTCGTCCCCGAAATTAAAGAGTCACGCGTAGATCTTAGTTTTAACTAAAGTCAAATTAATTCACATCCGTAACTATTTACCGAATAGATTCCTTATTTAATTTGAATTTTAGTTGACTATTTCCAAAATCCAAATTTCTGATTTCATTTCAAAATCAGCTACTTAACTCTTATGGGTCTATATTCAAACAATAACTCAACTCTGGTCATTATTATCGGGAAATACCAATTTTATTCACTGGATATTTTTCTAAATTTAATTCAACATCATGTAACTTATTTTGAGGCCGACCTTGATCCTTTTAATTCCTTCCATTGGTTGTGGTGGTTGTCCTACTCGCTCCTCGGCCTTTTATTCCACGAGAACTCGTTTTCAACTATCTGATTATAACAGTTTTATAATTGATATTTTATCAGGAGATATTTTAATGGTGACCTAAGTCGATACCTCTAGTTGTCCTATACTAATTATACAATTTTCTTTGCAGTTTAAATTTTAAAATACGCTCTCTCAATACTTGCCCAAACTCAATCTAGGGTGTTACAAACCCTATCTTTACTGAGTTACGCCACAGAGCCAAGGTTACTACTTAAGCAATAGCTCTGATACCAACTGTAAAGGCCTCTAAATCCGTACCAATTTGAGCTGACAAATTATAACTTACGTCCAACCCAGAATGCACGAAATTACGAATCTTTAATTGTAACGAACTGGTATTTTCGACTCTGAAAATCAACAAAAAACCCATGTTGACTATTCAGACATCGGAAATACCTGATCATTAGTAGAAAGAAATTAGAGGGTGAGAATAGATAAGATAGAAAATTAGAATAGAAGAAGAAGAAAACACCACAGAACAAAATCAGAGTAACATGAATCTCACAAAGGAACGAATAAAATATAATACATAACATAACTTTGCAATAAAACAGTATAATAACATTATCAGAGTACAACACTTACACACAGCAGAAATAACAATAGTTATATAATCTTGAAGCCTCCTGCTTCAAGCTCCTCCAAGTATATCTGTAAAGAACTGAACTACTTGACTGCCCGTACAAATTTGGGCACCCAAGAGTTTAGGGAAAACAAAACAAAATAAACTCTGGGTCAGTCATAGGACTGGTGTGAGTAAACTCAAATCATTTGGTTTAACTTTTCAAAATCCTTTTCAAAAGAAAAGATAACTGTAAGACCGATCCACACATAAACACGGACGGCTTTTACCTTACGATATCCAAAAAAATGTTTTGGAAAACTAATTTCTGATATTATAATAATGTCTAATCACAAGTAAATAACACTCTAGCAGAACGCTTGCATCTCACGTTCTACATATATAGTATACAAACAAAACCGCGGTCGCTTATTGGAGATTGGATTCCAACTATGACAAGGTATGGGACCACCTGCCGATAGTGTATCTCTAGAGACGAATACACTGGGTTCAACAAGAACGTCTTGCAACCCGGCTCACACATGACCGACCACTCATTTCGCTTGAGTGTATCGAATGTATACCATCAACGGTTGGGAGCTACCCACTATTTCCCGAAAAGGGACAACATCAATAATAGATAAAAGAATGAAATGGATTTTCTCTAGATAGGTGATATGCACCCTAATGGGTGCGACCCACATAGCCATGCTGCCTGCCCGATTTCTGTCATTTCTCGGTTGATGAGGCTTGAGGTCATAACGTATCTTTTGACAAATCATACATTCATTTACTTTGAATGTCACATCGTCATACCCGCCAAATCACAAACTGATTTCCCTAAAAATACCATGAGTATAAAGCTAAGAGAAACGAATTCCTCTGCCACCATACGTAGGTATGTTTGAAGAGATCAACTTACGCGATCTGTTAGATATACTCTGTCAGACATTCGTCCATTCATGTTTGTCCTGGGACTGGACAAACCGAAGGCACTACTCTGTAAATAGGATAGCCCTTGCACAACTCCATCTTCAATGATTTTCATCATATTTGATCGCAATGCTAACGTCCATACAGAGTGGTTTTCAGATAATGAATCTGATACCGGTCTATCCGTTTTGACGATGATAAAATGGTTAAAAACTTCGACAGTCGGTGATTTAACAATCAAAGAAAAATAAGTGTATAACCAACGACCTTATTTCTAGATAGAAATTCGATCGATCAATCATTAATCAACATTAATCTCCTTTAATTTAATTAATCATTTATTTATTCATTCCCACTTCTATATACTCAACATTTCTAATTTTTTAAATTAGGAAATATACGTTACCAATCATCGGAAAACATTTCCATCTCTGTTTCACGTATCACTGACATTCCAGTATTCTTTCTCATCAACATTTCATTTTCTATGATTAGAAAATATCTCTGATTGTATTTGGAAAATGTTTCCAAAACTTATTCATTTGATTTAAAAAGATATTTAAATAAAACATCACTAAGCCAATTTAAACCATTACACTCATTAACTAAATTCACTTAATCAATCTTCACTATCGAACCTTACCCATCCCTCAATTAAAAACGAAGTCAATCAAGTTGGGGTATAATTACCTCTCAGACCTTAACTGAACAACATTTCTAACCTCGAAATAGACAAAGTTCACCTTTTAAATTTAACAAACTTCCTTGTGAAACTCTCGGATTCTAATTATGAATCCCCTTCTTTATTTTCAAACATTGATTTTAGCTATAACATTATAATTCCTTTCTTCTTAAATATCCATCCTAAAAATGTAACTTTTATCCTTAATTTAACTAAATAACTAAACTACTCATCTATTAATAAATAAGTAAATCTTGATTAAACTGGAAAGTAAATATTACTTTCCTGTAATCGAATTCAGTGTATAATTCTCTTTTTCGAATAATCTCTATTCGATAGCTCCTTTTCGAATAAACTATATTCGATAACCCTTTCTTCGAAAAACTATATTCGATAATCTCTCTTAGAATGATTTACATTCGATTAACTTTCTACGAATGATTTACATTCAATTAATCTCCATTAATTTTATTTGAATAAACTATTTCGAATAACTCCTTTGGATTTACTCATTTGGATTAACTCGGTTTGATTAACTCAACTCGATTTAACTCAACTTTTTTAACTCCAATCTAATAACTAATATTCGATTAATTTATATTCGAATAACTATGTCTATCTGAACTTTATTTCGAATGGCTAATATTCGATTTAACTCCATTCGCTTGACTCTAGATCGCAGCGATCACAATGGTTACGCCTGATTTCCTCAAGAAAACATCGGACCGCCGTAGGCTATCTACAGCCCGGCGAATTACGCTAGCAGTCGTACGAAATGGAGACTCATCCTAAATAACTATGTTTGACTAACTCTATCTCAAATAACTACATTCGATCAACTCTAATTGAATAACTAATATTCAATTAATTCTAATTCGATTAACTCTATCTAATTAACTCTAACGGATTAACTCTAACTGATTAACTCTAACTAATTATCTCTAACTGATTAACTCCTTTGATTAACTCTACATTTTTTCAGTTTCAAATATCAATGTTGAAATCGATTCTTACTTCTTTATATAAATCCGGACTTATATATTCTATTTATACAATGGTAAACATCTTATTTAATTTATAAAATATTATTTATAAATTTATCTTCTCAATCTATCGGGCAGAATAGATTCTATTTAAAATCTTTGTTTAAACCCATATCATGTTATACCCGTGTGCGAAGCACGGGTCTAAACCTTTCAAATATAAAATTCTCCTTTTATACAATTCTAGTCACTTTTCAAGTACTTCCTTTTTATAATCTATTTATTTACCAAATAAATCCCTTTTTAATAATTCTATTTATTTTAAAAAATATTTTCTTTTTATATAAATTCCATTGATTTTATAAGTAATTCCTTTGATAATCTAACTATTCCCTTTCTATTTGTTTTACAAATATTTCTTCTTTCTATTCTATTTAATTCCAAATAAATATCCCTTTTCAATTCTATTTGTAAATAGTTTACAAATATTTCTTTTTCAATTCTATCTATTTGATTTACAAATAAATATTTCTTTTTAATCTATTTATTTTCTAAATAAAGGGTTTTCTTTTTATAAAATCTTTGATTTTATAAATATTTCTTTTTCAATATAACATTGAAAATTTCCTTTTTAACATTCCAGTATTTTTTATGGTATTTAACATACCATATAACAATGATCGGTATCATTCAAACATACAAAATCAACAACAGATTTCATATCACATCATATAACACAATATATGAAAAACAGTCAAATAAATGTTGAGGAAACTAGTTGGGTCCCTCTGACCTGTTTCCCTGCATCCACAGATGTTAAACAATAAAATTAACATCAATTTCATTTCACTATGAAGTATTCTGCTAAACAGAATCAATATTTGATTAACGATTTATATTTATATCGTTATCTATATTTTCAATCAACTGACTAGCAGTTCAACCAAACAGCCAACACATAGCAAACAACCATCATTTATAAATTCTAAAAATATTTTATAAAAATATAAACTAAGCAGAGTTAGTGAGATTACTCACATTTCGCGTTAACCGTTAAATAAGGATTTGCATTAGTTGATTCTGATCAGACAATTTATTTTTCCATAAATTGTAACGAGCTCGAATCCACTCCCAGTTAGTTCCAGTGTATAGCTCTCGTCCATACGATCCTAACGGATCTGACGGTTCGTAATTCTGACTCCGTATGAACGAAATATTCAGTTTACAATTTAGTATACTATATTAAAACTTAAACTTTCATTGATTAGCGTTTAGGCCTACCCATTTTATTCAGTCCGCACCCAGTTTCAACAGACCGGACCCACCTCTCCACTACATCCATCTTCCCCGATTCAAATAAACGAACTACTGTGAGACGACCCGAACTTCTCCGTGAAGGAAAGCGCGGATAGAATTGAGGACAAGACAAAATAGAACGCAAACGGAAGAACATTTCATTGTATATTACAACAATTCCATCAGATACAAGAATATAAAGAGTATAAATGAATAAATTACATTCGATAAATATCAGAGATTTAAATTACATTTAAATACATCGCAGCGGCAAATAATACAAAAGCACAACTAGAAGTAATGCACGGACACAGAGCTTTCCGAGCATCGTTCCAGCTGTAAATCAGGACCCTGTGAATATAAATCTGCAAAACCAAAACTACTAGCTGCCCGTGTGGAAAATAGGGGCACCCAGAGTTTAGGTTAAAACAATAAACTCCAGGTCAGTCATGGGACTGGTGTGAGAACTAAAACAGTTATTAATCTTTATTTTAAAGTTCGGTAAATCAAGGGACCACGCCGAATAACACGGAACGGGTTTCCTCCCAAGAATACCAGTGCAGAAAACAGACAACGCAATGCTAAATAAAGAAAAATGAAGCTGTTATAAGACCCAGGTCCCATCACACAATGCAACGCAAGCCGGAGGATAGGGTTTTTACCTTATAACAGCCAAAGCATGCTTGATACGTTTAAAACACATTATTTGATACTATTATAAGTGTATAGTGTCAAATCAATTTCAATCATAAATATCAATCATAGGCGGCATGAATGACCCATACCACTATGTCGCCATACTAGGTTCTACAAATAAAACCGAAATACACGTATTGGAAATTGGATTTCCGTCATGAGTCGAGGCAAGGGGCAAGCTCCTCTCTGCATTCGAGACACTCTAGCAAATGTCCCAGGACCCCACTCTGATCCTTGGAATCGGCTGGGCCGGTCCTCTCTTACTTTTGAGGATTAGTTATTCCTGAACACACGTTTCCCGGTCCTTACAGACCTATATCCGAGGCGCCTCGCATTCCAACAACCACACAGGTGAAAAGTATATAAATGTCAGGGCTGGTAGGTCACTGACACCACCCTAGCTAGAAAGAAACGTCGTGCTCTCCCAGCGGTCTTTCTCCCGTTTTTGACTCATATCGAGGTGTGAGGCTCGCGAATTCACGTTATACACAAAGCTACGCCACACAGGCCGTGCTTTGATCATCAACCATAAGACTTTGCTTTTCAACAGAAGCCTTAATCGATTGCCAGTTACGCGTGCCACACTGGCAATTCACTCCATGCGACTGATGTCCATCGATATACAACCTCTGAGCTCGTACGTCTCAGAGAAGGGCGTTAAGCAAGAGAATAAATTCTCCGCCGCCAAACAGATGTATATTTAATAGAGATCAATCAACACAGAATAAAATCCAATGTCAGACACACAATCTATTTACAAGTTCGTTCTGGGTCTGAACGAAACCGGAGGCACTTTCCTCGCATATCCATCCATCTCCAAGTACGTCTGGACGATCACCAACTGTTTCCCTCATCTTGGGTGTACAACCCAATCGAGATCATCGGTAATCACCTAAACGATGTGAAGACTTCCGGTCTTCAATCACCATCTTCATCTTCGATATCTCGTCGAATCGGTTATTCAGAATGGGTGTAAACCCGGCCTTTCTGAATAACCCACGTATATAATAAACAAATGTTACACAAACAAACCGAACGCCTCATTCCAATTCAGAATGTTCTTTTATTCACAAAATCACATTCTTAGGGAAAGGTTCCCATTAATTTTATCCAAGATAAATTCTTCTAAATTTATTCTTTGATCTTCCTTTGGATATCATTTCAAACTAGTCGGGATTAGCGAACCACACCGAAGTAATTATTTATTTTATTTCCCAATCCCAACCTATTCATCCCATGGAGCAAAACTGGTAATACTCCATACCTAACACCAAGGTGTTATCGGAAAAATTAATTACCATTTCACGTTCAAATCTAATTAAAGATTTAACTATCGCTTTGGAGCAAAACTGGTGGTACTCCATTCTTGATCACCTTTCAGATTTGATAATTTAAATTATCAATTCACATTTTAATCTAATTAAAGATTCATTAAAACTCCACTTAGTTTTAATCTTCTCAAAAATCAACATCCTGCCATTAACTGGGTTAAAGAACCAATACCATCTAAAACACGATTCACGACAAACCCAAATCACATTTGATATTAAATACAAGGCTCTAAATAGAAAATATACCGGCTTATATTCAATATCAAATTCTGAAACCAACAAATATCGTATTGGAAATAACGATATAAAATATATCTTTCGAATTCCCATAACAATATCTGTATAGTCATGAAATCCAACACCGAAATATTTCGAAGATAATTTCGATTCAACTCCAGTCCAATCCACGTAATGGGAATATTGATTATTTTTAAAATCACTTTCAAATTCAATTTATTTATTTTAAAAATAAATTGATTTCAATTCTAGTTCAAAACTAGTTCATTTCGATAAAAATCTATTTTTATCTTTTCAAATATGGAATTTTTCAGCCCAATTTTCCCCAAATCATTTATTATGATTTTACACAAATTACAGATATTTTTAATAATTTTATCAAGGCCCGTACAGTCGATTTCCATCAACGACCATCGAACTGCACTTATAGCGACCTTTTCCAAATTTGATTTGGACATAATTCCAAATCCAACCGTTGGATTCCAAATTTCTAATATTCATTGGAAAACTCTTTTCGATACGAACCCAATGGTTCCGGTTTTAGGAGAATCCGATGGTCGGATCTCCCGCAACGTCAATTCGAAGTCAATGGTCGAAATTCACGAACTGCCGCGGCGCGGCGCGTTCTATTCAGACCATTATATATATAATATATATACTTTGTCGATTTCCTTTTAAAACGTATTTTATAAATCGCTTTAAATTCGTTTTCAAAACCATTTCAACACTACATTCAATTTCAAATCAAAATTGAATATTTCATATCATTACTATATAAATGATAATATTTTCAAAACGTTATATTTTGAAATCACTTCCTTTCTATATTCATTATAAAAACGAATATAATCGATATAAATATCGTTCACGTCAAAATAGCGCAACTCTAATCAACACGGCTTTATATATTTCAATAAATTCGTTATTCTATTCAACAAATGAATATTTATTCTATTCAACACATGAATCTATATTTCTTTCAACACACGACTAATCTCAACACATGAGTACTGTCAACACATCACTATTTTTGTTATGTAAAATATTTTATAAAATTATGGTATCTATCGTTTGATTTTTAAATCAGACTCCACCGTGAAGTTGTTCTAATTTTAAATGTGATAAAGATGTAAATTTTATTGTTAAAATATTTTACTCAACACATGAATAGTTTCAACACATGAACATCGTCAACACATGACTATTTTTATATTCAACACATGAATTTCCTTTTATAATATTCATTATTCTCCCGATTGGAATGAGGCCCAATCAATCACCATATAATGTTAATTATATGGGTTCCATACAACACATGTATATAATAGCAACGATAAACAATAAACCATCATCCAAAGTGCACCACACAACTGCATAAGCATCAAATATAAATAATCAACGCTTACACAATCTGTCGACCAATCGATCGACATACAATTAAATAATTGGGATTAGTGTAAGCCAAATTTCATCCCAACACCCGTGTGGGGTTTCAAATCAACAAACAAAGATTTTTATTTGTGCAGTTCGTCGATGTGTAAAATTTATCATCCCAATCAATATCAGTGAAATCAGTGTATATAAACAAATCGGCCGATTTATTTATAAATATTTATTTATTCACTTTTACGTTAAAAATTATATTTTTAACGATAAAATATTTTTAACGATATTAATTTATTTCAACACATTAATTTATATTATCGATTTCACATCAATAACACAAACAAATTTCACAACACATCAAACAAGCATACAAGCCATCCATGGTCTGTGGATGACGGGTGTCGGGTGCTACTAAGCACCGTCTTCATCCTAGTATATATATATATAACTAGGAAAGAAGAAATTTAGAGTGAGAAGTTCTCACCGATAGCTATTCCAAACGCCTCGACTCTTCTTATGTAGAAGTCATCGCTGTTCTCGCCTTTTGTCACTTTCGTTGCCTGTAGCCACTACATATATAAAAATCACATTTTTATTTTGTTGCTATGTATATAAAAATCCTATTTTTATATCGCTACTATATAGATAAAAATTCTATTTTTACATTGCTACTATATAGATAAAAATTCTATTTTTACTTCGCTACTATATAGATAAAAATTCTATTTTTACATCGCTACTATATAGATAAAAATTCTATTTTTATCACGCTATTCTCTATACAAAGATTTCGCCTTTTCAAAAATAAATATTTCGCCTTTTCAAAAATAAATATTTCATCTTTTCAAAAACAAATATTTCGCCTTTTCAAAAATAAATATTTCGCCTTTTCAAATATAAAGATTTCGCCTTTTCAAATATAAAGATTTCACCTTTTCAAATATAATAAAAATCATATTTTCTTTCTCTTTCTATAATATAAAAATTATATTTTTATTATAATCATTAAAAATCAAACTTCTTTTATAAATTAAAAAAATCGAACTTTTTTATATGTATAAAAATCGAATCTCAAATCACTAAAAAAATCAAGCCTTTAACCCTTTTTAAAAATTTCGTTTTTAACACTTCAAAAATCTCTTCTTTAACACTATAAAATTTTGATCTTTATAAATAAAAATCAAAGCTTTATCATTCATATGTTTTCAGTTTTAAAATCCCATAAGTTTTTAAAATAAATAAAGTAAATAAAACAGATAGAAAACTTACAGTAAAAAAAAAGGAGGAAGGGGATGGGTTGCCGCAGGTTCGTCAGCGCGTCGGAGGGTTTGAGGGGGGGTTGAGGCGCAGGCGGCTGTGGGTTGCGGAGGGGGTGGAAGCGGCGGCTGTGGGCTCGAGCGATGGGGTCTTCACGTCACCAGGGGGCTTTAATGGAGAGCGGAGGGAAGATGGGAATCGGAGGTGGAGGAAGGAGATGCGGTGGCGGCGCCAGAGGAGGGGGGGCTGCGATGCGGTGGCGGCGAGGTCAGAACGGGGGCGACGATAGTTTTAGGGTTTTTTTTCTTTTTATTTTTCCAACTGAATCGATTTTGATAAAAGGGGGGGCCTGGTCAACGTAAGGAAAGGAGGGAGTTTTATTTTTTAATTCATTTAATTATTTAATTTCAAAAAGTTGACTTTTTCATACGACCTCTAAACGAGGCCCACCGCCTGTCATCCATAGCTAATTACCCCCATTCCGAACACAATGGGATATGTATCGTAAGCTTATTCGATCGTTTCGATCAGTTCTCGTCAAAATCAACATATAACTCTATATATTGAATTTGAATGAGCATTTCAATTTACTGGGGTCACATACTAACTCGAAAAATTTCAGAAAAATATTTTCTAGCTTCGTATTGACGATACGGTCCAAACAAAACTAGTTTCGTCGAATTCTGAGACCGTTAGAAAAATGGCCATTTTCCAGTCGATTAAAATCAACTAAAACTGGTCAAACGCGTTTTCCTTTGCCACGCTCACATATTGGTTCGAAAAATTATGAAATTTGGAATCTATCAATAATTTGACATCACGGATCCAACAAAAGTGTTTTCGTCAAAATCCGAGGTCGTTTGCAAAATTCCCATTTTTAAGGGCCTGAATTCCGTAGCGACAATTCAGAATTTTCAACTGGACACATCTTTTGATTCCCGCTATGAAATTTTGATTTTTCGGATTCGTTGGAAAGATATTCCCAATTAGATTCCATTATTTTTGGTTTCACTAAAACCCGGTTTATTTTGCACCCGGTACATTCATTTGAAGTTTGAAATCGAATTATCGAACTACCGCGCCATTTTCAATTCCTTTTATAATTATATATAATTATTTATATTCTAACGACGACGTATATAAATATATTCGTTCGATTCTATTCAAAATAAATTTCTCGTCGTTTTTATTTAAAATAATTCATTTTAAATATTCAAAATTCACTAAAATTGCCAAAATTAAAATTTTAAACTGGCCTAGATTTTCGTGTTGTTACAATCTCCCCCACTTAAAACTGTTCGTCCCCAAAAAGGAACGAAGTCGAAAGTGGTTTGATTAATCAACTCTACGTTCGATCTGGCTTCCAATCTCCAACTCTTCAGTTTCTGAGAATTTTCAAATTCTTCAAAAATTTGGCTAACACCCGGAATTTTCGAAATATTTCGCCATAACCTCCTTTGTACGGGGAGAGGTTTGAAAATTTATTGGGCCGTATTAGGTACCCAATAAATCCTAATAAGCATACACATATTTATAGTGATATATTCTGGTGTATACAGGGGAGCGTGTATTGATAATAACTCCAGAGAATAAATTCTCGTCACCCTGTCAAAGCCTGAGGGAGTGTGTATTTTAAATGCTCCAGAGGATAAATCCTCGTCACCTCGTCCCGTGTGGGAAATAAATAGTCCATGTGCCGTATCTAATAACTAGAGAGACGTGATTATTGTCAACTCTAGACCCGTGTGGGGTTTTTATTAATCTGGCAATTTTATCGTTACAGTTTTATATTGTCCATATCAGTCATCAGTACAACCTGTAAAATATAGTCCTCGCCATACAAGCCTCCCGCTCGTATGGTAAATCTCACACCTCATCACACAAGCTCCAAATGCTTATGTGGTATATGATGAAGTATGCCTATCTTCCAGAAGTATGCCATGTAGTGTAGTTCAAAATTAATTGTTGCTATCCTATGGCGACATTTATTAATTACACACAGAATAACCAGCACTCTGCATCCAATGACACTCACAGGAGTTGATACAATAATAAAAGTGCGCATCCAACTCATTAAGGTTTACCTATTTGTCGGGCACGCAAACAAAATCTTTACTCAACAGCTATCCAATTTCCTGTTCAAACATATATAATGCACAAGTATATATTTCTCACTATTTTCGAATCAGTTCATTGTGTTATTTTAATTGAATAATTTTTTTTTGGTTTTTATTGATAATATTCTAATCTTCTCTAAATCAAAGGCCGAAAAGGAACGAAGCCGAAAGTTGTTTAACAATTCAACTCAACTTCCATTATTTTGACTACGGCTTAAGTTCTTCAACTTTTCAGTTTCTAAGAACTTTTCAAATTTTTCAAAAATTTGGCTAACACCCTAAATTTTCGAAAAATTTCGCCATAACCTCCCCTGCACCGGGAGCAACGGGAAAATCCCGAAATTGCCATACAGGCCTTCTGATCTCAAAAAGAAAAAGAAAAAGCCAAGCGGCTACCCAATAGGCTCATAAAATCATCATCACCCAAACAAAACAGTAAATTATAGTAAATATGTACCTATTTGTCGGGCAAACAAATTTTACTCTCTGCTCTAGCCTCCTTGCTATGACCTGTTCAATGTAAGTACTTGTATATGCAAGCAAATGTGACCAATTTTCAATACAATTCAATATGTGATTCAATTTGGCTAAATGGTTCAAAATTATCAAACAAATAAACAACCAACACAAACATCAATCAATTAGTGAATTAGAGTTTCAAATTCATAATTTTGATACATCTACAAAAATCATGTTTTTGATGTCAATTCACAATAATGTATTCTAGCTATATTAGTTTTGGTTCTCACACCAGCCTAATGGAAATATATAGATATCACACCTTCGTCACTCGAATATAAATACTGATGATGTGGCCACATCACCAGAATTATCCCCGGGTGTCTAGAATGTGATTCTATATCTATCCAGTATATTAAAACTTTGAATATACGTTCATGACGCGTATACGCGAAGTCTTTATATACTCGATTGTCCATATTCAAAATAAATAAATAATCAAATACGTTTAAAGCGATTTAAATTTTCAAAACAAAGTTTGTTTTCATTTGAAAAATATACTCTTCACACTCGTTCTAGGATACTACTGATCCTATCTCTAACGAGTCATTCTAATTGGATATTACTAATCCAATATCTGATGAATTCTTTCGTATGGTTCTAACGTGTCTTGTTCTCGAGCTCTGTAAACCAAACTCTGATACCAAACTGAGACGACCCGAACTTCCCCGTGAAGGAAAGCACGGATAGAATTGAGGACAAGACAAAATAGAATGCAAACGGAAGAACATTTCATTGTATATTACAATAATTCCATCAGATACAAGAATATACAGAGTATAAATGAATAAATTACATTCGATAAATATCAGAGATTTAAATTACATTTAAATACATCGCAGCGGCAAATAATACAAAAGCACAACTAGAAGTAATGCACGGATACAGAGCTTTCCGAGTATCGTTCCAGCTGTAAATCAGGACCCTGTGAATATAAATCAGCAAAACCAAAACTACTAGCTGCCCGTATGGAAAATAGGGGCACCTAGAGTTTAGGTTAAAACAATAAACTCCAGGTCAGTCATGGGATTGGTGTGAGAACTAAAACAGTTATTAATCTTTATTTTAGAGTTCGGTAAATCAAGGGACCACACCGTATAACACGGAACGGGTTTCCTCCCAAGAATACCAGTGCAGAAAACAGACAGCACAATGCTAAATAAAGAAAAATGAAGCTGTTATAAGACCCAGGTCCCATCACACAATGCAACACAAGCCAGAGGATAGGGTTTTTACCTTATAACAGCCAAAGCATGCTTGATACGTTTAAAACACATTATTTGATACTATTATAAGTGTATAGTGTCAAATCAATTTCAATCATAAATATCAATCATAGGCGGCATGAATGACCCATACCACTATGTCGCCATACTAGATTCTACAAATAAAACCGAAATACACGTATTGGAAATTGGATTTCCGTCATGAGTCGAGGCAAGGGGCAAGCTCCTCTCCGCGTTCGAGACACTCTAGCAAATGTCCCAGGACCCCACTCTGATCCTTGGAATCGGCTGGGCCGGTCCTCTCTTACTTTTGAGGATTAGTTATTCTTGAACACACGTTTCCCGATCCTTACAGACCTATATCCGAGGCGCCTCGCATTCCAACAACCACACAGGTGAAAAGTATATAAATGTCAGGGCTGGTAGGTCACTGAAACCACCCTAGCTAGAAAGAAACGTCGTGCTCTCCCAGCGGTCCGTCTCCCGTTTTTGACTCATACCGAGGTGTGAGGCTCGCGAATTCACGTTATACACAAAGCTACGCCACACAGGCCGTGCTTTGATCATCAACCATAAGACTTTGCTTTTCAACAGAAGCCTTAATCGATTGCCACTTACGCGTGCCACACTGGCAATTCACTCCATGCGACTGATGTCCATCGATATACAACCTCTAAGCTCGTTCGTCTCAGAGAAGGGCTTTAAGCAAGAGAATAAATTCTCCGCCGCCAAACAGATGTATATTTAATAGAGATCAATCAACACAGAATAAAATCCAATGTCAGACACACAATCCATTTACAAGTTCGTTTTGGGTCTGAACGAAACCGGAGGCACTTTCCTCGCATATCCATCCATCTCCAATTACGTTTGGACGATCACCAACTGTTTCCCTCATCTTGGATGTAAGCTCTGATACCAAAATGAAATAGCCCGACGAAATCCGGTAGGCTTTGCAACCATCCCTTCATCCCCCAAAGCAGTAGGTAAAACCCACGGTGGCTCCCAGCGGTCCCCCAGTACACTTGTTTTACGGCGACCCTCTCGAGCCTCCCGGCCACTGCCTAACCAACCCCCGCAAGGGACATGTGGGGGTAAGAGCCCACTGTTCGCCACCAAACCACATGGTGAGAAACCCCCATCATGACTGCAACAAGAACTGGTGGTACTCCATTCTCGATCACCTTTCAGAATTGATAATTTAAATTATCAATTCACATTTTAATCTAATTAAAGATTCATTAAAACTCCACTTAGTTTTAATCTTCTCAAAAATCAACATCCTGCCTTTAACTAGGTTAAAGAACCAATGCCATCTAAAACACGATTCACGACAAACCCAAATCACATTTGATATTAAATACAAGGCTCTGAATAGAAAATATACCGGCTTATATTCAATATCAAATTCTGAAACCAACAAATATCGTATTGGAAATAATGATATAAAATATATCTTTCGAATTCCCATAACAATATCTCTATAGTCACGAAATCCAACATCGAAATATTCCGAAGATAATTTCGATTCAACTCCAGTCCAATCCACGTATTGGGAATATTGATTATTTTTAAAATCACTTTCAAATTCAATTTATTTATTTTAAAAATAAATTGATTTCAATTCTAGTTCATTTCGATAAAAATCTATTTTTATCTTTTCAAATATGGAATATTTCAGCCTAATTTTTCCCAAATCATTTCTTATGATTTTACACAAATTATAGATATTTTTAATAATTTTATCAAGGCCCGTACAGTCGATTTCCATCAACGGCCATCGAACTGCACTTACAGCGACCTTTTCCAAATTTGATTTGGACATAATTCCAAATCCAACCGTTGGATTCCAAATTTCTAATATTCATTGGAAAACTCTTTTCGATACGAACCCAACGGTTCCGGTTTTAGGAGAATCCGACGGTCGGATCTCCCGCAACGTCAATTCGAAGTCAATGGTCGAAATTCACGAACTGCCGCGGCGCAGCGCATTCTATTCAGGCCATTATATATAATATATATATTATATATATTTCGTCGATTTCCTTTTAAAACGTATTTTATAAATCGTTTTAAATTCGTTTTCAAAACCATTTCAACGCTACATTCAATTTCAAATCAAAATTGAATATTTCATATCATTACTATATAAATGATAATATTTTCAAAACGTTATATTTTGAAATCACTTCCTTTCTACATTTATTATAAAAACGAATATAATCGATATAAATATCGTTCACGTCAAAATAGCGCAACTCTAATCAACACGGCTTTATATATTTCAATAAATTCGTTATTCTATTCAACAAATGATTATTTATTCTATTCAACACATGAATCTATATTTCTTTCAACACACGACTAATCTCAACACATAAGTACTGTCAACACATCACTATTTTTGTTATGTAAAATATTTTATAAAATTATGGTATCTATCGTTTGATTTTTAAATCAGACTCCACCGTGAAGTAGTTCTAATTTTAAATGTGATAGTAAATTTTATTGTTAAAATATTTTACTCAACACATGAATAGTTTCAACACATGAACA
This sequence comes from Allium sativum, assembly GCA_030737875.1. Lineage (NCBI taxonomy): Eukaryota > Viridiplantae > Streptophyta > Magnoliopsida > Asparagales > Amaryllidaceae > Allium > Allium sativum. Next base: position 231,993,585 of record CM060926.1, read on the forward strand.
TCGTCAACACATGACTATTTTTATATTCAACACATGAATTTCCTTTTATAATATTCATTATTCGCCCGATTGGAATGAGGCCCAATCAATCACCATATAATGTTAATTATATGGGTTCCATACAACACATGTATATAATAGCAACGATAAACAATAAACCATCATCCAAAGTGCACCACACAACTGTATAAGCATCAAATATAAATAATCAACGCTTACACAATCTGTCGACCAATCGATCGACATACAATTATATAATTGGGATTAGTGTAAGACAAATTTCATCCCAACACCCGTGTGGGGTTTCAAATCAACAAACACAGATTTTTATTTGTGCAGTTGGGCGATGTGTAAAATTTATCATCCCAATCAATATCAGTCAAATCAGTGTATATAAACAAATCGGCCGATTTGTTTATAAATATTTATTTATTCACTTTTACGTTAAAAATTATATTTTTAACGATAAAATATTTTTAACGATATTAATTTATTTCAACACATTAATTTATATTATCGATTTCACATTAATAACACAAACAAATTTCACAACACATCAAACAAGCATACAAGCCATCCATGGTCTGTGGATGACGGGTGTCGGGTGCTACTAAGCACCGTCTACATCCTAGTATAAATATATAACTAGAAAAGAAGAAATTTAGAGTGAGAAGTTCTCACCGATAGCTATTCCAAACGCCTCAACTCTTCTTATGTAAAAGGCATCGCTGTTCTCGCCTTTTGTCACTTTCGTTGCCCGTAGCCACTTCATATATAAAAATCACATTTTTATATTGTTGCTATGTATATAAAAATCCTATTTTTATATCGCTACTATATAGATAAAAATTCTATTTTTACATTGCTACTATATAGATAAAAATTCTATTTTTACATCGCTACTATATAGATAAAAATTCTATTTTTACATCGCTACTATATAGATAAAAATTCTATTTTTATCACGCTATTCTCTATACAAAGATTTCGCCATTTCAAAAATAAATATTTCGCCTTTTCAAAAATAAATATTTCATCTTTTCAAAAATAAATATTTCGCCTTTTCAAAAATAAAGATTTCGCCTTTTCAAATATAAAGATTTTGCCTTTTCAAATATAAAGATTTCGCCTTTTCAAATATAATAAAAATCATATTTTCTTTCTCTTTCTATAATATAAAAATTATATTTTTATTATAATCATTAAAAATCAAACTTCTTTTATAAATTAAAAAAAATCGAATTTTTTTTATATGTATAAAAATCGAATCTCAAATCACTAAAAAATCAAGCCTTTAACCCTTTTTAAAAATTTCGTTTTTAACACTTCAAAAATCTCTTCTTTAACACTATAAAAATTTGATCTTTATAAATAAAAATCAAAGCTTTATCATTCATATGTTTTCAGTTTTAAAATTCCATAAGTTTTTAAAATAAATAAAGTAAATAAAACAGATAGAAAACTTACAGTAAAAAAAAGGAGGAAGGGGATGGGTTGTCGTAGGTTCGTCAGCGCGTCAGAGGGTTTGAGGGGGGGTTGAGGCGCAGGCGGCTGTGGGTTGCGGAGGGGGTGGAAGCGGTAGCTATGGGCTCGAGCGATGGGGTCTTCACGTCACCAGGGGGGTTTAAAGGAGAGCGGAGGGAGGATGGGAATCGGAGGTGGAGGAAGGAGATGCGGCGGCGGCGCCAGAGGAGGGGGGCTGCGATGCGGTGGCGGCGAGGTCAGAACGGGGGCGACGATAGTTTTAGGGTTTTTTTTCTTTTTTTTTCCAACTGAATCGATTTTGATAAAAGGGGGGCCTGGTCAACGTAAGGAAAGGAGGGAGTTTTATTTTTTTTAATTTATTTAATTATTTAATTTAAAAAGTTGACTTTTTCATACGACCTCTAAACGAGGCCCACCGCCTGTCGTCCATAGCTAATTACCCCCACTCCGAACACAATGGGATATGTATTGTAAGCTGATTCGATCGTTTCGATCAGTTCTCGTCAAAATCAACATATAACTCTATATATTGAATTTGAGTGAGCATTTCAATTTACTGGGGTCACATACTAACTCGAAAAATTCCAGAAAAATATTTTCTAGCTTTGTATTGACGATACAGTCCTAACAAAACTAGTTTCGTCGAATTCTGAGACCGTTAGAAAAACGGCCATTTTCCAGTCGATTAAAATCAACTGAAACTGGTCAAACGCGTTTCCTTTGCCACACTCACATCTTGGTTCGAAAAATTATGAAATTTGGAATCTAGCAATAATTTGACATCACGGATCCAACAAAAGTGGTTTCGTCGAAATCCGAGGTCGTTTGCAAAATTCCCATTTTTAAGGGCCTGAATTCCATAGCGACTATTCAGAATTTTCAACTGGACACATCTTTTGATTCCCGCAATGAAATTTTGATTTTTCGGATTCATTGGAAAGATATTCCCAATTAGATTCCATTATTTTTTGTTTCACTAAAACCTGATTTATTTTGCACCCGGTACATTCATTTGAAGTTTGAAATCGAATTATCGAACTACCGCGCCATTTTCAATTCCTTTTATAATTATATATAATTATTTATATTCTAACGACGACGTATATAAATATATTCGTTCGATTCTATTAAAAATAAATTTCTCGTCGTTTTTATTTAAAATAATTCATTTTAAATATTCAAAATTCACTAAAATTGCCAAAATAAAAATTTTAAACTGGCCCCTTTGCGAAAATCAAAACCCATGACATCGTTAACCTTCTCATCTCAGACACTTCCATTTCAAAACCATTCCTTCATCTCGCACACAGGAAAATCATCGCGACAACTAGCTCTACCTAGAAAATGTCACAACAGTTTTGTCCTTTGAAAATCCCAAAAGAAACATAACCGATGTTATTCGATCCCCTGAGTTCAAATACAAACCCAAATTTACCTGTCATTGCTTAAATCTCGCCAGAAGTCATACCCTAGGTCGCTCTGTTAACCGTCGAGTACCCAGAACTTAGATCGAACCATGTAAAAATAGCCTACTCTCGAAGTACAGGCCAATACAAGATCAACAAACTTGTTTTCAGGATTTTAGGTATTTTATTTGGGTTTATATGGATTTTCTAAGAGGATTGAAACCCTTTTGCTGAAAGGGGAAACATACGGCGCAAAAGTTTGAGAATGAATTAGGTTTAGAAGAGTTGAAGATATTATATAGGATAAATATAATATTTTATATTCAATTTTTATATTAATTTTTAAGCAAACACTATTTACATATGTCCTTAAAAATTCCTGTGACCACATACGGTACCCAAAAATCATGAAAATTGGCGCACAGCTACCTCTCGACCTTATAGTCCCAACAAAACTGGTTTCGTCGAATTTCGACTTCGTTTGCTCACACAGCGTATTTTTAACCGTCAAAATATCGACTGTTTTCCACAAAAAAAATCCGAAAGGTCACATACTGACTTCAAAAAATCACGAAAACTGAAATCTAGCAATAATTTAACATTGCGGATCCAACAAAATTAGTTTCGTCGAATTCTGAGGTCGTTTGCAAAACTGACTATTTTTAAAGCTCTACTTAACCCTTTTAAATATATAAATATATTTAAATATAATTAAATTAAATATTTGGAAATAAATATTATCGTATATATTCACAGTGAAATATCATACAGCTCCACTGGGATTCATAACTCGATATTTCAAAATTCCCAGTTATATCGATATTTAATTCGAAATGAAATTCCCTTTTTAAAATATAAATAAATCATTATAAATTATAAAGGAATTCCACAACGACTTTTCTAAAATTTGATTTGGGCATAAATCAAAATCTACACGATGAAATCCCGATTTTTCTCTTCCACTAGAAAAATATACTTCACCAGCTCCTAACGTTTCTTGTTTCACAGAAATCCGATTTCAAACGAATCCTGTACATTCAATTGAAGTTCAAATCGCCAAATAGCGAACTGCCACGCCATTTCGAGCTCGATTATAATTATATTATAATTATACGTTCAAACTGCCGTTCAAATAATATATTTGTTATTCTGATTCAATTTTAAACTGAATTAAATATCACAGATGATCCAATTCACATTATTTTGTGAATTCCACTATTTCTGACAATTTCAGAATTTAAATATATTATTATATTATTTATTTTAATTAAATATTCAATATTATTAAATTCTGGTCATTTTAAATAAACAAACCATTATTTAAATAATTAAATAAATTATTTATATACTATAAAAATACGGGTCGTTACATTCTTCCCACTTTAAAATAATTTCGTCCTCGAAATTGCTAAGGTAGAGAACAAACCCTATTGACTAGTACAAATTTATTTGTTTACTTACCAACCTTATTTTCAACTGAACCAATTTAATTTAAATTAAAATATTAATTAATTTTTATCAATGAAAATTTTCTAAAACCCTGAAAATTTTCTAAAACCCTGAAAATTTTCTAACACCCGAAATTTTTGGAAAATTTCGCCAGCACTTCCTTTGTACCGGTCAATAGTTCAAACCCCAACTCGCCTCTCTAGGCCTTCTCCAATCCAAAAGAAAATCAAACAGCCAAGCGGCTTGCCAAATCGGCCCATAAATCACCAAATCCATAAAAATAAATGTGTACCTTTTTGTCGGGCATATCACTAAATCATTTTATTCTGCTGCCAATTCAACATATACCAAAGTCATCCCAATCAATCTCCAATTATCTGTTTTCAAATCCAATCATCCTATTTTCAAACCAAATCTCATTCTCAATCTCAAATTCCATTACCAATTTCAACTCTTACTTACCCGTCCAATATACTTAAACAAATTCATAACTCACAAATCAAACTTTATTCGATATCGTTCTATTTCAATTCAATTTCCCCTTACTGGTTTTTATTCAATTCCAGTTTGCATTCACAAATTTCTATTTGATTTCCATTTCGGGTTTTAATTCAATTTAAATTTTCTTTCGCCAATTTTCTTTAAATTTGTTTTTAATTCATACTATCTTCCTGGGGATTTTAAACAGTTTAGTTTTTCTAAAATAAATTATTCCCATTCGGGATTCAAAACAACTTCCTTTTCCCAAAAAATTCGAAAACAAAATCTTTGGTAGTAATCTGTCACTCACAACTCGAAGATAAACACTGATGATGTGGCCAGCTTCATCAGAGTTATTTCCCAGCTGTTGAAGTGAGTTCAATACTATACAACTTTCAAAAACCATATCTAAACACCTCCATTTTGAAATATATTACAAATAACCTTCCAAAGTTTGTAAAACAAATTTTAAAATTTCCCAGGATCTTAAAATTTTCTTATACTTAACACAAATCCACTTACAAACACTCCTCCCAGTTTTCAGAATTTTGATTCCAATTCCAATTCTAATTTAATTCAGATTTAATTAATCCGATTCCATATTATACGAACTCCAATTGGTTATTTATATAACCATTTCAATAATAATCAATCAACACATCCATTATAGTATAATACTTCAAATATAAATATTTTCTTTTACATCCAAATATAATTTGGGTAAAATTATTTGATTTACCCTCTTTCAAAACATATTGTATCGGTTTATCGTACTTGAGTGTTTAGAAACTCCTATCGATGCAGTGGATTAAACTGATCGACCAGAATTCACAAACAACTCAACCAATAAATCTCCACAATATAAAACATATTTTTATCAAATCTAAAAATACGTTCACTCGTATATATACACTCAACTCAATCTAGGGTATTGCTAACCCTATCTCTACTGAGTCATGCCACAGAGCCAAGGTAATCACTTAACCTTCAGCTCTGATACCACTGTAACGACTGGTATTTTTGACTCCGAAAATCAACTTAAAACCCTTGTTGATTATTCAGACATCGGAAATACCTGATCATTAGTAGAAAGAAATTAGAGGGTGAGAATAGATAGGATAGAAAATTAGAATAGAAGAAGAAGAAAACACCACAGAACCAAATCAGAGTAACATGAATCTCACAGCAGAACGAATAAAATATAATATATGACATAATTTTGCAATAAAACAGTATAATAACATTATCAGAGTACAACACTTACACACAGCGGAAATAACAATAGCTATATAATCCTGAAGCCTCCTGCTTCAAGCTCCTCCAAGTATATCTGTAAAGACCTGAACTACTTGGCTGCCCGTACAAATTTGGGCACCCAAGAGTTTAGGGGAAACAAAACAAAATAAACTCTGGGTCCATCATGGGACTGGTGTGAGTAAACTCAAATCATTTGGTTTAGCTTTTCAAAATCCTTTTCAAAAGAAAAGATAACCGTTAGACCGATCCACACATAAACACGGACGGCTTTTACCTTACGATATCCCAAAAACAGTTTTGGAAAACCAATACTTTCTGATATTATAATAATGTCTAATCACAAGTAAATAACACTCTAGCAGAACGCTTGCATCTCACGTTCTACATATATAGTATACAAACAAAACCACGAGCACTTATTGGAGATTGGATTCCAACTATGACAATGTATGGGACCACCTACCGATAGTGTATCTCTAGAGACGAATACACTGGGTTCAACAAGAACGTCTTGCAACCCGGCCCACACATGACCGACCACTCATTTCGCTGGAGTGTAACAACCCGTATTTTTGAATAACATGTTATAACATAAATGGAGGCAGAATTAAACTGTAAAATCTGAATCAAGGGAAACGGGCTATGCCATTGCATTCATCTCGGAAAAATACGCGAAATAGAGTCCGAGTTTTCGAAAATCGGAGTCCGTATGACCAAGATATGGCCTCGCGAAGTTTCACGAAAAATTCCCAAATTAAAGTATACTTAATTAAGTGAAATGGGTTGCGCAGAGAAATATATATATATTGATATATATATATATATATAATTGAAAATTAAATAAATAAATATGCAAAAATGTTCAAAACAGCGAATTGGGAGAGGGGAATAACCGAATCGGCCGATTTTTGAGGTCGACCCGAGCTTGCTGGGTCGACTAGGGGTTAATCCAGGGTGTTTGGCTGTCAACCCGTGGGCCGATTCGCTCAAATGCAGATTCTGCATTTGGATGGTTCTCATGGTTCATCTTTAATCTAAAGGCCCTAGATGGTTCCTACACTTGACTTCTTCCCCAAGACATGCTTTGATGGCTTGGATTGAATCTAGGTTTAATCCTATGGCCTAAAACACTTGCCTAATCTATAAATAAGACCCTAACCTACCCTAAATCATCATTATTCATTCATACAACTAAACTATGGCAAAATCAATCCTCTCATGGCCTCCACTCTCTTCATAAAATTCCTAAATAAATTCCTAAGTGATTTTCCATGCATACAAGTGTTTTCAAACTTGTATGAGCATCATTAGCTTGCATTCAAGTCAAGTTTATATATTTGCATCATAAAGAAAGAGTCTTGATCATTTTGGCTCAAGGGTTTTGCTTGCATTTTGGGTTTAATTGATTTCATAAGGGCTTTGTCATATTTTTGTGACTTCTTAAGCATTGTAAGCCCTATTCTACTTTCATACTTAAACTCTAAAGTTAAATGTATGATATGCAAGTTTATCATGTTGTGATATGCAAGTTTATATGCAAGTTTATCATGTTGTGATATGCAAGTTTATATGCAAGTATGCCAAGTTATGTTATGCAAGTTTGGGTTGAACATTTTGTTCATGCTATCATGTTATGCAAGCTTATTTTGGGTTTATGAACATAAAGCTTTAAGCTTTATGCCAAAGGTTGCATTTTAGCAACATGTAAGTTATCATATCTCTTATGATAACTTGCATGTGAGGCTAAATGCGAACTTATGGCCATCTCTACATGTCATTTAGCACCATGTATCACCAATATGCTAAGTTTGGTTTTATGCATGCTTTTGAGGCCTAAAAATGTAATATGCAAGTGTATGAACATATGAACATTTCATATGCCACCATGTTAAGCTTGTGGCTTCAATACCTTTATGTCATGATTATGCCAAGTTCCCTCTTTCTATCCTTTATGCGCTATTGCGATATGTAAGCGATGGGATTGCGTTTGGGGTTGGGTAAACTTAAAAGACATAAAACATAAGCTTGGGAATTTACCTATTAAGTTAGGTCTACCCATTGGGAATTTACCTATTAAGTTAGGTCTACCCAATTGCTTGAAAACTTGTAACATGTTTTGGAAACATGATGGACATGACACTTAGAAAAGATAAGTGTGGCCAACTCGAGGTTGGGTTGAGTTTGTAGCGTAAACCTACCAGAAACCGACCGGCTTAACTAGTTGCTACAAACAATAGGACCCAATGTGAGAAGTTGGTCATGTTGTACCTTGAACCCGAGGTTAGACCAAGTTGTGGTGTAAAGCTACCCGGACCCGCCCGGCTTAACTAGTAACCACAACAAGGTCTAATGTGAGAGGTTAAGGCGCATTAAATTAATTAATGCCTCGTGATTAGGGTTAAGTCATGGTCCACTTAATACTTAACCAATTTGGGCTTGGTAGATTAATCGGGGTTAAGTCGTGAACTCATCGTTACACTTAACCAAGTTAATCCAGGATTAGCAAGAGGGTTAAACCGTACTTAACCCACTAGAAAAATCCTAGCAATGGGGGCCCACTCCAGCAGTAATCCCAAGTTAGTATCATCATGACCCTAGGGACTAGGCTAGGGTGGGGGCACGATTACTGGACTGGAGGTAAGTGACCAAAAGCGACGGCAGAGGGTACGCCGGTGTAGTTCCGGGCGGACTCTGGTCGTGCACATAGTCCGTAGCCGGAGAAAACATGCACGGGTACCAGTAGATCGGGACTGTGCACTCATGTTCATGGTGTCCAGGGGTTGACACCCTAGGGCTTGATACACCCGAAGGGTGGACCCGGCACAGTTCGACTACAATTATGATTGGGCCGTATTGACACCAACACGTGACGAGTTAGGCTTAGGGAGCCGATCGACTAGACCGTTTGGTTGGACCTTGTATTAGGGTCATTTCATGTTATTGGGCCAAAGCTTGGGCCAAGGGATCAATACTTGTTTATTCAAGTCATGTTAGTTTGCTAGTACACCTGTGGTGCAAAACCTTAATCCTGATTATGCGATGACACCTTTATCTACCTTGTTAGTTAATCATCATGCTAGTATATTGTTATCCTTATGTTCATCCCTGCTGCTCATGCCAGTTAACTTTATCAGTTTACATTGATTGTAGTAGGGCTTACTCAGTCTTTTTGACTGACCTGTTTTCTTTCGCCTCTTTTCTTCCGTTCCCCCTCCCCCCCCCCCCCCCCCGGTTCTCAGGGAGGGAATACTGGAGCTTAGCTTGGATTTCGGATTGCTTGCTTGTGGGATTTCAGCTCATGTACGGTTTCGACATGAAGCTAGCTATGGTTACCACTTAATTGGGGATAGCACTTATTTATTTCAGTTTTTCAGTTGATGTTGTTTTATCTAGACTTGTTTATTTGGAAAGCTATGTTGTACCAGACTTGTTTTGAAATGTTTTGAAATCTTCCGCTGTTTTATCTATGTTATTTACTCTGTTTACATATATACATATGTTCTTGTTCTGCCTTGATATATCATTATGCATGTTTACCTGATTCAAACGCCCCTCCAAAGTCAGAGTGCTTGCAAGAGCCACCCTGGTGGAGGTGGGGTGTTACATTTGGTATCAGAGCATATGGTACGAGAAGGAACAAAAAGGCTTTTAGAAAACTTTTGGAAAACTATTTTCAAAACCAAGTATAAAGTATTTTCCAAAGAAAAGTCTAGTTTATTTTAAAGGCTATTCCCCAAAAAGCCATTAGCAAAATTCCTTCGTTTTTCTCCATTCTGAATCTGTCTTTTTCTTCGTTTTCAGTATGGCCGATAACTTTGCTATTCCGGAGGGAGTACACGTACCTGTTTGGTATAGGAGACTTTTGGAGGCTAGGGCGACCGAAGCCGGCCCCGCAGATGTTCCTCCTCCTCCTCCTCCTCCGGTAGTTAATGTTCCTCCTCCTCCTATCGCTGAGGTTCCTCTTCCTCCTCCCCCTCAGCATCCTCATGTGGACTTCGCAAAGACTTGCAAAGATTTCAAAGCAATGGGTGGCAAGAACTTTCAAGGCACTGAGACTTTTGTAGAGGCCAGAAATTGGTTGAAAGAGACCGAGGATTTGTTTGCTATCTTTGGGTTAGACGATCAGAGGAAGCTCTTGTTGGCGGTTTGGCTTATGAAGGATGAAGCCGCTTATTGGTGGGAAGTCACCAATGGTACTAGGCCTGTTGAGACTTGGGCCGATTTCAGGGCAAGGTTCATGCTTAAGTTTCTATCTTCTGCTGAGGAGAATCTGCAAATGGAGAGGTTCATAACTTTGAAACAAGGAGATATGTCTGTCAAAGAATATGTGAACAAGTTCAATCAGTTAGCTCGTTTTGGCTTGGATATGGTGAATACTCCTCAGAAGAAGGCTCTTCGTTTTGCTAGAGGATTGAATGAGCCGTTGCAGGGATTGGCTATGTCACATATTCCCCATGGGGCCACGTTTGAGAGTTTGGTTGATATGGCGTTACTTCAGGGAGATGTCAAGAAAGAAACCAAGATGAATGATACTCAAGCCAAGAAGACTGATTCCCAGGGAAAAGGAAATCAGGGTAATCCAAGTGGTCAGAGCAGTCAAGGCAATCAGAACAAGAACAAGAGTCAAGGCAACAAGAGGAATAACAACAAGGGCAAGAACAACAAGGGGAAGTGCCATTATTGCGGTTCAGTTGGGCATCTTATTAAGGATTGTAAGAAGAGGAAAAGGAAGAATGGTGAATGCTTTTTCTGCGGTGAGACTGGACATTTCAGTAAGGATTGCCCGAGGAAGCAAGGGCAAGGCCAGGGTCAGACTCATCGTGCTGGACCTTCAGGAGGGCAAGTTCATGCTCTCAATGTCGCTCCTATTCCCGATCGAGGTAGTATTTCTGTTGAGAGCCTTGTATATATTTCTGA